>BSBN01001538.1:600000-1002500 GCA_027924645.1 Cunninghamia lanceolata
CATGAAACAAGTAAGTCTGGTAGTTATGGTTAGGTTGGTGGTTTAAGTGTTTAGTAGTTTCACTTAGCAGTGGCCCTCAGTCCTCCATATGACCAAGGGCCAAAGGGAGAAGAAAAAATATACGATAGGGGCTTAAACCCCTGCCTTCCCTAGCATTGACCATGGGCCGCAGAAGGTTCAAAACCTAACTGCGATAGAGACCACCTTCCCCGCTGTTAGGAGGGACTGCATGCTGCAGAAGGCTTAAAGCCTAATTGCGACAGAGACAGGCAAACGAGTGACGGTTTAGTCGGAGTGTGCCCTAACCGTGATCGAGACATTAGACAGAGGTGTAGACGGAGTAGGTCACCGCCAGTAGTGGCGACGGGGCTACTCATAGTGGCAACAGAAAGGTGGGGTTTATGCCATGTGGGAGGAGCGTGGATTGACTGACAATTAAGAGGTTTTTAGGGGAAGTCAATGGCGGTCGGTTCTATATTGGCAGAGATCGGTGGAATTTTAGTGGTGGCAGAGGGTTTTCATACAATCGATAGGGGATTTCAATGGTAGCCAGGGTTTTAGAGGCGGTGGCACCGACCATGGATTTAGCAGCAAAGCCCGGTGGTGACATAGAGTTGCAGGAGGCAGTGCGGTGGTAGCGACAATGTTTAGGGTGTCGACGACTCAATACAGGTGGTGGCAGTAGATTGAGTGGAAGTCGGGATGCAAAGAAGAAGTGGTGACAAAAGATTTTGGGGTTATAAGGGTTTTAACAGAGCCAAGGGGAACCAAGAAAAACTAGGTCAACAGGAGACTCCTAGAGGTCAAAATCTGCATTCAAAAACCCAAAATGTACCGCCAACCCCTAAAAAACAAATACAGGCAAAAACCATGAGATCTCATACTATAACAAGATTAATGGCAGATTCGTACGGCACGGTTCCATACGGATCCGTACTGTATGGACTGCTATATAAAAAAATTCAAAAAAATTTAAAAAATTTCTGAGAGCAAAAAATGACAAATTTTATATGCTTCCTAGGGTTTTTGGGGTCTTCCGGACTCAATGGCGGGGTCAGATTCGAGCTAGGAGGCCTCCTACAAAATCCAGTCACCAAAACTCAACCAAAAATGTTAGATTTTTGCATGTTCACATCAGGTTCACCATTTTGTCGTTAGGGCAAAATCTAGGCTATAAATTAAAACAACAAACATTCAAACCCTAACTAGCACCATGAAATACAAAGTAGTATGAAAATGAAAACAAGAATGCAAAGCAAATTGAATCCATACTAGACTTGATTGACATCCCTGGCTCTTCTCAATCACGCATAAGAATGCATGATGTTGAAGGATTGATTAATGGAGGAATGTTGGTTACTCAACATTGCAGCAGCATACCAGTACTTGAAAACTAGATCATGCAAATGGCTCATGAGAGGGTTGATTTATAGGAAATGAGTGATTTGAATGAACGATTATGATTGAAAGTTGATTTATTCTATGTGGACGGCTAGGATTGATTAGGTTTTCCCACTCCATGAGGAGTCGTAGTCATGTGACAAGTGTCTGATGGATAATAAAGGGGACCTAATTCAAATATTTTATTTGAATTAGTTTGACATGTGAAGGGTATTAAGTGGAAGTTGTACGATGTGACATGTGTTTAAATGTGGTGAGAGGTGAGGGATTTAATTCAAATATTTTATTTGAAATATATGGGACATGTGAATGGGAATTAATTAAATAAATGTGATTTATTTATTTAATTGGCTAGGTGATTAAGATGGGATTAGGAGTGGGATTAGGACAAAATGTCATATGATGTCTAAGTAATGTGTCGACTAGGTAATGGTCAAGACATGGACAAATTTATGTGTCTACAATTTTTAAATTAAAAAATGCATAAATAGAGCCATGGTTATGGCAAAAATTTTCCAAAAACCCTATTGTATAAAATTGAGTTGAAAAGAATGTTGTCGTGCATTTCCTACACCAAAGGTTATAACTAAAATTTTGAAATTTTGTGTAATTTGGAAAATAAAAATTAAAGGTCCATGATGATGTCTTCAATGATGAATTTTGGGGTTTTTATGATTTTTCCACCTTTTAGAAAATAAATATTGAAAATTAAAAAACCATGTTTGATATTTTTATTTTGTGGGATGGTTAGTCTCCCTAATATTTTGTGATTGTGTGTTAACGGACAATGTGTCATGACTTAGGATTGAGGTATAGAGTAGGAAAGGAGTGGTCTCTTATTGCTTGCCCAAATTTGAAAGGAATTCATGGATAGAGCTAGTTGAGAGTTTAACCAAGTGAGAATATAAATATTGGGTTAAATAAACATGTGATTAAATAAGATAACCATCACCAATGGTCAAATACCTTAAAGGATTTGTGACTTGGATGATTAGTATATTTCACAACTCGTTAATATTGGTTAATGTCATTAAGTAACCTCATGTGAGGTAGGATTTATACTCAACACTCTACATAGTCACTGTGCTTGTGTATTGGCTCTCCTTTGCTTACTTCTAGGACCATCATCCTATCCTATCATCAAATTTTATATCTAACATGTGTTGAGATCCCTTCATGTACGTTTATGGCTTGTTGTACCCTCACACATGTATGTTGTTGGTATTTATTCATATGTGTTGAACTATGTGCATTGTTGGTGTAAAAACCTTTGTGAATGCCTTTTACATATATTGATTTGTGTGCATTGAAGGTGTGAGGAACCTTATGCATGATTGTTGTTTGTCATTATTTTATATGTGTACTCGTGTGTGTGCTACATATATTCTCATATGTATTGACTAGCATGAGTTGCTACATGTGTTGTTATATGTATTCATTGGTGTGAGTGTTGTCATGTACTCCTTGTTTGTGTGAATGTGATTGGTACCCAATTCTACTATCTCCTAGCACAATGGGGTGGGCCTAAGGGTTCCACATGGTTGGGTGGCGCTAAATCACCATTGGGATTAGATAGACTTGGAGGATGCTCATTGGAAAGCATGTTGAACTTTTGTGGTATTATGCTTCTTGCACCTCTCTTTTGTTGCCATTTTATAAGCATTATAAAGTGGGTCCTTGAGACCATTGTAATAAGAAAGTAGCTGTACAATATCCTCTTTTGTGGGATATGATCCATCCATGTTTGGATGAGACTCTTTAACTGTAATAATTATATGACATCATTTTGGATGTTTTCACAACTCATCTTGTGAGGGTGTTAGCTTGATTTCTTATGTTGAAATCATGATATATTAGCATGTTTGCTTCAATTTATGTGTATGCAAGAGAATATAAACCTAAATAAACAAAAAAATGTTGGCATAACCTATTCAACATATACTCAAAAGCAACTTCAAGATAAAGCATAAGGATTAGCAAATATTAACAAAAGCAAAGGAGATCTCTCACTAACACCAATCCTTGTTGCACCTAAGTGGTTGTGCTCAAAAGGATTATTGTTGTTGAGATGAGAGATGTTAAGTACTCAAAATGGTAGTATAACATTGTATTCCAAGAGTTGATGGAAATTACTTGTGAGAGGGTCAATTTATAGACTTCCATGGAGGAGACCAAGGGCTAGGATTGGTTGGAGAGATCAATGGTTGAGAACATTTAAGAGGATTGGATGCATGAGGGACCTCTAAGTGGCACCTTCTAGTAAGTGTACAAGTGGAGGTCCAAGATACAACGAAGATCAATGGTTGAGGACTTCCTTAGAGAAAATGGAGAGTGAGGATCCAAAAAAGTAGATTTCTAGAGTAATGTACAAATCTTGCCCACACCCAAGTACAAATCTTTGACCCATGTACAATTTTGAGCCTTGTGCAAGATTTACCTTGATCAATCATGTTTTAGATCATGCAAATGATTATCTAAGTTCATTATTACTTATAGTCATCTAATGATTGGGAGGAGAAAATAGGAATTAAATAAATAGGATGTATTTATTTATTTTTAGAATGGCAATGATGAACCTAGTCAAATAAATATTGAATTTATTTGACTAAGGTTGAACTAAAGAAGAGAGATGAACTGATTGATTAATTAAATAAATAGTCTTGATTTATTTAATTAATGCTTGGAAGAAATGTCAATTTATTAATTAAATAATCAAAATTATTTAATTAATATTGATAAGAAAATTGGAATAATTAATTAATTAAATAAAATTTATTTAATTAACTCTAGTAGAATGATCAAGAGATGAGGCAATTTTAGGTGTCTAGATTTTTCCCCTCTTTGAAATGGTATTTAAATAACATCATTTCAAAGAAAAATAAAATATAGTGCTTTCTGGAGAGGAGGGGGTAACAAAATGCCCCAGTTGGTTGGAAAAAATGATAAATCAAGATAGAGGGATGATGCCCCCTCGAGAGATCATTCGAACAAAAGAACACGTTTGAGCTCGCAAAAGGAGAAACGAATAGAAAAAGTGATAGAGGAGGAAAAATGAGGAACAACGGAAGAATGGGAGAAAAAGACCCAAAAATGAAGAAACGGGGTGAAAAGAGGTGAAGAGGGGTGAAATTTTTTATTGGGGGGGGGGAATGGAGATTGGGGTGAATAAATAGGGGTAGGGGGTCAAAATATTTCATTTTTACACTCGAGCTTTAGAGAATTTGGAGTTAGGAAAAGCAAGGACTACGAAAGAGATGGAGAACATGCCAATCTAGGAGCATTGGGTAGAGTGAGTGAGTTTGTAGAGGTGAGCATTGGGCAGCATGGTAGCAATACTAATTTTTTTAATTTTGGTCAATTAGGATGCATTTATTGCTAGGTTTTGGGGGGAGGCACGTATGTGCATGCCAATCCATGAAAGCCATGATTTGACATTCATGTTGGATAAAGCAACATGTGCGTGACATGAATCACTGTGCATAGAGTGTTCTGGCACATGTGTGGGATGGAATAATGCATGCGTCATGAATCAATGCATGCGATAAAAATGTTCATTTCCACTTTTTAGCACATCTATCATGGATTAGTGCATGGGTGGATATTTTAGTGCGTGTGTTACAAAGTAGCTCATACATGGCAAAGTGGTGCAAGTGTTAAAAAAGTGGCACAAGCACTTAGGATAGAAAGTTTACTATGTTTGACATGGGTTTAGACTAGATCTAGGAGTGATTGTTGCCCCTAGTGGCATGAAAGAGGATATCACAAGTGCTTCAACTAACGGAGCACTAGGAGGAGCACAATTGGGGGTGTCATGTGTAGGTTGGATTATGGTATGTTGCATAGATTCATGTCATTAGGACACATAGGGCCAGTTAATGACCATGGCAAAGCAGTGGAGGAGTGAGATGAATACGTTTCACTTTCCAACCAAAGAAATCACGGTCACTCTAGAGGATGTGTGGAGAATTTTGCAAGTGTTGATCAGAGGGAGGAGAATATCCTACAGGGCCCAAGCTCTAGATGCATCATTGGTTAGAATGTTTGGTAGATCCGATTTATCTTGACAGAGACTCCCACTAGACCTAGATGCTTGTGAAGGAATGATTAAGGAGCTACCTCTAATTTTGGTGACCATTATCAATGGCATATTGCTACCTGACAAGACTATCTACTTCTTTCGATCAGTCTGGTAGAGTGTGTTGGTGACATAAGGATGATGTAGTGGGAGTTCACCTGAGGAGCATGCTTGCTTGCTTAGTTGTATAGGGATTTGCAAGAGGGTGTAACATAGCATCTGTTACATTACTACAAATATGGGCCTAGGAGCACATAACAGTGCTTAGGCCCATCAGAGATAGAGACGGGAGGTAGTCATGAGAGCCATATGCATTTGCATGGGGCGAGAGGTATCAGTACAAGCATATGGAAAATCAAATGCACTGGATGTGTGTGTTGGATGAGATGGAGGGAGTCAAATGGAGGCCCTATTTATATTGCAAGGAGTGGAGGGAGGATGTAGTTATGTCATAGTATATGTAGACACCCTGCTACATCATCGGTAGGCACGACCACATTATTGAGGGTTACAAGCTTAACCAAGTATAGTTGTAGTTCAGGATTAGATAGAGGATCCTAGCAAAGGATTTTCATGTTTTTGCATAAGTAGATTGTAAGGAGGGCATGTGGGGTCCACGTATTGGTTTCTTGATAGCACGGTTGGATTTGTTGCTCATTTTGATAGTGCAATTAGATACTAGGGTAGGGGTTACAAAAGTAAGAGTGACCCATGATTATCGAGCTTAGTGGGAGAAACACATACTTGTGAGGCTAGATATCCGAAAATAGACTAACATACGAAAAGGCATGAGGAGAGTAGTGCTGATGGTCTTTAGGAGACACCATCAGTAGGATAGGGGAGGGCTACTAGCTAGGGCAACACCAATAGCTGGTGGAGATGGATAGGGGTAGGTGGCACAACTGGTAGCACAACAAGCACCATAGCTGACACCTGCATAGGGGGGATGGACAAGGCCAGGAGTAAGGTCAACATGAGGCTATGGATGTGGATGTCCTTGAGGTATAGGGAGCACAAGTGTAGAGGGAGGGAAAAGATTAGGAGGAGGTGGATGACTCCAATTTTGACTGGCCATAACTATATTAGAGTAGGATGCTCTCCATATGGAGAGGGATTAGTTGTTGGCAAAGAGAGATTTGGTTAGAGTGGAGAGGGACAATCTCTAGTCAACCCATGATGCCTTGTAGATTTAGGTACAAAGAGCACAAGGGGAGGCATAGAGGCTTAGACAAGAGTGGGACTTGGGCTATGATATGATGAGCTAGAAAGGATTGGGTCAAACCTTTGTAGAGTTAGTCTAAGTAAGGAGAGATGCCATGTATTACAAGTCTCTCTATGAGTCAGTTGTTACAGTTGAGTAGAGGGCACCATCTTACATAGAGGGGACAACATTTCGGGCCAACCAATCAACTAGATCTGGGAGATCAAGATCAATAGTGATGTAGCCACCTCCTCGGCTACCACCTGGAGGGGCAAGATCTCCCTTACGATCACATGTGATGTTTATGATTTTTTATGATGTATGTTATGTATGTGATGATGTATATGTAGGATGATGATGCCTATATTGACTATTATATGATGATTATGGATGCACATGTGTTGTTTATGATGTTATTGATTTGATTATGATGTGAATGTATGTCATGCATATGGACATATTAATTGTGATGCAATGATGATCTGAGATGTATATAGTTGTGATGACACGATAATGGATAATTTTAATGATTTCTAAAATGTATGGATAGATGTGATTATGAGAATGTGATGATGTATATGAAGGATGATGGTGCTTATGATGTATGAATATATAGATTCTTTCTGATGTGATGTCATGATAATGGATAATGTGATTGATTTTGATGGATGTGTAATGTATGGATAGATGTGATTTTGGTATTGTGATGTATGCATAGATTAGATGGATAGATTTGATGATTATAGATGATGTTTTATGATGGTATAGATAAATTCTAGAATGGATGAATATGTGATGGATCTATATGTATTCATGATGTGTATATATGGATGATGTAAATGTAAATGATATAATGGATATTTGTGTTCATGGCATAACTACTTAGAAGAAAATGATGAATGATAGATAGAAAATGATGATGTTAGATAGAATAAAATGATAATGAATGTTAATCAACTAGTTGACTAATTAAATAACTAACCAACTAATCTTTTGCACAATTTAAATCATGATTAAAGGACATGGTTGGTAATGGATAATAATAGACATGAAATATGGACGATATGATGAGTGATTTGGATCGTGAATGCAAGTATTATGATGATATGTAGTGAGCACTTATTTAGATATCGCACAAGATGTTATGCACTAGGTTATAAATCAAGGTGATTATGTACCTCATGCATGGGACGGACTTGCAAGAAAATAGACAAAAGGATGCCTCAACACATCACAAGGTGTTTGATGACCTTGGTGGATATTGTGATGAGGCGACCAATAGACAAAAGGATGCCTTGGCAAATCTCAAAGCATTTGATGACCTTGGTGGGTACAGTGATAGGACAACCAATAAACATGGCACATAAAATGATAGACTCATGCACCGATATATACCAGTAAAGACACACCACAATATAAGGATCGTGGAAACCTTCAAGAGGTATAGTGCTGGTCAAAGATAAACAAAAATTAAAAAAAGTAACGGTTAATCGACATACATGAGTTTACCTTTTACCAAAGTGTCAAAATAATGATGATGATGGTGGTGATGCCTGATGTAGGGAATGATGTATCTTGTGAAGGCAAAGGATGGGATGGTGATTTCATGACGACAAATGGTTTAACTGATACACATTATCAAGGTTACATTTAGATCTTCATTTGAGCATTTTAGTTCAATGTTTTAGGTGTGACATGTACAGATGTTATGCCAATGGACTTACAAGTGCACGAATCTTAGAACTAAGAAAAAAACTCATCCAAAATGCTATATAAGCAACATGGATAATGTCAAAAGCCTTTTCCAAAGCAAGGCACAATCCACTACCCCCATCGCATGACAAGGTCAACTGCATGGATGGAATGAGCATAAGTGGGATACAAGATTCGGAGATGGTATGAATATGACCTAAAAGATAATGGAATCTAGTTATATGCATGGTTCCTGCATGTAGGTTTTCACCATGGTACTTGTTTAAGGCACCACAAAGAGTGGTTTTCACCAGAGGAAATAAAAATTTACTTGACTTTTTTTTTATAATTTTTTTATTTTTTCTGAATTGGGATACTCTACAGACTAAGAATGGAAGCATTTGAAATGGGTGATATTTAGAGTTTCATCAAGCTCTTGAGCATTTGGGGTAGCCAGCTTATAAGCACCTGAACCATAGTTGGCAATGATGACATTGGGACCCAACCAGTCAGGCTAATTATTTTCTTTCTTTTCTTGGTCTTGAGTAGTGATTTTCTTATTTTCCTTTAGCATAAGGTCACAAATATCAAATTCTTGAGCTCTAATTTTCTTGTTATAGCTTCTACAGAGATGATTTTGATAAGCCTATAAATGATTTAGGTCATTAATGAATTTCTCATTAAGAAGTTATAACTAATGTAGTTGTGCAATCCTATACTCCTCACCATCAATGAGGTTATGGAAAGAGATGAGCAACAATGGTAGTTTTCTCTCGACCAATAGGATAGCTTTGGAGCCGAAGACTAGGGAATATGGGGTAGCACCAATGGGTGTGTGGATGCTAGTGTGATAGACCCATAGGGTGTGATTGATGCAGAGGTGTCAATCACAACTAACATCATTAACAATCTTTTTTAGGATTTTGAGTAGGGTCTTATTAGTTGCCTCTTTTTAACCATTGCTTGGGGATAGTATGGAGTGGACCAGTGGTGTTGGATGTAGAAATGTGTGTAGAGAGTGTGGACTTCATGGTTTTTGACATATTTACCATTATTGGTGACAATGGTGGAAAGGATACCATAGTGGTAAATGATATGATGGAGGATGAATTTGGATATTTATGTACCAGTGATGAAGGTCAGAGGAATGGTTTCGACCCATTTAGTGAAATATTTAGTAGTGGTGATAATGAACTTATGGCCACTAGATGAGGAGGGGTGGATCTTGTCGATGAGATTGAAGCCCTATTGAGAAACGGGCCAAGGAGTGGTAATAGGTTTCAAGGCCTATGATAATGCATTAGTCAAATCTCCATGCTACTGATAGGCTAAACACCACTTTACATACTAGCACAGATCATGCTCCATTGTGGGCTAGTAATAACCATTTCTTAGAAGCTTGTTTGCTAGGACCATGCCAATAGTATGGGCAATGCATATATCATCGTAAACCTCTTTAAGCATGAGATTAGCCTCTTTCATATTTACATACTAAATTAAAGACCCATCAAATCCTCTTTGATAGAAAGTATCTCCAAGGATAGTGAAATGGGAGGTGCATTGGAGGAAGGTTTTGTATTGGTTGCATGATAGGTTAGATAGTAAGGTTTGATCATGGAGGTATGTGCAGATGTCATGATACTAGGGTGAATCAAGACCAACAATATCACATATAATCTTAGAATCAAGGGCATCACATGCAGGTATCAAGAGTTGTTCAAACAAGAACTCACAACACTAACTATTTTGTGGCATTCCAGTAAGACCCAATGGTGGCCATGGCATCTACTACTTTTTATTGAGGTGGGGAACCTATTAAAATGGATTTGTGTAAAATACTACTTGAATCCATCAACCATCCATTTTTAGGGTATTAATTTGTCATCTTTTGTTTGATACTCATCGTTGACCTATCTAATCACAAGTTGAGAATCCCCATAAATAAGGAGTATAGGATATTCTATTGGAGTGTTGTTTAAAGACTTGTGAGTAAGGCCTCATATTTTGTAATGTTTTTTTTGAATGGGAAACCTAATCTAAATGATTTTGGTATAAAATCCCCTTATGTAGTTACAAACAAGATACTGATCCATAACTAGTGTAAGAGCCATCAACATATAGCTTCCAGGGAGAAGGTTCTGTAACTACGAATATAGACTCATTAGCGAAGTACATAAAAAGTGGATGATTATCTATAAGAGGACCTTCAGCTAATTGATCTACAACAAGCTATCCTTTCAGAACTTTCTTTTCCATATATTAGATGTTGAACTCACTTAGTAACATGACCCAGTTAACCATACATCTTGTGAGAGAAGCCTTAGATAAGAGGTGTTTGAGTGGGTTGATTTTTGAGATGAGATTTGTCTTGTGACTAAGCATGTACTATCAAAGATTTTGGCAGCTAGATATGATAGATAGGCATGTGTGTTCCATTATGTGTAGTTTAACTCATAACTAACTAATGTGGGATTAATGTAGTAGATTTCCTATCAATGACCTTCTCCGTCATGTTGTGCTAAAAGTTTCCTAGGACTGATGTAGCTAGTATGTAGAGCAATAAGGGCTTGTCTAGTATGGGAGCCATGAGAAATGGTGGGGAAACAATATATTCCTTGATTTTGTTAAAGTCTTGTTGGTAATATTTGTCCAATTGAAAGTTGTTATTCTCTTTGTGAAGATGGGAGAATGGTTGGCACTTATCTACAATTTGTGTTATGAATTTTCTAATAACCTGTAGTTTGCCCTAGAGAATATGAATTTGTTTTATATTCTTAGGATGTGGCATATCTATGATGGATGTGACCTTAGCGAGGTCCACTTCTATGCCTCAGTGAGAGTCAATGAAACCTAAGAATTTTCTAGAGGTAACACCAAAGACACATTTATTAGGATTTAGGTGAACCTTGTATTATTTCAAGCGATTAGAGATGCACTCAAGGATGTGAGGGTGTCTTTCTCTTATTTTTTATTTGCCTAAGAGATCATCCACCTAGTCTTCCATGATATCACAAAGTATGCTATGGAAGATGATTGCCATAGCCCTCTAATAAGTAGCCCCTATGTTTTTCAACCCAAATAGCATGACCTCATAGCAAAAGGTGCCTGAAGGTGAAAAGACAATTTTTTTGTGCTAATCTTTGGGGGAAATCTAAATTTGATTGTATCTAGGGAAACCATCCATAAATGAGAGCATTTCATGACCTATTATGAGATCAATGATGATGTCAATGTTTGGAAGGGGAAAGTCATCCTTATGACATGCTTTGTTGAGGTTCTTGAAATCTATACAAACTCAAATGACCTTAGGCTTTTTTCTAATTGGTACTATGTTGGATATCCATTTAGGGTAGTTGATCAAATGCATGAAGTTGACCTCGAGAAGTTTCAACAATTCCTCTTTTTTCAGAAGGGTGATTTGTGAATGCATTTTTTAAAGTTTTTCTACACTGGTTTAGCATCATAATGGACCATGAGGTGGTGAACCATGAGGGAGGGGTCCAATCTTGGATTGTTTGCATACGACCAAGCAAGAAAGTTTGATCCCCTATGAAGGATAAATGAAATGTTTTGTGCTTCTGCAACTTTGAGAGAGACAGGTATGAGTGTGATTCTTAGATTATCTTCTATTCCTAAGTTGATTTCTTGTGTCTCTTCAATCAAGATAGTAGAGTGCTCTTGCCAATGTGGAAGTGCCAGGGGTAGGTTGAGTTCCTCATCAATTGATGCCTCAGAAATGTTTTCACCAATAGACACATCTTTATTTCTTTCTCTTGTGTCTGGTAGCACCTCGGAGAGGTTTTCACTAGGGGACATTTCTTTTTTGATTTTTTTGAATTGCGTGACTAAGGATCTCTTCCTACTCCTCAAAATAAAGAGCAACATTAAGGTTAGTGTCAAATCATATTTTTTTTTTCACTGTAGGAATACCATCGCGGAGCCCTAGGAATTCAATGATTACCTCGTCATTTTGAAATGTGTTTAAAGACATGGGATCTTGTTGGTCCCAATAAATGAGGTTAGGGTATGGAAGGGGTAATTTGATGGTGAGGATAGTAGTTTCATGGAAAAGGTTAGAGATATCAAGGTTTTTGAAAGAGACAATGATGGTTCAACCCATAATCCTTTCAATAGTGTTAGAGGTTTCTTCCACACTCATATAAGTTGCATTGGGTTCGTTGGATTTTGGACCAAGTGACATGTATCCCAGTGCATGATGATTGACATAGTATTGTACCTAAAGCATCTCAAAAATGTCTTTCTCATGGAGACCAAGGCCCTTACCCTTATAGATAATGTTTTCACACATGTGCAACATTTTGAGGTAATTATTTTTTAAGTATCCAGGTGGGAACTTTGCTTCATCTGTATAGAGCTAGGAGTTGATGGAGCCATCTATCTATTCATTAGCCATAGATTTTATTGATATAAAGGTGGTGGGCCCACAATGCATGTTTTTTGGTGTCTTAGGAGTAGGTCATTGTTGAGGATGACCATAGAATCATGGAGATAGAAGTAATTTACCAACATGAAAGGTCTTATGTAACTCATATTCTCCATATTCAGTGTTGATGATCTTGATCTTGGTGGAATTGGGATTTTTAGAAGAGGATGATGTGGAAGCAAGGGTATCAGAATCAACATAAGAGGATGAGGCCTTGACCTTGTCATGGGTAGAGATGTTGGTACTACAATAATGATTGGTTTTGTGGTAAGAAGCCTCCATGGCTTTGTAATGTTCAAATGGTTGGGGATCAACATGAATAGCAACTTACACACTGTTATGGGGGAATTTTAGGTATTTATTGTAGGTAGATGGGATAGTTTGCAAGGCATTGGACCATGGGCAGTCGAGGAGGAGGTTGTAGGGAGTATCGAGATAAACAACATAACATGTACTATGCTACAGGATTCACCCCACCTATATGGGAATGTAAATGGTACCTTTAGATTCTTGTTTTGTATTGTCATAAACCTTGATGGTAATGACATATGGCTCCAAGTTAGTCATAGAATATCTCAATTGTTTTATGAGCCTTAAAGTGTATAGATTTAAATTGGACCCATTATCCAAGAGGAATCTTTTAACCTTATGTTTGGTTATAAGGACTTTGACATGAAGGGATTTATTATGGGATGGGTTGATGGGAGGCATATCATTTTGGCTAAAAGTGAGTTTATAGGTGGATGATAGGTAGCCCATGAGGGCTTAGAATTAGTCAAGTTCAATGTTGTTGGGGATTTACGAATCCTATTTATAAGTCACACCAATATATCTCTATGGATGGATAATGTTTTGAGTAGATCTAGGATAGATATTTGTGTTGGAGTTTTCTCACGACGCTCTAAGAGATTGTATCAAGTGGCCTATGTGGAGGATGAGGAGGCCCCTTGGATAGTGACTCTAGCACAGTTCATGGTGATGGTGTAGTCAGAGGATTTGGATTTAATTTTGATGGTGGAAACTCATGTGCAAACGGGTTCGATATGCCCTACGATGAAGTTGTCGGAGGGAGTGGCTTTGTAAAAATGGATGTTATTGGTGCAATTACTATGGAAATGACCTTGATTAGATGTGGAGAGTTGGCATTGGTCGTGCTTGGGAAGAGGGTCTTGATATATACCTAATTGGTCATTCAATGAAGAGGATGAATTTTATTTTACCTCAATCTCTCTGTATTCAACAAGATCTTAGATATAATTTTTAAGCTTCATCCAGTTACTAGTGGAGTGGCATTTAATGCAATGGTATTCACAATATTTGTTATCTTTATACCACACAAGTTTGGGTTTAGTGTCATTAAACAATTTCATTATAGGGGACGTGACCATGTTTTCTTGGAGAAAGATAAACCTCCATGGGTTCCCCCAAGAAGGTGTACTTGCATTTTAGATTTTGAGATTGGTTGGGTTGTCCTTAAGGGATGGATACTTTGTTGGGATTTTTGACATTTTGGATAGTTTGGGTTTCTTTTGATGCTTGTGTGGTTTGAACATGTTTTGAGTTAGTGACCCCATCACTGACAACATTTTTGTTCTTTGCCCAAAATTTAGGTTTGTCATTGGTTTGGTTGTTATCCCTATCTTTGTTTATATCTTTACTAAGCCTTTTGTGATAAGGCCCTTTTCAATAGTAACCCCCTTTTCGATGATTTTGTCAAATGTAGGGACATAATGGACTTGGAGGTGTAATTCCATCTCTTGATTGAGGTTTTAGATGAAAATGTTAACAAGATTTTTGGGGAATGAAATTGCAAGACCCCTCCACCATTATAGATAGGCACACGGATTTCATGACTACATTGTTTAGCGTTACATAGATCTAGCATTGTAAGCTCATGCTAAACATTATAGGAAAAGTGTGCAACAAACTTTTTTGACAAGTCAGCAAATGTAGTGATAGAACTTGGAGCTAGGTGTATGAAACGCTATAGAGCTTGACCAACCAAACTTTAGGGGAAAGAGTCTTAACAAATACATGTCACTATATGCAACCTCTTAGAAGGTAACGAAAAATTCTTTATGGGGTCTCCCTTTCCCTTGTATTTGTTAAATTTTAAAATTTCAAATTGAGGGGGAAAGGGCACCATTGTGATTGCATGATCAAAGGGATAGGGACAAAGATCTTTGAATTTATATTGTTTGCATTGTGTCCCACTTTGTAGCCCCTTGAGGGTGTTCCTCATTTCTCACCACCCTTGGTTGAAGGGAGTTCCAAGAGGTGGGTTAGGAAGTTGGTAGTTGATTGATCCAAATGGCAGAGGTTGTGGGATGGTGTGATGAAGATAATTAGATGATGGGACAAGTTATTGGGGTTCCAATTAATGTGAGATGAATGGTGACACCTTTTGTGCCTTGCACACATGCCCCATTTTGCCAAATGGAGATCCCCTCTTTTACTATTTTGGCTTGGTCTCAAATTTTGACATTGTTGCTTGTGAGAATGTCAAGTCTTGGTCAATTGGATGGTCTGTCTTGCATTTGGGTAATTTGGCATGTTTGAACTCCCTTTGATGTTTTGAGGATTGAATTTGAAGTGCCTTTATTGAATTTGAACTCAAGAAAAGGTCCCTTGAGTGCTTTTGCACTAAAAATGTACCTCACTGGAGTTTGCACTAAAACCTCATGTCACCGGATATAGCACTAAAAACTTACTTCACTGGATGAAGCGCAAAAAATACAAGTTACTAGACTTTGTACTAAAATGCCACCTCACCAGATAAGCGCTAAAAACTGTCACCACCGGATATGTCTCGAGACTGTCGAAAGATCTGCCAAGATGAAACTTGATGAACTTTTATGAAAAGTGGGTATTTCTCATAGTACCATACTTTTTGCTAAATAACACTATCATAGGACATGTCCTATGAGGACCCCTTTCCCTGCATATCCAATCTGAACTCATTTCCCCGCTTTCTCAACCCAAAGTGCCTAACACCCTGGTCACTGACAGTAGCATTAATGGCTCTGTCAGGGAGTTTAAAAGGGCCATTTTCATCACTAATCATCACTTGCATTCAAAATTACTTGGTGAATTGGAGCTCCGATGATCTTGGTGATTTCAAAAACATTTCCCAGCATGATTTCCCTACTTTCTTGGATTGATTTAAGCAGATTGTATCGTCGACCTAGAAGTTTTTAAAGTTGTTTTACTACATCTTAGGTCGGCTTTTGTATGCTTTCCTTTAAATTTCATTTGAAATGCCTATTTAAACCCTCAATGCTTGCCTTTACTTGATTTATTGATTCAACTCATTTGAATAAGCATGGTTTATGTGTAAGTAAAGCCCTAGTTTTTCATTTTTGTTGTTATTGTGCTTAATCTAAGTAATTAGGGTTTCATGTTTCAGGAGGGTAGAATTATTTTGGACGTGCTTGATTTTCAAATGTCGCGTGCTCAGGGAATAGTTTGAAATCAAGGTATGGGGTGTCTTATAGTTTAGATTTTCTAAAACTTTCTTCTCGCAAAATATGCCCTAGGTAGAGATTTGGTAATGCACAACCTTTTTGGTTTCAGTAGATATATCCTTTAGGTTTTAAGAACCACGCCAATCCAAAGAGTTATGATATTGATTTAACACTTAGGGAAATCATGGCATTTAGGTTGCCCGATGCTAAAATCACCCTTCACTAGACATATCCTATGACCTTGCTTTTTCCCGCATGCCCTATGAAGTGCCCATTATCTACTTTTATGCTTTAAGGTACTTTAGGTCATTTTCCACTAATCTTTTGCAGCACTGGACATGTCCGGTAAGCCCCAGATCTTCCGTTGACTGGTGAGGCAACTCTTCCCCACTGTGAAGACTTAGATTGCCTTAGGTCGCTTTGCGCTAAATCCACTCTTCACAAGACATATCCCTTGACCCCAGATTTCTCTGCATATCCAGTGGAGTTAGTTTTTCCCACAAATCCTTAGTACCCCTTTACACCAGGTGCTTGTACTAAAACACTACATGGAAAGATATATCCTGTGAACCACAATTCCTTCACAACTCCTGTGAGGGCTTAAAAGCCCGCTTATCTAGTGAACCCTGAAAGTCCCGCTTTGTCTTGTCAAGGTCAAAAGACCTACTCCTAAGCTAGGATGGTTGATTTAGCTAAGGGTTTTAGTCTGCACTAGACTCATTACATCATGTTAAGTACTTTTTATCATGTCTAGAATGAATTTAGAGCATTAGCGAACATTAGTTAGTGCATTGCATAATAATACCTATGACAGGGCAAAGGCCCGCTTTCTTTCTACAATCACTCCAGTTCAGTATCTAAGAAAGTTTAGTAATTAAGGAATGTTAGTAACTTGATATTATGCATCTCTTTGTGGATAGGATCTAGGTTTAGGTAATAAACTGGTGATCCACTAGGCATTTTAGGCATTGTATAGGCATATCTTGTGATAGGACAAAACCCCGCTTTTAGTCCAAAACACTGCAGTTTAAGCCCAAAATGGAATCTAATGATTACAAACAATTAGGAACATGATTCATCAAAAAATTTCATATTGTCTAGCATCATAAACATAGGTTTAGATGTATGAACTAGCATTTTGGCAAGATATTTATTAGTGTTTTTGTCTTGCAGGATAGATGTCTACTAGAGATGTATGCATGAAGTATGAGTTCAAGGGAATCCCTTAGGTTACCAAGATTACTTCAGCTTGTAACAACATTAGAGATACTGATCTAGGCCATATTGACCTAGATGACTTTAGAATTCGTGTCTTTGGTCCTAACCCGACCAAGTGGGCTAAGACGATTAGGGACAATGGGATAGCACAAGTAGCAACATTCCCTACTTTAGTACAGTGTCCTAAACTAATTGTGGCTGGTGGGGAAAGGTATCACCCAAAGGCAAGGTTTGTAGTAACCTAGGATGGAAGGGTGATAGCCACAACTTCACTGCAGAGGCTTTGATAAAAGCATTTGACATTCCTCTTGCTCCCACTTTGACTGTCCTGACAAAAACTCATAATCTAAACATGTATAACCAAGGGCCAGAGGCCTATAGGAGGGTCATTAATGAAAAATGGATGAAAAAGAAGAGGTCAACCATGTCAAAAGTTCCACAAGTGTTATACAAGAGTGATTTCAAGGAAGAGATAGGTGACCTAGTCACACTTTTAAGAAGAATCATGGGACTACCTTCTGCTCCTACCTTTGAGGGGTGGATGTTTGCATATATCAAAGAAATCATTGATGGAGAAATGAAGATACAATTGGCCCAAATTCTCAGTGACAATATTCATGAGGTCTTTGTAGCCCTAAGCTAAGACAAGAGTTTCCATTGGACATCTTATGTAGTATATATGCTAGCGAGGAACTTTGTTTATTTTGGTCTCTCCCAGCTAGGTGAAGTTGGAAATGTTGATGGATAGGTGAAAGTATATGAATACTACCCTCAATTAGAAATATCCCAATCCTTAGTGCATTACAAAAGAGTTAATGATGCATTCACGATGCATATCATAAGAATGCTACAAGGGGATATGTCCTGGAGGTTATTTCTTGAGGTTGCCAATGTGGTGCAAACTATGGCAAATGATATAATACAGTTTCCAAAGTTTACTTACATCCGAGTCCAGGGTTTTAGGGGAGTCCCCTACAAGTTACCCAAGTACCCAACTAATAAGGTGGTGCTTTTAGAACTAACAAGGTGGTTGTGTACCTGCCATGGGATCTTTTCACTTGTATCACAATAGGAGAAGCAAAGTATTTTGATACCGAGCTCCAACTGCTACATCTAAATTTCTACAAACAAAGAACCCATTTTGATCCTTTTGGTACCATGGAGAAACATGTCAATAGAAATCTCTTCCACAAAGAGCACTTGGAAGATTTCTGGGCCAATTGTCCAAATGAACATGAGGTGATAGGGAGAAGTGTTCAAGATTGCCCTTGAACTACATGGTTATGTTCAACATCACCTAGGTACCAGATCAACTAACAGATGATGGAGATGTAGTTCAACAAGAAGCATGGAGGGCAGTGTTTAGGTAGCCCATCCTACCACCAAATTGGGCTGAAGCAGAGGAGAGTTCTTTGGAGGAGATCATGAAGCTGCTAATCAGGAACAATCAGTTATGGGTAAGAAATCAAGTTGCTCAGATGACTACAGTAGGAGTTGCTCTTACATACACATAGCAACCACAGATTGGGAAAGTGATGATGAAAGAGATGAACCAATAGAGGCTGAAGAAGAGCCAAATGAAGGAGCAACAGGAGATGTAGCTCAAGGGGTTGATAGCGGTGAAACAGAAGATAATGTGCCTCTTGATGACAAGAAACGCAAAGCAAAAGTTGTCAAGGAACCACAAAAGAAGCATATGAGGGGAAACATATCCCCAATAAAAACCAAAACTTCTAAGAGGAAGATTGCACCCAATGGGAAAGGAGAAGGCTCCAAAGAAAAGAAAGTTAAAGGCTCAAGAGTGCACCAATGGTAGATTCTTTAGCTATTAATGCAATAGTTCCTCCTGTCTCTTTCACTACACCAACTAGTCATGTTCCCGTTGTATCTTCTTCTCCTACTATGTCAAGTACTTAACCTCTAGCCTCTTCAAGTGTTCCTATTATGCCTGCAACAATATCATCTCCCTCTCTTCCACCATCTCCTCCTTCACTTCCAGCCATTAGCTCTTCCACTTCCTCATCCTCTCTACCTTCCATTTCCATCTCATCCCCTAGTCTTCCCATCTCTTCATCCTCTTCATCTCCTTTCCCCATTTCCATTTCCATTTCCATTTCCTCTCTTTCTACCACTCCACCTTCCATTATCTCTCTGCCTCCCATCTCCACCATCTTTCTCCTTACCACCCCTCAACCTTGCCAATCCCATCATTCTTTCCTCTATTCTCCCCTCTCCATCCATCCCTCCTTCCTTAGGTTTTGCAACATTTGTAAACTTGTCCCATGTGCAAGTGCCCTATTCTGTTGTGGATTCTTTGATGACAATCAATAATTCCTTGACTCGGCCATTCTGGGATACCAAGGATTTACCTAGACCTTCCTCCCCGTAGGTGCCTTTGTTGGAGGGGATTGAAAAGGTATGTGCTCATATGAACATCATTGCAGAAGAGGAGGTTATAATTGAAGATGTGACAAATAACCCTCCTACAGATGTAAGCACTATGGTAATAGTAGACTTAGATGATAGTCCAGTCAAAGAGAGCACAGATGATACTGCAATAGACACTGCTACCCAAAAGATTGCATAAGGCTTGTAGCAAACAGGCCAGCCTGACTCACCTCCAAAGGCAGATGCAATAGTCATAAGGGATCAGGGTAATATAGGTAAAGGCACTAGGCCTGATTACAATATTCTTTCAGATTCTTTGAATAAAGGAGATAGCCACATTGGCTCTCCTAGTCATTCTTTGGTAGCTCTAGCATGATTACAACAAAGGATCAATAATCAACCTCCTAGAGTTGAGGTGGTAGAGCTATATTTGGACAACTTTTTTTCCCAGATAGAGAAACCAAAGAAGCAAAAGAAAGCTAAAACTCTGTCTACAATTTATAAGGATGCTTCAAGTTCTCGGATAGTAAAAGTTGTTGTGCCTCCTGCACAAGCTAATAAAGAGGATGTCTGCCCAAAGGACTATGTAGTGACATCAATTAACCTGGGTCCCTCTTTTAGAACTCAAGAAATTGATGAGTTTAAAGATTCAATGTCTGATATTTTGAGTAGGTTGAATAAAGATGAATTAACTAAGAAGCAACTTAAGGAACAAAATGAGGAGTTGAAAGCTTGCATTAGATATTTAATAAAGCCATCCTATACATAAGATGGTACAACCATAACCCCTTCCATCCTCTCAAAGGAAGAACTTGTTGAGTTTGATGGAATAAGGTTAACTACCTCAGTTACCAAGGAATGGGCAAGGGGGATTTTCTTGGATGGTTGCACAATAATTGAAGATGTGGTTGAGATTCATAAAGATTTTTGTGCCCTCAAGTTTGAATGGGATGGGGTGTTAGAGGACTGTAAAAACTATGATGATTACTACTCACACATGCGTCCCCGATTCTTCATGATGATCAAGTTATTAGAGGAGGTTTTGGTAGAAGAGAAAATTTTGACTAAGGATAAGCTACATATGCTTGAGCATTGGTTAGAAATGTTGAAGCTCAGAAGAGAGATTTTTGATACAGCTAAAGTAGAGGTGGGCACATCTAAGACATAGCTAATTGAGGTTATCTATAGCTTTAATGATCTAGTTAGAGCCTCAACAAAATTATATTTAAATGATACAACTCCAATAGATATCGAAGAATTTAAGAAACATCTTAGTAATGTGGTATTGGGGGACTCATTGTCATTTGGTACAACAGACCTAGACCAAGTCAGTGATTTGATGACTCTTTTCAAAGACTTCATGAAGAATAGAAGGTCTAAGCTGGCAATATATCACAAACTTTCCTAAGTAGTAGACACTATCAAATTTAGGATTAATTTTGTGAAAGATCTAGAACCTGCAGAGATCAATCTGGCATTGGAGGCCTTAATATCTTATAGGAACAAAGAGGCAGAGAAAAATAAAGTAAATCTGGATGAGTATAGTTAACAAAAGGATGACTTGGGAGCCATGTAAGTTGAATGACAAATCCAACTCAACCACCGTCTCCTCTAGAAAAGTGCCACATGTCTCCTTTCTATGTCTTATTCATTGCAAAGGGTTTTGTTTTTATAGACAACTCAAAAAGTGTCTACTTTGTCCTATCCTCATGTATTAAAAAGTTGTATTTTTGTCTTTTTCCTAAAGGACAGAGTTGGTTCTGGGACTGTAAAAATCCCCGTCCAACATTTAATATTGTTAAATCTAGGGAATTGGTGATGATTTAATCTCCATCATTCCTTCAAAAACTCAGTATGCCTGCCCATCTATAAAAAGGACAGTCATTTTTCTCTTTGTAAGATTGGACAATGAATTGTTGAGGCTATGCCAAGATATTGATTTAATACAAAATAGTTTTACAGGTGTTGTTGGAAAATTGTCTTCTTGTGTTATCTTTTTTTGGATTTCATGGTTCATTTCAATCTAGATTTAGATAAAGTACAGTTGTAATGGTGAATGTATGCTTTGATATCTGGTGAATACTCTAGTTCATACCATTTGTTCTTAATGATTGTAAGTAACTTTGCATGGTCAGTCTGAACCTTATTAAATGAATTTATTTCGATTACATAATAGTAATCAATCCGCACTAGTAATTGGGTGTTTGATGAATGTATGTAATTTGAAAATATCTGGTTACTGTAGAAGATTGCATCATTTTTGCAGCATTGTGGTTGTGACCTGGTTAAGAAGAAATTGGTTTATTAAGGGTATTTGTCTATCTGCAATGTTCAATCCATTTGTGATTTGTCCTTAGGTTTCACATTAATCTTTCTACCCTTCAATCCTTTTACACTTTCTTTACATAAAATTGTTAGACTTAGGGTTTTAAAGCAACATCATATTGTCTATCTGCTAATTTTCAAACTTCACAGTCTACACCACTTAGGGTTTTCACATACATATTGTTGTCATATTTTCATAAACCCTACATTGTATGTAAGTCCCCTTGGTTGGAACAACAAAGTACATGTCCACCGAGTTATCTTATATGTCAAGAGATGACAGTATAAACCTTGGGACAGTCTTATTCTAGATCTGCTGGGATAAGATTCCTTTCAAGAGACGTGAGATATCTTGTATCTTACCTGTGTTGTTGTGTGCTAAAACACCCATCAAAAGAATTGGTGCTAGAAGGAGGGCCACATAATTTCATTAACCCTTCTTATCTAGACAAACAAGGCTAGGGACTAGATAGAGACACACAAGATCTAGCTTAGTTGGGGAAGATTTGCTATCATTAACCCAATTTAGGAAAATAAGGAGAGATCAAGGGATATCCAAGACTCCAAGATCATGATCCATCCCTAGGAATCCTGCTACAGTTCAAGGAAATTTCCTAAACATGGCTTTCTTTGTTGCAACCCCCTCTCCTCTCCAATTTAATAACTACCATGATATGCCTAAAAATCCTGACAAGTTATGTTCAAAGCTCTGTCCTAATCACCATGAGTGGACTGCAGATGAACACATAAAGATCTTTAAAAGTAACATGTACATGTTGTAGGTCCAGTATGAAGATGTGATATGCAAACTATTTCCATACTCCCTTTAGGATGAGGCATACTACTGATTTGCTAATTTGCCAACAACCTCCATCAAATCCTAGCAAACCCTGAAAGATGCATTTCTGAATCGATTCCAGATGCCCACATCCCCTACTGATCTCTATCAGTCCTTTGTGGAGATCCGTAGGGAAGAAGGAGAATTGATAAGAACATTCAAAAATAGGTTCCACAAGGCTTACTGCAATAGCTGCCCTGCCTATCTATTATTCTATCTTGGACAAACTGACATAAATGTTTGTTAGGAGAGCAAACCCAACAACGACAACTTTGGCAAAAGCTTATGTTGAGGTAGTCAAGGTAAATACGGAGCTAGGGCAAGCATGGTTAGGTCATCTCAACCACATTGGTCCTATAGGCATGCCCAATCAAGTACCATTTATCAATCATGCCTTAGCTAATCATATTCCAGTAATGAATCCTATTCCAGTACTGGATGCAACTCAGGCCCTAATGGTTCATCTTGGGGCTCATGTATCCAAATTACCTCTACCCCAAATCCCATTCCTCCATTCATCAAAACCTACACCTGCTAAGACTAGAGATGATAGGGATGATATCAGAGAACTAGTTGAACAAATGAAGAAGTAGTTGAACAAATGAAGAAGCTCATAGTTGAGGTGACACACCTCAAAAATTAGAATGCCTACATGCAACAGAGAAATTAGAACCAAAGTCAGTACCAAAATCAAAATTATTAAAGAATGAATAGGGCATGGAATACAAGACCAAATAATGGAGATGTCCCGTCACTATTGGAGTCCCAAAATGCAGATAACCGTCCCCCAGGGCGAGTAATGTTAGCTGAGGCTGCCCTATCCTCTTCGTATTAGATCCATAACACAAAGGCCCACTCAGAGTTGGATTGTCACGAGTTTTAGGTTACATCCAAAATCTTTTAAAGGGAGGTCCAAAATACTGAAGTACAGGAAATTCCACCTCCTACAGGATAAGAGTTGGTGCCTACATAAAGGTATGATACTGCTGTTACTAATTTTTTGTTCACACTTAAAAAATCAGTTGGACCTAAGTGTAGTTGTTCAAAAGGAATAAAAGAAAACTTCAAAGTTATGCATTCATTGAATGATTGATGCCTTGACAAGCATAGAATGATATCCAGTTGTCAGGATAACCCATCAATCCAATCAGGACTGGTAATTTATCATGACAAGAAAATTGATTGTCAAGAAATCAAAGATTCAAGAAATACAATTGTTCTACACAGTTTGATCTTTCAGGAGTTATAAGTTAAATTGATTATTCAGTTAATCAGTTTTGAATGAAAGAAAGAAAGATATTTGTATTGCACTGTTATTTCATGTCATGTTTTGAACATACATTCAAGTATCTGTTACTTTATCTCATGCATTGATAGAAAAGGAAATACATATACATCATATGCATTAGAGAAACTAACTGATCATGTTTAAATGAAGTGTTCAAATGTGTCCCACACAAGCCGTGGGAGTAACTAGACTGAGCAATTACAGACATGCAAGCTATGTATCTATTTGATAATAGAAAAGAGGAAAGAACATATGATAAATCTAAACATCCATCATTGCCTGATGATGGAGGTTGCTATTGAAGCTGGCCTTCAATTCTTCAGTCTTCATTCTTCACTCCAAGCCATCATCAAGTTGAAACCTAGAAAATTTTGGGGACAACCTTGTTAGCGCTCTGGATATTTACAGTTATCACATGCTTTTATCAAACAGAGACATCTACTTATCACATCATGCATTCAGATGAGAAATCAAATCAGATATATGACACAAATCAGGAAGAAATCATGAAGGAGATCAATCAATGCTATCAAGTACTTTTGTATGCTAACTTGTTTGTTCACTGTGCAGGTATAGGACAAATTTTGTTGCTGATTTGAAGACAAATAAACATGTGGATTAAATGTGGCTCACACAAGGGTTTGAGCCCAACATGTTTCTTTTCATTTTTTTAAAAGAGTATCAGAAAAGATAGGATGCATCATTCTGAGCTATATCATGCATCATCTAATCAACTTGCAGAAAGGATATGTCATCATGGCATTATTACAGTTGATTAGAGCAAATCACATTAATATGATTGAATGCAAAAAATTAGATTACAGTCATCTAGGCTACAGGAGCCATCTAAGGTACAGTATCATTATGGATAAATGTATTTATTTCATCACAACTAATAAAGAGCAATTGACATAGTGCATTCATATTTCAAGGATATGATACAAGTTTTCAGATTAATGTGCCTAATAAAGAGATGGAAGACAACACAGAGAAAGATACAAGTTATGCCTTTAAATAGACAAATCAAAACAACAAGGCATGATTAGCTCTAGGTTGATATATGGCAGTGTGAAAATATAGTCATGAATATATCATTGTCTTGGACCAATAGCTAAGCAGTCATCAATGCTTTGAAGCTTCAAAACCATCAGGATACATGGATATACAGTGAAACAATTCAAACTAGAGCAGATAGGACATAGTTTTCAAAGATGAGGCAACACTCTACACGAGGTATTTCTCATATTACCTCATATTGTCAAAGATGTTCAGAGTTTAATAGTTATATCACATTCAAGTTGCAAGTGTGTCATAGAGAAAGTCAAACAAGATGCTACATGGAACAATAGATGAGACAACATCCAAGACAAGAGATACAGTGCATACTAAGAATGTGGCAGTCACATGCTAGAGGTAAAGATGCAAATGATAGATGCATATAGCATGCTCTCTGAAGAGCACTCATCAAGTGATAAAGACTGCCACTTAGTATCAAAGATCTTAGAAGAAGAACAAAACATGAGTAGCATTCATTTATCATCACTGTCATGACAGTCAAGTATAAATCCAAAAGCAAGAGACTGTCATGTCTAGAAAAGAAGGATCCAAATACAGTATTAAGAATGCCACAACCCAAAGATAACAAGGTGGTTTCTATACACCTCATCATTGTTTGACCAAACAAACTTTATCTCATACACATTGGAGCTACAGTGATGCCATGGTACAGTCAAGAAGGTGCCATGCCTTAAGGAAAGATACATTGCAAGAACAAGGATAAAGTGTAGTCATCTTCACTATAGACAGTAAAGATAGTGATCAGCAAAGTGGCTTATATAAGCAAGAGATAGTCAGAGCATATGACAGTTACCATATCCATCTACAGGAGTTAGTCAATAATGAAGGATAAACATCAAGGAGAGATAAGAACATGTAATCACAGCTACATGTGTATTTTTGCAAACACAGTCACAAAAGAAGGTAGCATGATTTATGCCATGTTAGAATACAGTCAAAGAGAAGGACAACACACAGTCAAAGATAAATAACATATGACAAGGGTCCACCATATACAGTTTGCAAGATTACAAGTTATCATATGCAAACAAATAAAGAGACCATCTATGCTACAGGAGAGTCTCACAGAGGTGTTAATGTATACCATAGAATATTAAATGATTTGTTGTCATACAGAATATAAAGACTTGCTTATTCCAAGTAGCTACAGTGAGACAAACAACAGAGGTGTATCATCATCATTAATGACATGACAATTAGAAGGTGTTATGAAAGAAAAGAAATAAACTCCATCTATTAACACCTCAAACTCTAAATGTTGTTGCTTATAGAAAAAGCCCATGTTCCAAAAGATAATATACAGAAAGAAGCATGACTCATGCTAAAATGTATTTTCTGATCAAGATATCAAACTCTAATATTCATTTTTGCACCCATAGTCAAGAGAGTTGAGAAAAAGAAAGATACAGTCATAGCCATGACAAGAAAGCAAGGTTTCTCATGATATCAGGTATACCCATTTGACATAAAATCAAACCCTAGTGCTAATTTTTGCACCCACGGTCAAGAAGACTCAAATAAAAGAGAAATACAATCATATCCATTATAGAAGAGTAGCATTTTTCATGATAAGTGTGTACCCATCTTAAGAATGAACAAGGTCTTTCAATATCTCAAACCCTTAGGTTTCTTTTACACTTACAAGTAAAAAGAAAGAGCAGTAAAAAATACAAGAGAGTGGCCATAACAGTTTGAAGCCTTGAAAGTACAGAAAGAGCAAACCCTTGACAGGAAGTTCAAAACCTTGTTTCTTTTCTTCATTTACAGTCATAAGCAGAAAGAGATAACAGTGAAAGAAGATGGCCATGGTAGTGTGAAGGAATTTTTGTGCAAGGAGGGTTGAAACCCTAGTTTCAAAAATTCCAAAACCTCAACAATTTAGGTGTTCCAAAACGTGATAGGTGGAGGCCATATAAGTGCAAGAAGCTATCAAGAGTTGTTCAAACAAGAACTCACAACACTGACTATTTTGTGGCATTCCAGTAAGACCCAATGGTGGCCATGGCATCTACTACTTTTTATTGAGGTGGGGAACCTATTAAACTGGATTTGTGTAAAATACTACTTGAATCCATCAACCATCCATTTTTAGGGTATTAATTTGTCATCTTTTGTTTAATATTCATCTTTGACCTATCTGATCACAAGTTGAGAATCCCCATAAATAAGGAGTATAGGATATTCTATTGGAGTGTTGTTTAAAGACTTATGAGTAAGGCCTCATATTTTGTAATGTTTTTTTTCGCATGGGAAACCTAATCTCAATGATTTTGGTATAAAATCCCCTTATGTAGTGACAAACAAGATACTGATCCATAACTAGTGTAAGAGCCATCAACAAATAGCTTCCAGGGAGAAGGTTCTGTAACTACGAATATAGACTCATTAGCGAAGTACATAAAAAGTGGATGATTATCTATAAGAGGTCCTTCAGCTAATTGATCTACAACAAGCTATCCTTTTAGAACTTTCTTTTCCATATATTAGATGTTGAACTCACTTAGGAACATGACCCAGTTAACCATACATCTTGTGAGAGAAGCCTTAGATAAGAGGTGTTTGAGTGGGTTGATTTTTGAGATGAGATTTGTCTTGTGACTAAGCATGTACTGTCAAAGATTTTGGGAGCTAGATATGATAGCAAGGCATGTGTGTTCCATTAGCTTGTAGTTTAACTCATAACTTACTAATGTGGGATTAATGTAGTAGATTTCCTATCAATGACCTTTTTCGTCATGTTGTGCTAAAAGTTTCCTAGGACTGATGTAGCTAGTATGTAGAGCAATAAGGGCTTGTCTAGTATGGGAGCCATGAGAAATGGTGGGGAAACAATATATTCCTTGATTTTGTTAAAGTCTTGTTGGTAAGATTTGTCCAATTGAAAGTTGTTATTCTCTTTGTGAAGATGGGAGAATGGTTGGCACTTATCTACAATTTGTGTTATGAATTTTCTAATAACCTGTAGTTTTCCCTGGAGAATATGAATTTGTTTTATATTCTTAGGATGTGGCATATCTATGATGGATGTGACCTTAGCGAGGTCCACTTCTATGCCTCAGTGAGAGTCAATGAAACCTAAGAGTTTTCTAGAGGTAACACCAAAGACACATTTATTGGGATTTAGGTGAACCTTGTATTATTTCAAGCGATTAGAGATGCACTCAAGGATGTGAGGGTGTCTTTCTCTTATTTTTTATTTGCCTAAGAGATCATCCACCTAGTCTTCCATGATATCACAAAGTATGCTATGGAAGATGATTGCCATAGCCCTCTAATAAGTAGCCCCTATGTTTTTCAACCCAAATAGCATGACTTCATAGCAAAAGGTGCCTGAAGGTGAAGAGACAATTTTTTTTGTGATAATCTTTGGGGGAAATCTAAATTTGATTGTATCTAGGGAAACCATCCATAAATGAGAGCATTTCATGACCTATTATGAGATCAATGATGATGTCAATGTTTGGAAGGGGAAAGTCATCCTTACGACATGCTTTGTTGAGGTTCCTAAAATCTATACAAACTCAAATAACCTTAGGCTTTTTTCTAATTGGTACTATGTTGGATATCCATTTAGGGTAGTTGATCAAATGCATGAAGTTGACCTTGAGAAGTTTCTACAATTCCTCTTTTTCTAGAAGGATGATTTGTGAATGCATTTTTTAGAGTTTTTCTACACTGGTTTAGCATCATAATGGACCATGAGGTGGTGAACCATGAGGGAGGGGTCCAATCTTGGATTGTTTGCATATGACCAAGCAAGAATGTTTGATGCCCTATGAAGGATAAATGAAATGTTTTATGCTTCTGCAACTTTGAGAGAGATAGGTATGAGTGTGATTCTCAGATTATCTTCTATTGCTAAGTTGATTTCTTGTGCCTCTTCAATCAAGATAGTAGAGTGCTCTTGCCAATGTGGAAGTGCCAGGGGTAGGTTGAGTTCCTCATCAATTGACGCCTCAGAGAGGTTTTCACCAATAGACAAATCTTTATTTCTTTCTCTTGTGTCTGGTAGCACCTCGGAGAGGTTTTCACTTGGGGACATTTCTTTTTTGATTTTTTTGAATTGCGTGACTAAGGATCTCTTCCTACTCAAAATAAAAAGCAACATTAAGGTCAATGTCAAATCATATCTTTTGATCACCTGTAGGAATACCATCGTGGAGCCCTAGGAATTCAATGATTACGTCATCATTTTGAAATGTGTTTAAAGACATGGGATCTTGTTGGTCCATATCAATGAGGTTAGGGTATGGAAGGGGTAATTTGATGGTGAGGATAGTAGTTTCATGGAAAAGGTTGGAGATATCAAGATTTTTGAAAGAGACAATGATGGTTCAACCCATAATCCTTTCAATAGTGTTAGAGGTTTCTTCCACACTCATATAAGTTGCATTGGGTTCGTTGGATTTTGGACCAAGCGACATGTATCCCAGTCCATGATGATCGACATAGTATTGTACCTAAATCATCTCAAAAATGTCTTTCTCATGGAGACCAAGGCCCTTACCCTTATAGATAATGTTTTCACACATGTGCAACGATTTGAGGTAATTATGTTTTAAGTATCCAGGTGGGAACTTTGCTTCATCTGTATAGAGCTAGGAGTTGATGGAGCCATCTATCTATTCATTAGCCATAGATTTTATTGATATAAAGGTGGTGGTCCCACAATGCATTTTTTTGGTGTCTTAGGAGTAGGTCATTGTTGAAGATGACCATAGAATCATGGAGATAGAAGTAATTTACCAACATGAAAGGTGTTATGCAACTCATATTCTCCATATTCAGTGTTGATGATCTTGATCTTGGTGGAATTGGGATTTTTAGAAGAGGATGATGTGGAAGCAAGGGTATCAGAATCAACATAAGAGGATGAGGCCTTGACCTTGTCATGGGTAGAGATGTTGGTACTACAATAATGATTGGTTTTGTGGTAAGAAGCCTCCATGGCTTTGTAATGTTCAAATGGTTGGGGATCAACATGAATAGTGACTTACACACCGTTATGGGGGAATTTTAGGCATTTATTGTAGGCAGATGATATAGTTTGCAAGGAATTGGACCATGGGTAGTCAAGGAGGAGGTTGTAGGGAAGATCGAGATAAACAACATAACATGTACTATGCTACAGGATTCACCCCACCTATATGGGAATGTAAATGGTACCTTTAGATTCTTGTTTTGTATTGTCATAAACCTTGATGGTAATGACATATGGCTCCAAGTTAGTCATAGAATATCCCAATTGTTTTATGAGCCTTAAAGTGTATAGATTTAAATTGGACCCATTATCCAAGAGGACTCTTTTAACCTTATGTTTGGTTATAAGGACTTTGACACGAAGGGATTTATTATGGGATGGGTTGATGGGAGGCATATCGGTTTGGCTAAAAGTGAGTTGATAGGTGGATGAAAGGTAGCCCATGAGGGCTTAGAATTAGTCAAGTTCGATGCTGTTGGGGATTTACGAATCCTATATATAAGTCACACCAATATATCTCTATGGATGGGTAATGTTTTGAGTAGATCTAGGATAGATATTTGTGTTGCAGTTTTCTCATGATGCTCTAAGAGATTGTATCAAGTGGCCTATGTGGAGGATGAGGAGGCCCCTTGGATAGTGACCCTAGCACAGTTCATGGTGATGGTGTAGTCAGAGGATTTGGATTTAATTTTGATGCTGGCAACTCATGTGCAAACGGGTTCGATATGCCCTACGATGAAGTTGTAGGAGGGAGAGGCTTTGCAAAAATGGATGTTATTGGTGCAATTACTATGGAAATGACCTTGATTAGATGTGGAGAGTTGGCATTGGTCGTGCTTGGGAAGAGGTTCTTGATATATACCTAATTGGTCATTCAATGAAGAGGATGAATTTTATTTTACCTCAATCTCTCTGTATTCAACAAGATCTTAGATATAATTTTTAAGCTTCATCCAGTTACTAGTGGAGTGGCATTTAATGCAATGGTATTCACAATATTTGTTATCTTTATACCACACAAGTTTGGGTTTAGTGTCATTGAACAATTTCATTATAGGGGACATGACCATGTTTTCTTGGAGAAAGATAAACCTCCATGGGTTCCCCCAAGAAGGTGTACTTGCATTTTAGATTTTGAGATTGGTTGGGTTGTCCTTAAGGGATGGATACTTTGTTGGGATTTTTGACATTTTGGATAGTTTGGGTTTCTTTTGATGCTTGTGTGGTTTGAACATGTTTTGAGTTAGTGACCCCATCACTGACAACATTTTTGTTCTTTGCCCAAAATTTAGGTTTGTCATTGGTTTGGTTGTTATCCCTATCTTTGTTTATATCTTTACTAAGCCTTTTGTGATAAGGCCCTTTTCAATAGTAACCCCCTTTTCGATGATTTTGTCAAATGTAGAGACATAATGGACTTGGAGGTGTAATTCCATCTCTTGATTGAGGTTTTAGATGAAAATGTTAACAATTTTTTTGGGGAATGGCCAAGGGAACGAAATTGCAAGACCCCTCCAGCATTGTAGATAGGCACAAGGATTTCACAACTACATTGTTTAGCGTTACATAGATCTGACATTGTAAGCTCATGCTGAACATTATAGGAAAAGTGTGCAACAAACTTTTTCGACAAGTCAGCAAATGTAGTGATAGAACTTGGAGCTAGGTGTATGAAACACTATAGAGCTTGACCAACCAAACTTTAGGGGAAAGAGTCTTAACAAATACATGTCACTATATGCAACCTCTTAGATGGTAATGAAATATTCTTTATGGGGTCTCCCTTTCCCTTATATTTGTTAAATTTTAGAATTTCAAACTGAGGGGGAAAGGGCACCATTGTGATTGCATGATCAAAGGGATAGGGACAAATATCTTTGAATTTATATTGTTTGCATTGTGTCCCACTCTGTAGCCCCTTGAGGGTGTTCCTCATTTCTCACCACTCTTGGTTGAAGGGAGTTCCAAGAGGTGGGTTAGGAAGTTGGTAGTTGATTGATCCAAATGGCAGAGGTTGTGGGATGGTGTGATGAAGATAATTAGATGATGGGAGAAGTTATTGGGGTTCCAATTAATGTGATATGAATGGTGACACCTTTTGTGCCTTGCAAACACACCCCATTTTGCCAAATGGAGACCCCCTCTTTTACTATTTTGGCTTGGTCTCAAATTTTGACATTGATGCTTGTGAGAATGTCAAGTCTTGGTCAATTGGATGGTCTATCTTGCATTTGGGCAATTTGGCATGTTTGAACTCCCTTTGATGTTTTGAGGATTGAATTTGAAGTGCCTTGATTGAATTTGAACTCAAGAAGAGGTCCCTTGAGTGCTTTTGCGCTAAAAATGTACCTCACTAGAGTTTGCACTAAAACCTCATGTCACTGGATATAGCACTAAAAACTTACTTCACTGGATGAAGCACTAAAAATACAAGTTACTAGACTTTGTACTAAAATGCCACCTCACCAGATAAGCGCTAAAAACTGTCACCACCGGATATGTCTCGAGACTGTCGAAAGCTCTGCCAAGATGAAACTTGATGAACTTTGACGAAAAGTGGGTATTTCTTATAGTACCATACTTTGTGCTAAATAACGCTACCACAGGACATGTCCTATGAGGACTCCTTTCCCTGCATATCCAGTCTAAACTCATTTCGCCACTTTCTTGACCCTAAGTGCCTAACACCCTGGTGACTGACAGTAGCATTAATGGCTCTGTCAGGGAGTTTAAAAGGGCCAATTTCATCACTATTCATCACTTGCATTCAAAATTACTTGGCGAATTGGAGCTCCGATGATCTTGGTGATTTCAAAAACATTTCCCAGCATGATTTCCTTACTTTCTTGGATTGATTTAAGCAGATTGTATCATTGGCCTAGAAGTTTGTGAAGTTGTTTTACTACGTCTCAGGTCGGCTTTCGTATGCTTTCCTTTAAATTTCATTTGAAATGCCTATTTAAACCCTCAATGCTTGCCTTTACTTGATTTATTGATTCAACTCATTTGAATAAGCATGGTTTATGTGTAAGTAAAGCCCTAGTTTTTCATTTTTGTTGTTATTGTGCTTAATCTAAGTAATTAGGGTTTTATGATTCAGGAGGGTCATAAGGATGTTTATGCATATTATTTTGTGCATAGAGTGTCATGATGCATGGAGTGAGTCAGATTTTTTTTTATCTTGCAGAGAGATAATGTTTATTTTTATTGATCATGGAGTGATAAGGATATAAATTTTTTGCCTTAATGTATATTTAAATCATGCAAAATAGGGATATTTTCTTACAAGGAGTTATAAGGAGTTTGTATTTGTCCCTAAGTCCTATTTTTTGCTCATATCATGCAAAATAGGCAAATGTAATTTGGAGTGATAAGGAGTCATATTTTTCTTCTAATCATGCACGATTTTACAAAGTCATTAATTGTAAATAAATAATAAAGTAATATTCTATAAATTACTTTATTATTTTTCACAAATTGTAAAATCAAAAATAGAAGAAATTGTAACCAATAATAAAGTAATATTCTATTACTTTATTATTTACTCACAATCAATTTTGCTCATGCAAAATCATGCAAATTTATTAGTGGAGTTAACTAGGTCACCTAGGAGATTTTGCATGACTTTTAGGAGTATTTTTAGGGTCCTTGGTCAACTTTTGGTCAAGCATATGGAGAGGCCCAAATTGAAGCTATTTTTGCTCAATTTGTGGCAGTCTTAGGCCCTAATTTTGAGGATTTTGGAGGTTGCTCAAGAATGAGTATTTTTAGAGGCAGTTATCTGTAAGTCCATACTTTTTGCATGCCTCTTAGAGAGAGCAAACCTATTTATTGTAAAGTAAAAGTTTGTTTTTTCTAGTTCTTGATTCTCATTTTGATTCAGATAGATCGGAGAATTCTTGTAGTTCACTTTTACAGTTTTATTGAGAGATCGACAGGTTACAGGTTATCGTTTTGTCTTATTTGTAAAGCTTTCCTTTGTTTGTTTCAGATCAGTTGAATTGCCTTTCCTTCTTGTGCTAAATGTTGAGGTGATTTGATGAAATTTTTGCTTTGTTTTATTATTAAACCTTCAAAATTATTGTCTCACCTCCTTGTTTGCAACATTGAAGCATATATTCATCATAGGTCTTGGGTTGTGTTAACTAGAAATAGTCTTTTTATGCTGTGAAAAGACCATTTCCTTCAGAAAACCTATTTTCAAACCTTCCTTAGAATTAGTTTTGTGGTATTTATGCCAAGTCTGGATTGTGTAAAAGTCAGTTTTCTAAGCAAACATTGTGGATAGATTACATTATTTCTACCCAAATCAGGTGCATCACCATTTTATCTTTTATATTCAATTAGTTTCTTTCTTCCCTTTTCCCAAAAAGTAAAAATATACATCTCAATAGAACATTTGAAGGGAACCAACCCACAATCTAGAGGTCTAGTTTCATCATAGGGCACTCACAACCTGAAATTAGTCCCATGTTACACAGAGTTGCAGTGCTTTAACCAACCTTGCATACGGGTGCAATTCCTAGTGATAACAATTTTTGGCATGCCCGGTGGGACTTTGAACTAATTTTTAGTTCAAAAAGACTTATTTCTTTTTGTTGTTTTTGGTATGAGAAACAAAATTTCAGCCTTTTAGAGGTTCACTATTAAGTACCTGGCGACTCTAATACTTTGGTTTTTTCAGATAAGATCTTGTAGCCTGTGAAAAAATACCAAACAAAGTCAAGTAAAATTTTTGAGAAGAAGCATAATCAATTATCTCCACCAAAAGAGGAGAATAAAAGCAGATAAAGAGTCTAATACAACAGATTTATCAGTTGTTACAGATTTGCCTAGTACACATCTTGACTTTGCTTCACATTAGAATCCATTATTTGCAAGTACATCATCAGAAATTTTCAGTTCTCCACCAGCAAGCCCAAGAGAGTAGATTCCTATTTTTCAAGAGAAACCTCTTCTTCTTGAGTTTACAGAGCAAGAACTTGTGTTACAAGAAATTTTCCAAGTAGTTTTAGTCCAAACACCAGCTCAAGTTCTACCCCTTCCAATGTCTTTACTAGGAGGAGTGTTACCACCACCTAGAGGTGGAAGAAATCCACCACCACCTCAAAATCAGCCTTTTGTGTCTTTTAATGGAGGCATCCCTTTGAATCTAAATCAGTATGATGACATATTGATGGCTGCATTGAAAAGTTTACCAAGTTTTACAGGAGAAGATGGGACTACACCCATTGAACATATTAGAGATGTGGCTTCTTAATGTGCTGTTGACCACATCACCAAAGAAAATATTGCAATCAGGTTGTTGGCAGCATCACTAAAAGGTAAAGCTCTTCAATGGTTTAGAGGCTTAAGAGTCAATTCAATTAGATCTTGGGATGAATTAGGTGCTGCTTTGAATAGGCAATTTCAGGATAAATCTAATGATTTATCATTAGTTGAACAAATGACTACTATTAAGAGGGCTCCACAAGAGTAAATGACAGATTTTAATTTTAGATTTCATAAAACATAGAATAGAATCCCTGAAACGGTGAAACCATCACCAGAGCATGTTTTTTTGTATTATTTAAGGGCATTAAATTCTGAGATTGCTATTATGATACAATCCATGGGAGGGGTAACTTTACCAGCTGCTTTTGATATTACAATAAGAGCATAAAATAGTTTAATACAAGTTGGTAAGATAGTACCTAGGCCCCTAATGCCAATCTTTCTAGATATACAGCCTTTAATACCAATTTTAGCCCCACATATTTCAACAATACCATCTTTTGGTTATTCAACAAATACACAAAACAATACAGATCCCATTCATTCTGAATTTCAAGAGTTCAAAGAAAACCAGCAAAGCATAGAAAAAATACTACAGACTGTGAGTAATGACTTAGTGAGTCTAAAAATTTAAATAAATTAGAATAATAGACCTTACCAAGCAGCCCCTTACCAAGCAAATAGACTTGGTTATCAGGTAGATCATCGGGTCAAAGGAGAAATTACAACAATAGGCCAAATCAGTAATACAATCCAAATGTTGTCAGTACATCAAAAGAAATAGTGCCTATACAGAACAACATGGTTTATGACTATGCATGGTGCTATCCCTGTAATCAGCCTCATAATCAGGCCACTTGCTCAAATGGAATAGTAAATAAAGTTTTGATGGTACAAAATAACTATGTTGCTGCTAAAAATTCAACAAGTGATGTAAACAACCAGCTGGACATTTAGACCCAGTATGTTAATCCTGATGTAGCTTTAATGAATTGGCAGGCTAATGAAGTTTGTGGTGCAAATCAGTTGCCAGGTCAAAAGCAATCTTTTACTAATATTGCAGCAAACACAAGATAAAAAAAAAGAGCTGTTGACTTGCAACAACAATCTAGAAATACAAATTAGCAAGCTAAAACTGGTAAACAATAAGCTGGAAATGTATCACAGCCAGCTGATAAAGGGAAAAATATAGTTTCTACAGCTCAGAATGAACAGAATCAAGCCTCTACATCAAAGGATTTGCACATTTTGTCAAGATAGCTAACTACAGAAAATAAACAGCCGGCAAAAGACCAACCGGAGGTTGCTGTCCCAAAAGTACAACAAAAGGTTAGTGACCCTATTTTTAATATTTTGGATCATATGAAAAAGACAACAGTAAGCATGTCTATTTTAGATGCTTTGCACATTCTAGGACAAAAGGATTTGTTGCAAAATGCTTTATCTCAGTTGCCTTTGTCAAATGAAGTACAAAAATCACATCAACCTCAAATTATGATTGTAAATAAGATAGAAAAAAGAGTAGAACAACCTAAACCAGTAGGCAAACCTCCACCATTTTATGTCACTTTGATTGTAGGTGACTATTTAGTACATAATTGCATGATAGATTTAAGAGCCAGCAACTCAGTTATGCCAAAACAACTAGCTGATAAGTTAGGTCTAAAGTATGAACTTGTTGTTAGAGGTGTTGTACAAATGGATGAAACTGAAGTGAGTACAGTTGGAATGTTCAAAAATTTAAGCCTTACTTTGCATGCTTGTCCAAACTTTGTTATATACCAGGACATTTATGTCATTGATTTGCCACCTACCTTTGCCATTTGCTTATCCAAAGATTTTACAACAAGGTTAGGAGGGTATTTATCATCTGATTTGACACATTTATTCTTTAGAACTAGATATGGAACAAAGTTTACAATCAAGTCTGAACCAGTAGCAAAAGATCATTTGGAACCTTACACACCCAGATCTATAAATGCAAATCTTCCCATTTTTGATCAAGAGGATCTGATTCTTGTCCAAGATCCAAACACACCTTTACAAGGAATTCCAGATATGGTTTTAGACCAATGGGCAGCAGAAAATCATGAAACAGATCCATTTGAGCAAATGGATGATATTGGTCTTGGTGTGTACATGATTCAAGAAAATAATACAGTTATTCCAAATCTGATTAAAGAGGAAAAACAACAAATTGTAGAGTCTGAAAATGATGTTTGGGAACTATATTTTGATGGTTCTAGAAGCAAAGTAGGAGCTGGAGGAGGAGCTATTTTAGTTTCTCCCACAGGTGAGAAATATTATTCATCTTTCAAATTTGCTTTCAACTGTTCTAACAACTCAACTGAATATGAGGCTTTAGTTCATGGACTAGAATGGGCAAGGAAAAGAAAAATCAGGTGTTTATAAGTTTTTGGAGATAGTGAGTTAGTGGTTAAACAAGTCAGAAACCTTGCTGCTACAAAAAAATGACTTACTGAAATTATACATAGAGTTCGGGACATGATAGAAGAGTTTGATGCATTTAATATGATATCTGTACCTAGAACTGATAATAAGCAAGCTAACAAACTAGCTACTATAGGAGCTAAGTATGATATTCCTGCTGAGATGAAGAATATTCACTCTCCTTTATATGTCAAAGTTGTTAGTGTAGGTTTTTATTTCTTAGTGAGTTATTTATTTTTCCCTATATTCCTAGGTTTTTCCTACACTTCTATTAATCTCGCTTAGGTTAATAAAGCATGTCTTATTAGGTGAGTGGTTGCGAGGTGTCACCTTCCTACATGTGATCATCCATTAGCTATCTTGAGAAGATACTTTTCTTTCTTTAGTCCGATAGATGGTTGCTCTTGATTGGTCGGTGTTGCCACCTCCTCCCTCTTCCTAATCTATATAAGCATGCTACCTAGCTTGTATTTCACATCTTTTGCTTTTGCATCCTCTTAATGCTATTTTGCTTCTAGCATTTGAATTACTCTCTTGGAGACTAACTATGTGTTGCTATTTTGATTTCGTATCATTTGCATTCATAGTTTAGATATCTATTCATTTGCACTAATTTTCTAGGTTAATAATCTTTTCAGATTCTAACATGGTATTAGAGCCAGGCCCAAGCTAAGAGCCCTAAGCACACGAGAGGTGTGGCTTAAGGGGGGTGTTGGTGTTGGAAATAAGCCACACTCAGACCGATGATGGACTGGTCCAAGAGGGGCCAATAGCTCAATGGTAGAGCACTCTAGCAAAGTATGGAAGGTCCTAGGTTCGAGTCCTAGTTGGTCCATGTCTCAATATGGTATCAGAGCACAAGTCATCAGTTCGAGTCACTTGAGCCCTCGACCCTTCATCTGCGTAAGCTCAGCTTATCGACATGGTACATAGTGGGTACGAATCCCACATGGTACGTGGTTGTATCCAGCTCTATTGTGTGGGGGGGTGTTGGTGTAGCGACTATATCGACGATGAGATCCCTCTCCACCACAAGTATGTGCTTTTGGTGTGACAACAAAATTCTATAGTAGTAAAGGGGCCCTTAGGTTTATTACTTCAGAGGTTATATGGGGTCCTATTGTATTGCTTATAGGATTGGATCTCATCAAATTACTCTTCTTCAAGATGATTATCATCTTGAAAGGGAAAAACATAACTTTTCAAGACTAATGCAATTGTTATCACTTGGAATTGCACCCGTATGTAAGGCTGGTTAAAGCACTGCAATTCCATGTAACATGGGACTAATTTCAGGTTGTCGGTGCCCTATGATGAAACTAGACCTCCAGATTGTGGGTTGGTTCCCTTCAAATGTTCTATTGAGATGTATATTTTTACTTTTTGGGAAAAGGGAGGAAAGAAACTAATTGAATATAAAAGATAAAATAGTGATGCACCTGATTTGGGTAGAAATAATGCAATCTATCCACAATGTTTTCTTAGAAAATTGACTTTTATACAATCTAGACTTGGCATAAATACCACAAAAGTGATTCTAAGGAAAGTTTGAAAATAGGTTTTATGAAGGAAATGGTTTTTTCATAGCATAAAAAGTCTATTTCTGGTTAACACAACCTAAAACCTGTGATGAATATATGCTTTAATGCTGCAAACAAGGAGGTGAGACAATAATTTTGAAGGTTTAATAATAAAATACAGCAAAAATTTCATCAAATCACCTCAACATTCAACACAATAAGGAAAGGTAATTCAACTGATCTGAAACAAACAAAGGAAAGCTTTGCAAATAAGACAAAAAGATAACCTGTAACCTGCCGATCTCTCAATAAAACTGTAAAAGTGAGCTACAAGAATTCTCCAATATGTCTGAATCAAAATGAGAATCAAGAACTAGAAAAAACAAACTTTTGCTTTATAATAAATAGGTTTGCTCTCTCTAAGAGGCATGTAAAAAATATGGACTTGCAGATAACTGCCTCTAAAAATACTCATTCCCGAGCAACCTCCAAAATCCTCAAAATTAGGGCCTAAGACTGCCACAAATTGAGCAAAAATAGCTTTAATTTGGGCCTCTCCATATGCTTGACCAAAAGTTGACCAAGGACCCTAAAAATACTCCTAAAAGTCATGCAAAATCTCCTAGGTGACCTAGTTAACTCCATTAATCAATTTGCATGATTTTGCATGAGCAAAATTGATTGTGAATAAATAATAAAGTAATAGAATATTACTTTATTATTGGTTACAATTTCTTCTATTTTTTATTTTACAATTTGTGAAAAATAATAAAGTAATTTATAGAATATTACTTTATTATTTATTTACAATTAATGACTTTGTAAAACGTGCATGATTAGAAGAAAAATATGACTCCTTATCACTCCAATTACATTTGCCTATTTTGCATGATATGAGCAAAAAATAGGACTTAGGGACAAATACAAACTCCTTATAAGAAAATATCCCTATTTTGCATGATTTAAATATACATTAAGGCAAAAATTTATATCCTTATCACTCCATGATCAATAAAAAGAAACATTATCTCTCTCTGCAAGATAAAAAAAAATCTGAGTCACTCCATGCATCATGACACTCTATGCACAAAACAATATGCATAAACATCCTTACGACCCCACTTTGTTGCCTTAGTGCACATAAATTACATTTTCTAAACCACCTTATATCCCCATATGCAATTTGAGATTAAGAAAGAAAAACAACTCCATGACCCATCACTGCACCATCATACTACCATCATGCATAAATTCTTACCTTTGAAAACTCCATGCATAGTCCTGAACATATGCCATGTCTAAAATCACACCTTCTTGGCTTTGTTAGCCATCATGCATAATCAGAAAGTATTCAACCTTTTGATGTTTTGAATAAGACAAGGAACATTAGCATGTGAAACTTTGTCTATGCATAACCCGACCACCAAGGAATCTTTAAGAAGTTTATAAGGCATGAAGCCTTTCCCTCACATCACATCGGCCCTCTTGACTTCATAAAATTAATCACTAAGCTTTGCTTGTCGGCCACTCCATGTTATGATGGGTAGGATATTCAAGACAAAAGGTCTTGACCACGACACTCCTTTGGATAATGTAATTATTTGTTTTTTACAAGTCAAAAACACACTTGGTAAAAGAACCTTCGAAGAAAAGTGAGGAAACATCCCTAATTTTGTTCATTCTTCATTTGGTTTTCTTTCCTCGGAGCTCTACAACTGCACTATGTCAGCCTTAGGGTTTGAAACTCATTCATCGTGGCTCTGGTTTTTCAGTCCTCTCAACGGGATCTTTGGTTACATCTTGGAACTGCATCATTAATAAAGAAGGTAACACTGTTTTCTGCTCTATGAGGCATTTACTCATCGCCGTGGCTTTATTTTTTCATGGCTGCAGCCTCCTTTCCTCTTTTATGGCTCTCTTTGCATTATGCATTCCTTAACACCTTTTCTCTTCTCTATATCTTTTTTATTCCAACCTTCACCTGTTCTTGAAAGATTTAAGGCCACTGTGAGGCCGTGGGTAGACCCTTCTTCTTGTTGGTGAAATGAGGTAAGCTCTTGTCATTTTTCATCCTCTGTAGCTTCTTTTTTCTCTTTTCACAGTTAAAAAAAATGGCAAGAGCTATTTGAGGTTATGGGTATTGCATTTTTTGGCAAAAAAATGGCTTATCACTTTCGGCCATGACTGTATATCTCTCCTTTTAGCTTGACTTGTTTGTAGATGCAGAAAAACCTGAGGGTTTGAGTTCTTGAGCTGAGGGTTTGCTATCTTCTTGCACTTATAAGGCCTCCACCTATCACGACCATGCTTCATCTGTATACAGGCACAACTGTGTAAACTGTTGAGGGTTTGGAAGTTTTGAAACTAGGGTTTCAACCCTCCTTGCACAAAAATTCCTTCACACTGCCATGGCCATCTTCTTTCACTATTATCTCTTTCTGCTTATGACTGTAAATGAAGAAAAGAAACAAGGTTTTGAATTTCCTGTCAAGGGTTTGCTCTTTCTGTACTTTCAAGGCTTCAAACTGTTATGGCCACTCTCCTGTATTTTTTATTGCTCTTTCTTTTTACTTGTAAGTGTAAAAGAAACCTAAGGGTTTGAGATCTTGAAAGACCTTGTTCATTCTGTAGATGGGTACACACTTATCATGAAAAATGCTACTCTTCTGTAATGGATATGACTGTATTTCTCTTTTATTTGAGTCTTCTTGACCGTGGGTGCAAAAATTAGCACAAGGGTTTGATTTTATGTCAAATGGGTATACCTGATATCATGAGAAACCTTGCTCTCTTGTCATGGCTATGACTGTATCTTTCTTTTTCTCAACTCTCTTGATTGTGGGTGCAAAAATGAATATTAGAGTTTGATATCTTGATCAGAAAATACATTTTACCGTGAGTCATGCTTTTTTTCTGTATATTATCTTTTGGAACATGGGCTTTTTCTGTAGGCAACAACATTAAGAGTTTGAGGTGTTAATAGATGGAGTTTCTTTCTTTACTTTCATAACACCTTCTGATTATCATGTCATTAATGATGATGATACACCTCCGTTGTCTGTCTCATTGTAGCTACTTGGCATAAGCAAGTCTTTGTATTCTGTATGACAACAAATCATTTAATATTCTATAGTATACATTGACACCTCTGTGAGACTCTCTTGTAGCATAAATGGTCTCTCTATTTGTTTGCATATGATAACTTGTAATCTTGCAAACTGTATATGGTGGACCCTTGTCATATGGTATTTATCTTTGACTGTGTGTTGTACTTCTTCTCTTTGACTGTATTCTAACATGGCATAGATCATGCTACCTTCTTTTGTGACTATGTTTGCAAAAATACACCTGTAGCTGTGATTACATGTTCTTATCTCTCCTTGATGTTTCTCCTTCATTATTGACTAACTCCTGTAGATGGGTATGGTAACTATCATATGCTCTGACTGTCTCTTGCTTATATAAGCCACTTTGCTGATCACTGTCTTGACTGCCTATAGTGAAGATGACTGCATTTTATCCTTGTTCTTGCAATGTATCTTTCCTTAAGGCATGGCACCTTCTTGACTGTACCATGGCATCACTGTAGCTCCAATCTGTATGAGATAAGGTTTGTTTGGTCAAACAATGATGAGGTGTATGGAAACCACCTTGTTATCTTTGGGTTGTGGCATTCTTAATACTCTACTGTGCATACTGTATTTGGATCCTTCTTTTCTAGACATGACAGTCTCTTGCTTTGGATTTATACTTGACTGTCATGACAGTGATGATAAATGAATGTTGCTCCTATTTTTTTCTTCTTCTAAGATCTTTGATGCTAAGTGACAGTCTTTATCACTTGATTAGTGCTCTTCAGAGATCATGCTATATGCATCTGTTAGTTGCATCTTTGCCTCTAGCATGTGACTGCCACATTCTCAGTATGCACGGTATCTCTTGTCTTAGATGTTGTCTCATCTACTGTTCCATGTAGCATCTTGTTTGACTGTCTCTATGACACACTTGCAACTTGAATGTGATATAACTGTTAAACTCTAAGCATCTTTGACAATATGAGGTAATATGAGAAATACCTGGTGTAGAGTGTTGCCTCATCTTTGAAAACTAAGTCCTATCTGCTCCAGTTTGAATTGTTTCACTGTATATCCATGTATCCTGATGGTTTTGAAGCTTCAAGGCATTGATAACTGCTTACCTATTGGTCCAAGACAATGATATATTCATGACTGCATTTTCACACTGCCATATATCAGCCTAGAGCTAATAATGCCTTGTTGTTTTGATTTGTCTCTTTAAAGGCATAACTTGTATCTTTCTCTGTGTTGTCTTTCATCTCTTTATCAGGCACATTAATCTAAAAACTTGTATCATATCCTTGAACTATGAATGCACTATGTCAGTTGCTCTTTATTAGCTGTGATGAAATAAATACATGCATTCATAATGATACTGTACCTTAGATGTCTCCTGTAGCCTGGATGACTGTAATCTATTTTTTGCATTCAGTCATGTTAATATGATTTTCTCTAATCAATTGTAATAATGCCATGATGACATATCCTTTCTGCAAGTTGATTAGATGATGCATGATATAGCTCAGAATGATGCATCCTGTCTTTTCTGATACTCTTTTCAAAAAATGAAAAGAAACATGTTGGGATCAAACCCTTGCGGGAGCCACATTTAATCCACATGTTTATTTGTCTTCAAATCAGCAACAATATTTGTCTTATACCTGCACAGTGAACAAACAAGTTAGCATAAAAAAGTACCTGATAGCATTGATTGATCTCCTTCATGATTTCTTCCTGATTTGTGTCATATATCTAATTTGATTTCTCATCTGAATGCATGATGTGATAAGTAGATGTCTCTGTTTGATAAAAGCATGTGATAACTGTAAACATTCAGAGCACTAATAGGGATGTCCCCAAAATTTTGCAGGTTCCAACTTGAAGATGGCTTGGAGTGAAGAATGAAGATTGAAGACTTGAAGGCCAACTTCAATAGCAACCTCCATCATCAGGCAATGATGGATGTTTAGATTTATCATATGTTCTTTTCTCTTTTCTTTTATCAAACAGATACATAGCTTGCATGTCTACAATTGCTCAGTCTAGTTACTCGCACGGCTTGTTTGGGGCACATTTGAACACTTCTTTTAAACATGATCAGTTAGTTTCTTTGATGCATATGATGTATATGTATTTCCTTTTCAATCAATGCATGAGATAAAGTATTAGATACCTGAATGTATGTTCAAAACATGACATGAAATAATAGTGCAATACAAATATCTTTCTTTCTTTCATCCAAAACTGATTAACTGAATAATCATTTTAACTTATAACTCCTAAAAGATCAAACTGTGTAGGACAACTGTATTTCTTGAATCTTTGATTTCTTGACAATCAATTTTCTTGTCATGATAAATTATCAGTCCTGATTGGATTGATGGGTCACCTGACAACTGGATATCATTCTCTGCTTTGTCAAGGCATCAATCATTCAATGAATGCATAACTTTGAAGTTTTATTTTATTCGTTTTGAACAACTACACTTAGGTCCAACTAATTTTTTAAGTGCGAACAAAAAATTAGTAACATTTTTGGCGACCTCTCAGGGGTGTTTGTCTGCTAAACAGTTTAGAACCAGTAGCCTTGCCTTCTCATTGGGCATAGAGTCATTTCTCCCTTGAACCTAGAGAAATTTTGCAACTCACACTAACTGAAAACAACAACAACTAACTAAAAACTAAAACTAAAATTGATTTGCTTAAAACAAATCCAACTACATGTGCAAAAGCACTTCTTGGAAATAAAACAACAAAACTAAAACTAACTGTGCAAAAGCACTTATTTGTAGCATAAGGCTGCCTTACTTAGTAACATATCTTGAGGTGAATCCCATTAACTGGGATTGGCAACACCTCACCATCTAACTTAGCAAGCTAAAAGGCATTGTGTTGCTTACACTCTGTGATTATATATGGCCCATCCCACATTGCATCAAACTTTGTGTGCTGTCGTTGTCTGCTTTTCAATTCATTCCACTTGAAAACTAGATCTCCTTCTTTATAAACTCTTAGTACTGCTCTTTTATCAAAAGTCCTTTTTACTTGGGCCTAGTGTACTTCTAATGTTTTTAAGGCCTCTTTTTTGATCTCTTCAAGTTTAATTAGTTGTGCAAGCCTGATTTCCATTGGCTATTCTTCAAGTAACTCTAGCTCTTTTATATAGCTAAGTGTTGGCAACTCCACTGTTATTGGTAACTTGGCTTCCTTTCCATATGTAAGCACATAGGGTGAATCATCTGTTGATCTTTTAGGTGTAATCCTATTAGCCCACAATGCTAACTTTAACTTATCATGCCAAGATCTCTGATTCTCATCAACGGTTTTCTTTATAATCTTAATCAGATTTTTGTTAGTTGATTCAGCCTGTCCATTACCTTGAGGGTAATAATTTGATGAAGTATTCAAGAATATGTTGTTTTTGACAGACCAATCAGATATTCTTAATCCAATAAATGCTAAAGCATTATCTAAAATAATTGAGTCAAGAGTTCCAAACCTGGAAACTAGATCTTGGTAAAAATTCAGGACTGATGTTTCATTAGCATCTTTCAAAGCAACTACTTCAGTCCACTTAGTGAAATAATTAGTAGCAGTCAAAATCCACTTATGTCCTTGGCTTGAAGGTGGGTTGATAGGACCAATGAAGTCCAATCCCCACTTGCCAAATGGTTGTTCCACTTCAATTGGATGCAAGGGCATTGCTGTCAGCCTTTGTTTACTGCAAAAACTGAATATTTTAGACATTTCGTTACCCATTCATGAGCATCCTTGAACATGTCAGGCCAATAGTAACCAGCTCTCATAATTTTTAGAGTTGTTGTTCTAGCTGCAAAATGACCTCCAGCATGTCCATCATGAAATTCTTCTAGAATCCTTTGAGTTTGACTTGGCTGTACACATCTCAGTAAAACATTGTTAAAATCTCTCTTGTACAAAATTCCATCAATTATAGCATAAGGGATTGCCTGTAATATGTAATATCTTCTTTTAGATCTGTCTAGGCCTTGTGGACAATCACCAGTGTGCAGATAATAAATCATATCATGCACCCAACTTGCAGGGGGGTCTGGGATAGTGGTTGTTTCATTGTTTTGAAGCACTGTCTCAGCCTCTCCTTCAAGTTCATTGCTGTATCCTTCATTTTCTGCAAGCTGTTCGTACAATCCTTTGCCTCGGACCAGCTTGGTTACCTTAATTTGTATGTCATATTCCATGACCTTTGTTATCCACCCTGCTTTCTTATCATTTAAATCTTTACTGAGCAAAAATTCTTTCACTGTTGGGTGAGCAACCATTAACTGAATTCTATTATTTAAAAGCATATGTTTGAATTTCTTTAAGCTCCTGATAATAGCTAATACATGCTTTTCAACAAAAGAATATCTTACTTCATAGTCATGCGGAACCTGGCTGAAAAATGCCACAGGTTGTTCCATTCCTTCATTGTTTTGCTGACAAAGCATAGCTAATATAGTATCCAAACTACCAAATGCATATAGAATGAAGTCTTTATCAAAATTTGGATTTATCAAAGTTGGAGCAGCAACAAGTGCTTCCTTTATCTCTTCAAAACTCTACTTTCCTTCTTTGGTCCAACTAAAGGGAATATTATTGTTCAACATTGTTGTAAGAGGTTGTAAAAGTGCTGCTATGTTTGGAATAAACCTTCTTACAAAATTAATTCTTCCCAGAAAGCTCTGTAAGCCTTTCTTATGTGTAGGAAGAGGTAATGCCAATATTGTAGTAATTCTTTCAGGATCAATTGATATTCCATCCTTAGACACAATATGTCCCAATAGTTTGCCCTCATGAACAGAGAAAATACTCTTCTTTGGGTTTAATGATACCCCAAATTCTCTACATCTCTCAAAGATTAGTTTTAAATGATGAAAATGATCTTCAGTTTTTTTAGAAAAAATATTCACATCATCTAAGTATACAAGTACAATTTTATTAATTAGGCCTTGAAAAGCCATGTCCATTGCTCTCTGAAATGTTGCACCTGCATTTGATTAGCCAACTGGCATCTTTCTGTATGCTAGTGTGCCCCACTTTGTGGTAAAAGTTGTCTTGTATTGATCTTCCTCTTTTACAAGAATTTGGTTATAACCTGAATAACCATCCAATAAAGAAAATCTCTCTGATCCAAAAACAACCTGCAATATCTGTTCCATAGATGGTAAAGGATAATGATCCTTTAAAGATGCTCTATTTAAATCATGGAAATCAACACATAATCTGATTTCTCCATTTTTCTTTCTAACAGGAACCAAGTTAGAAACCCATGAAGTATGTTTGATAGGAAAAATGATATTACCTTCACTGAGTTTATTGAGTTCTGTCTTCATGAGCACTTCTAGTTTGGGATTCAATGGCCTTTGCTTCTGTCTGACATGTTTAGCTTTGGGTTCTAGCTCTATTGTGTGTTGAGCTAACTCAGGGTTGAAACCTTTCAGATCCCCACATTGCCATGCAAAAATGTCACTAAACTCTTGACAAAGCTAGATGATATAACCTTCACTGAGTTTATTGAGTTCTGTCTTCATGAGCACTTCTAGTTTTGGATTCAATGGCCTTTGCTTCTATCTGACATGTTTAGCTTTGGGTTCTAGCTCTATTGTGTGTTGAGCTAACTCGGGGTTGAAACCTTTCAGATCCCCATATTGCCATGCAAAAATGTCACTAAACTCTTGACAAAGCTGGATGAATGCTTGTTGTTCTTGTTTTGTACATTTTTTTTCCCAGCTTGAGCAACTTTCCTTTAAAGATCTCAATAGGTTCATAAAGTTCTTGCTTTATTGACAAGCTGGCCTTGTCTTTTCTTACCTGGTCATCAGTATTAAAGATAGATTCCAAGGTCACTAAGCCCTTGGGAAGCTTGTTTGATCTTAACTGAAGTATTTGATCATCATATTGTTGTACAAATTGCTGCTGATTACCTGCAGAAAATTCAGCTTCTTCCATTAAGAAATTTACAATCTGTTCATCACTATCAAACACTTGCCAACTGACATTATTATCTAGAACTGATGGTCTAACAACACTTTTGTTAGGATCTGAAAAGATTATTAACCCAGAAAACTATTGCAAACGAATAGATATCTAAACTATGAATGCAAATGATACGAAATCAAAATAGCAACACAGAGTTAGTCTCTAAGAGTGTAATGCAAATGCTAGAAGCAAAATAGCATTAAGAGGATGCAAAAGCAAAAGATGCGAAATACAAGCTAGGTAGCATGCTTATATAGATTAGGAAGAGGGAGGAGGTGGCAACACTGACCAATCAAGAGCAACCATCTATCGGACTAAAGATAGTAAAGTATCTTCCCAAGATAACTAATGGATGCTCACATGTAGGAAGGTGACACCTCGCAACCACTCACCTAATAAGACATGCTTTATTAACCTAAGTGAGATTAATAGAAGTGTAGGAAAAACTTAGGAATATAGGGAAAGAATAAATAACCCACTAGGAAATAAAAACCTACACTAACACCCCCCATAAGCAAAGCTTAGGTGGATGTAGAAATGGGTCCCGACAAATCAAGCCTGATGAGGTACCCATGTACATAAAATTCCCCCCAAAGAGAGAGAAAAGCCCCCCCCTAAAATAGAGAGAGTAAATACCCCCCCAAAGTAGAGAGAGCCAGGACTCCGAGTGAGAGGAAGAAGCCCCCCAGAAGATGAAGCATCTCGCACCCCCAGCAAAGCTCGCAAATGAAGGAACTTGCTCTCAGTGAAGGGTTTGGTGAAGATATCAACAACCTGCTCGAAAGTCAGACAATAGCGAAGGTCAATGACATGGTCATGGATGAGCTCTCAGATGTAGTGCATGTGGATCTCGATGTGTTTGATCCACTGATGATGGACCAGATTCTGTGAGATTTGAATGGCACTTTGGTTGTCACAAAATATGACTGATGGCCATCTAATCTGGATACCAAACACAGTGAGAAGATTTTGAAGCCAAATGGCCTCGGTGGCGGCATTCACAGCCCCCCGATACTCAGCCTCAATAGAAGATAGAGCAATAGCAGACTACTTCTTGCTCAACCAACAAACAAGACCTGAACCAAGTGAGAAGCTGTAACCTGAAGTAGACTTGTGATCCTGAGAATTGCCTGCCCAATCTGAATCTGTGTAGCCCACCAAGTCAAGCTCAATGCCCGCTGCGTAGTGAATCCCAAAACTGTGAGTACCCTGACTATAGTGAAGGATTCGGTTGGCTGCTTTCCAGTGCAGCTCATGAGGCTCTTGCATGAATCGAGAGACCATGCCTACAGCATATGAAATGTTAGGTCTTGTATGAGTCAGATAAATGAGACTCCCAACAAGTTGCCGGTACAAAGTGCCATCAACAAGTGGAGAAGAACATTGAGCCTCAAGTTTGACTCCAGAAAGAAAGGGAGTCAGAGCAGGCTTGTAGTCAGCCATATGAAACCTCGAGAGCAAATCTAGAGCATACTTAGACTAGTTGATGGTGATCCCAGAAGCAGACTGGTAGATCTCAATCCTGAGAAAGTAATGCAACAAACCCAAGTCAGTCATCAAAAACCTGTCATGAAGGGCAGTTTTGATAGCCCCAATGGTGGATGAAGAACTCCCTGTGATTAGCAAGTCATCAACATACATAACCAAAAATAGGAGTGAATCATCCTGCTGCAGAATGTAGACATTGGGATCAGAATGGCACCGAGTGAACCCAACTGACTTCCAAAGATGACACACAAGTGAAGAATCCTGAAGGAACCCTTGTGGCTGCTCCATGTAGATCTCCTCCTAAAGGTCACTGTGAAGAAAAGCACTCTTCACATCCATCTGGTGTACTTCCCAACGATTAGCTGCAACAATGGCAAGAACAAGTCGGATGGAATTCATTCGGGCAAGTGGCGCAAAAGTCTCAGAGTAGTCAATCCCAGGAACTTGAGAGAATCCTTTGGTGACCAAGCGAGCCTTATGCTTGTCAACCGACCCATCTGCTGCAAATTTTGTCTGATAGATCCACTTACATCGAACAAGTTTTCTTCCCTTAGGAAGAGGGACAAGATCCCAAGTGTGGTTCCTCATCAAGGAACTATACTCCTCCTGCATAGCTGTATCCCACTCAGGAATAACAGAAGCCTCATGAAAAGACTGTGGATTTGAGGCAGTAGCAATGAAGACATGTGGAGCATCTTGGAACTGTGAACAAGTCCACCTAGTGTCTGATGGATCCCCAACCCAATCACCTGTAGACTACAAGGTCTATCTAGCCCAAAGTGGACCGGAAGATGGAGAATCTAGAGGAGAATCATCAACCTTTGAATGATGACTAGGAGAGGAAGGAGGTGAGTCCTCTGAATCGCTCTCTGCATCAGAAGTGGAGGTAGAAGACTGCTTAGGTGAATCTGACTCATCAGAAGATCTGTCATGTATCCCAAGTGACTCCAATGTCAAAGTAGGAGTTGGAGAAGTGATAGAAAGTGAGCTTGAAGAGCCTCCTCAAACTAAACACTCCTCTTAATGAACAACTCATGTGTAGTAGGGTGGAGCAACTGATAACCCTTCACACCATCAGGATAACCTACAAATATGCAAGGTCTTCTCTGCGGATCCAAGGCCTTACATTTCTCTACAGGAATGTGGGCCCATGCAGGAGAACCAAAAACTTGAAAGTGCTTAACTGATGGTTTCCGACCGCTCCAAGCTTCAAAAGGAGTGACTCCCTTTAAGGCTCGGTGAGGAACACGGTTCTGAATATAACAAGCATAGTTAATGGCCTCTGCCCAATACTATGGTGCAAGAGATCTGGAGTGAATCATGTAGTTCACCATTTCCTTCAAGGACCTATTCTTCCGTTCTGCAACACCATTCTGCTGAGGATTGTATGGAATTCAATGCTGCAAATCAATCCCCTCTGAAGTGCCTTTCTATTCTTTTGTGCCTTGGTTGGCAGCCAAGGCATGTGACTTAGAGGACTTAAGAGTGCCCATTTGGATTAGCTTGTCTTGTTCTCGAGTGAGATTGACAGCAAAATCATCTAAAGATGGCATGGTGAATTGAGTACCAAGTGCACCCTTAGTAGCATAGAAAGTAGAAACAAATACAGAATATTCTGAACTTAGCTTAGAGAGAATACTAAGAATCAGTTGTTCATCTTTATTTTCAATTCCACATTGTTTTAACTGCAGCCTTAGTGATTTCAATTTTGTGAAGAAATCCTGGATTGTGTTGAAATTGCCTGGACTTAAACTAATTAGTTCATTTTCCAACATATGACCCCTCATTGAATCTTGTGTGCCAAATAGTGTTTCTAGCATTGTCCAGATTTTATTTGGTGTATTCAAAGAATCAATGTGAAAGAGCAAATCAGGAGAAACAAACAAACACAATGTTCCATATGCCTCATCACATTTGTTAAACCACTTAGGCTTATCTTCATCTTTAGCAGGTTCAATTTTAAGTCCCATAGTTATCTTATTTAATCCAGCTTTCTTTAAGTGAATTGTCATGCGTGATTTCCACTCAAAGTAATTGTATAGAGTTAGGATGGATAGATTTGTTTGATCCATGATAAAAAAATGTAGAGAAGAAATGTCGAAAAGAAGAGAACACAACCAAGACAACCCCCCCTTTTCACTCAATCAAAGAACCCCCCAAAAAATATGATTTGACACTTTATATTAGTGCATTTACAACTACCACTAGCAATAAATACTAAGCGGTCTTGATTTCAATGCATTACAAAACCCTCACGAAGAGCATATACTAAAAATACAACTTTGGCACAATACTAAGAGAAATAAACAACACCAAAGCAATCTACTCGAAAAATCATGCACTTTCAAAAAAAGAATCACCTCGATACGAGGTCGTATGTGAAAGTTATGATCCTCTGAACTTCCCAAAATGAGAACTGTGCAATGTCACCACTGAGAATCTGTAATTTCTAAAAAATCTCAGCATCAAAATTAAAAAACATCTACACTAGTGCATAGAGAACAAAAAAATAGCCAAAATCAAAAAACATTTTATGGGAAAAGGAGTCCGTATGAGTAAGAACGGAGCATTTGAAAACTGCCTTCAAAACTGCAATTGCCAACGGAGAGGGGTATTCCTGTAGCTTTCTAAGCATGTTTCTACAAAATATATAGATTGCATGCAAAAATAGAAAGATACCCAGATGGTTTTTTTGTGTTGTGAACAAAACCCAGAAGGTGTTTTTCTTGCTGATGTACATAAAATGTTGATCTAGTGTAAATAGAATGGCTTTAGCTAAAAAAATGACCCCAGCAACCAAAAAATGACATGCAAAGGCTAAATAAGCTAGCTAAGATAAGAAATGGCATGCTGGAACTTGCAATATTGATTAAAAACACCAAATATGCAAGTTGGTTGTCAGATTTGAGCTTGAAACCTCGGTTCCGCAGCTGTGTATGACGATCTCTGATTTCAGTGAAATAAAAGCCAAATATGACTTTCTCAAGCCTCCTGGACGCGTTGAAACAGCTAGAAATGCTACCAGTATAACCAGAAATGCTGCAATCACCTAAATTTTATAAAACACATGTGCAAACCCTAGAGATTAAAAATATTTCTGTCAAACTTCTTTGATTCTTAAGATCATCCAAAGATGCAAGAGAAGAGCATACTGGGTTTTTCAAAAAACTGTAATAAGATTTATTAGCCCCCCCTGAATCTCTCAAATATGGAAACTAAAATCTACTCTTGCACATAGAATAGTTTAGATATCTATTCCTCCCAATAACTATCAGGTTCCACCTGATCCTAAAGCCTCTAATAATCCTGATCCTCCTAAGGTTGCACCATAAACCATGAACCAAAGTGAATTGCAGAATCATCCAACAAGTCTGAAGTAGCCAAGTTGGGTCAATATGTGGTGGATGAAATAAGAAAAATGAAGGTTAGTCAGTTTGTTTTCGAGCTGATGAAAATTCCAAAAGTTAGGACAACTTTCCTCTAAGGAATAGGGATGCAGGCCAAGTCTGATCCACCTCCAAAAGAGGTTTTGTAAAAGGACAGTCATAATAGAAATAAGGATAAAATTCATGTCTCGGACACAGATCAACAAGTAATCTTGTATACAGGAGAGAATCACCTCCCTTCTCGCTAACTCTAAGAATATTCGTCAAGAATCTTCATAACTTCCTAGTAGATTTAAATTCAAGGGCCTTCACTAATATTATGCCATTATCTATTTGCAAAGCTCTAGGTTTAACCCCTACCAAATCTTATAGAAAGGTCACCCAACTGGATAAGACAGAGGTTGGAGTTGTTGGGGAATCAAACAAGATCCATATGCAGTTAGATTCAGACCCTCAGGTGCAACAGTAGATAGACATACAAGTAGTGGATATTCCTGACACATATGGTATGCTACTGAGTAGAGATTGGTCCAAGACTCTGAATGGCTACATGGCTACCGACTTCTCACACATGTGTCTACCTTGGAGAGGAATTGCTAATTAGATTCGTATTGAAATGGAACCAAAGATAAAACACATGATAATTGAATATAACCAAACTAATGAAATCCTATATTCTGAGGTAGATTTGGGTGTCTATTTGTCTCAGATAAATCAAGTAGAAGAGATTTTGGTGTTAGACAATTGTGGGTATCATGAACCACCTTTGAATAAGTAGCAAGACAACACTGAGGTATGTATTCAATCCCATGATGATTCTTCATCTGATGAAAGACTAGGGATCTTTGAAGATTTTAGAGATTTTGTGGCCAAATTTATGAAGGATCAACTAGTTGTTGGAAGGAAGATTTAAATGAAAGAGTTATTGTTACCTAATTCGTGTCGTAGACATAATGCATCCCATTCAAAGTTCAACTGTTCCTTATGCCAACAAGCAGTATATCAGGTTTAAAAGCATTTGAAGTTGTATTCCACGGAAGACAAAGACATGACCAAATTGTCACCTAAGGCTAATGGAAGGATTGGGTCACTAGACAATCAGGGTATCACTCTTACAAGGGAACCTACAGATCCTTAGATATGGACATTAGGATTTGACAGATCCAAGTTAAAGTAAGGGTCCATTGTTGGATTTGAATTGATCAACCCTACAGGGGAATCTTATTTGGTTGCATACAGATTGTAGTTCCCTTGCACCAACAATGTTGTAGAATATGAATCACTGGTACATGGGTTGCTGACTCCAATTCAGAAGAAAGTTCAAATAATTGAGGTCTTTGGAGATTCTGAACTGGTAGTCAAGCAAGTAAGGAAGTAATACTATTCCCATGATAAAAGACTTAACTGATATCGAAATCAGGTTTGGGATCTTGTTGAATGTTTCGATGGTTTCAATATCCAATTAATCCTGAGAAAACAGAATCATGTTGTTGATGCATTGGCACAAGCAACTAGTACATTGGAACCTTTAGCTATGTTTGATTTGAAAATGTTCTCAGTGGAGTTGGTCCCTACTCCTTCTGTCCCTGATAATCTTATACATTTCTAGGTCTTTGAAGATGATAAACACATAATTGATTTTATTATATGTTTAGATGTGTTCACTGCTCAGATAATCGATGAAGAAGAGATAAAACCCACTGAAATAGATTTGGAAGGGGTTTTGAACCTTAAAACCAATATGATCCCTTGAGGAATGGTGGAATTAGAAAGATTATTTGATGGTAATCAGTTTGGGACTTAGAGGAAACAAGTAAACTCTGTTGGGAGAAAATGTGACCCACACAACTTAGGGACAGATGATAACGTAAAAAATGTGTTTATTGGTAAAGTTTGTACTCCCAAAGAAAAGGATGAAATTATTCATGCTTTGACAGATTATCACGATGTCATCGCATGGAGTTATGAAGATTTGAAAACTTATGATACCTCCATTATAACTCATACCATACCATTGAAGCCTGGAGTCAAGCCTTTTCATCAGTGACCGAGGCCAGTTAATGACCTCTTGGAGCCTCTAATTTTTTAGGAAGTAAAGAAGTTACTATCAACTAGGATCATCTTCCTAGTATGACACTCCACTTGGGTAGCTAATTTGGTACCGATACATAAGAAAAATGGTGAAATCAGGTTATGTGTTGATTTCAGGAATCTAAATAGAGCCTTTGAAAAGGACAATTATCCTTTGCCATCCCTCGATGAAGTATTGTAGATCAGTAATGGTTCTCAAATGATGTCATTTCTAGATGGTTATTCTGGATATAATCAAGTGATGGTGGAATACACCGACAGAGTGAAGATAACATTCACTTGCAATTCAGGTATATATGCATATCGAAGGATGCCCTTCAACCTGATCAATACAGGGGCAACATTTAAACGTGTCATGGACATTACTTTTAGAGGCCTGGTGGGCAAATGCATCATTATTTACATGGTTGACCTAACAATATTTTCAAAGAAAAGGAGCGATCACATCTCTGACTTGAGAAAGGTGCTGCAACATTATAGAGATTATGGTATTTCACTAAATCCCAAGAAATGCATCTTTGGTGTGACTGAAGGGAAGTTGCTAGGACATGTCATTTATGAGGAAGGTATATCCATAGACCCTGATAGAGTTCAGTCCATCCTTAAGATTCAACGCTCAACAAGCAAGAAAGAACTGAAGTCTTATTTTGGAAAGATTAACTTTATGCAAAAATTCATTACCGATTTTACTAAAATTGTTAGACCATTGAATGCTATGCTGAAACAAGATGCCAAGGTTGAGTGGACACCCGAAGCAAAAGGAGCTTTTTCAGAAATCAAACAAGCAATTGCTAATGCTCCTGTGTTGGTGAGTTCAGATTATACCCTACCATTTTTCATTTACTCCTTTTCTTTAGAACACACATGTGCAACCATGCTGATTTAGAAAAAAAGGGGCTAGTTGATGAACATCCAATTGTTTTTATGAGTACCCCATTGAAGGATGTAGGACTCCAGTATCCAAATGTGGTGAAGCAAGCTTATGCATTAGTGAAAGCTGTTAAAAAGTTTCGTCATTACACCTTGAGAAGTAAAGTAATGGCTATAGTCCCTAATGCTGCTGTCAAGACCTTGTTGATGCAAAATGAGCTAGGAGAGTGAAGAGGGAAATGTGTCACAATATTGCAAGAATTTGATTTAGAGATACAACCTATAAAGTGTTGCACGTATGTGCCTAATCGGTGTTGTCATTAATGTCAACATATCTTTGTTGTCATTGGTGTCAATTGTATCCTATTTTGTAATTTGTTTAGAAGCCTTGTATGTTGAGGACATTGAGAAAATTAGCCCCTCCGGAAGAATCAGAAAGGAAACAGTGAATCACAGTGAAGACAATGAGTTGCATAATGAAGAACAATCTGGAAGATTGCTCTGCATTTCTTGTAGATTGAAGATCTTTCTCTATAGATTGGAATTTATTTAGAGGCATGTCTGAAGATGCTAAATCCTAAGTTTGAGCCTCTGGTATGAAGAATTGAGTGAGTTTCATTACCAGAGTAAAACCTACTTTTTCTGATTATTCATTGGTGACAGAGAGAAAGCATTTTGCTCCGCATTCCTCCACATTGAAGTATTTTGCTCTGCGGTTCTAGAGGGAAGTTTGGGATCATGATAAGTGCTGACAACTGCACTGGTTCATGATTTGGTGGTGTGAAATCTATCTTTCTTTTACAACAGTTGAAGATAGTGAAGTTCATGTGCTCTGATGTGAAGAATCTCATTGATAAAGTTGTTAGAGTTTGTGCGATTGCTCCTGGTGATTACAATGTGCTTGTGGATGCCTCCTAATCATGTTCCTACCTTTACATTGGTCCACATTAAGGAATTGAGATCATGTTTGAAGTTTATTCCTAGATAACGTAGCGTGTAACCAGTCTTAGCTGACTTGGTTAATCCCAGTGATTACGGAGATCTATTGAAGATTGTAGAAGCATGTTGTGGCGTGGAAGATCATGTTTGAGTCCCAGCTAAGGCATAGCATGATTTGCATACATCTTTACTACAATTCCTTAGAATAATTTTGTATTAGGTCAAAGACCTAATTTGTAAATGTTTGTAATGCTGACCTTGGAGATTGTTCCAACAGTTGATGAATGATATATATATATATATTTGTAATTTGGTCATGGAAAAGATGTCCTTGTGTGAAGATGTGAAGTTAAGTGAAGAAGTGTAAAAAGTAGAGCATAGCATAGGAAGAGTATTGCACTTTAATGGAACTAACTTTGGCATGGTGTAGATGCTATCATCTTAGTTCAAACCCTTGGCAGTGAGCCACCTCTTGGTAGTGAACCTCTTTGAATAGTGAGCTCTGGGCAGTGAGCCCTAATGGTAGTGAACCTCTGATTTTCGGTATTGTGCTTTACATAATAATCTTGTGGGTTAACCTCCACCGTGGTTTTTCTCTTTATAGGGTTTTCCATGTAAAAATCTGGTGTCTATTATTATGATCTTGCAGTTGTGTTAGAATTCCTGATTCTGCGTTTTCATGTTCTAATCATACTAACAATAAATAAGTGGAAGATGTTTTAAGATGCAAAAATTGTTTTAATTTTTGTGACAACTAGTTCACCCCCCCTCTCAGTTGTCTTGTGCATTTCAACATAAAGTTGGTGCGAGGAAAAGCTATCACTAAAACCATGGTAGAAGTTGATCCGAGCTTAGTTTCTCAATAGTATGTGTTGGAAGATATATCTCAAGGTATAGTGGCATTTTATTCTATCTGCTTAATCAATGATGTCCTCCTCACTTGAATTCAATCCAAAGAAGAGCTTTAAGGTTGAAGAGCAGTGGTTTTATGGTCAAAGGATCAATTTTATATAAAAGGAACCATGAAGGAATCTATCTGAGGTGTCTCGACAAAGCATAAGTAGCCCAAGTTTTGGTTAGTTTTCATGAAAAATTTGGAACATGCAATGGTTCTGGTCACTCAACTGCAAATCCAATCCTCTGAGATGGATATTATTGGCCTACACTATTCAAAGATGTTCATGCACACATTCAGACTTGCAACATTTGTCAGACTATTGCTTCCAGGGAGAGAAATGCAGTCATGCCCTTGCAACCATTGATGGAGGTACACCCTTTTACATAATGGAGGCTCGACTTTATTGGTATGATCAATCCACCTTCCTCTGCAGGCCACATGTATATTCTAACCACAATCGATTATTGCAATAGATGGTCAAACGCTCAAGCATGTAAATAATGTACAACAGAGATAATGGTTAAATTAATTAAGGAACATATTATTACAAGGTTTGGTTGTCCCTTTTCCCTTGTCTGTGATAATGGCCTTGCATTTTCATCTCCACGCTTTTCAAATTGGGCATTTGACTAATTGTGTTAAAATTTTCATCTAATTACTACCCTCAAGGTAATAGGGTTGCTGAATCCACCAACAAAAATCTACTTGATGTTCAAAAGGTTGCTTGATAAGAACCCTAGGGAATGACACACCTAGCTTAGGTTTGCTTTGTTGGTAGATAGGATAAGAAACAAGGCTGCTTTGGGTACTTCACCTTATCATCTAGTCTATGGATTAGAACCCATGTTCCCTATTCACTTAAGGATACATGTCTTGCAATTTATGTAGGATTACCTAAAGCCTAATGATCAGATCTCTACACGCTTAACTCAATTTCTATACTTAGAAGGAAAGCGGTATGCTGCAATTGAAAACTTTGCCAAACATCAGGGCATAGTAAAGCAATGGTGTGATAGGAGAGCCAAAGTAAAAGCTTTTCATATCTCAGATTTGGTACTATACTATGATAAAGCTCATGAGAAGAAAGGAGAACATGGCAATTTTGATAAACTTTGGTTAGGACCCTATCAAATAGCTAAACTTTTGGGAGACAACACGTATCATCCAAAAACCCTTACAGATGAAGGGCTTCCACTGCTTGTTAATGGGTAGTTCTTGAAACACTATTTTCAGGCCTAGAAGGCATTTCTACCTTTTGTTTGTGTACATAGTTGTCTTTTCTATCCTTTGCTTTTTGTTGTTTTGTGTTTCAGTTAGAGTTGTTTTTGCTTTAGGGTTAGTTGTTGTTTGCCTTTATTTTTTCTTTGTTTGTTTTGTTATGGTTTTGCTGGGGTCCTCCATTTCTTGAATAAGGTGGCAGCTATGCTATGCTTCACAAGGTCCTCTCTGGGTCAAATAGTCTGGGGATTTCTTTGAGAAATCTTAGTGTTGAACTTAGGACCTTATTGTGGGTTCCATTGTTAATATTGGGTGGCATGGTGCTTGCTCATAGGAAAGGAGTCATTGGTTTGGCTCACTTGAAATATTTTGAAATCTCATACCTTTTCACATTTTAATAAACCTAGAAGCTTCAAAGAAAGTCTTGGTGATCTTGGGTTAAGTAAAAAATCTCAAGGTCTCATCTTTGCCACCACTATGATTCCCAAACCAACGAAGTTGAGCTAATATACATAGCCCATGTGATATTTATCATGTGCTATAAGGGTATGCGGTGCTTCCTAGTACTCATATCAAAAGTTGAGTTAATTAAATCACTAAATGAACAATTTATCAAAGGTGGTACTTCTTAGCACCCCCATAAATCATTCAATTAGCTGGAGTATTCAAGCATCTCTATCAGTGCTATAGATGCCTGGCTGGCAGTAGAGGAATATTTGAGTGGGATCATAGTGACAACCTCGTCGAGGCTATAGATGCTTGACTGGCAATGAGGCCATGTCCAGGTAGTTCATGAGGTGAGTACCATTAATGTAGCTTAATGTAAGTGAACCTAGATGAACTTAGTTGCCAAAGGATGGTAATGAACACATTTGCACACACTTAGATTTTAAGAATGTGGATGGTTGCACTAAGTTAGTGGTCTTTGATTCTTTGATCTTGTGTCATGTTTGTCTAATTCAATAAGTGAGAAACACAAAGATTCTAGATTCGTAACTTTTATTTATCTTAGAAATGCTTTGGAGCATTTCCCTAGTAGAGTCTCCATTTGTTGTGCCTTGCACACACGCCCCATTTTGCCAAATGGAGATGCCCTCTTTTGATATTTTGGCTTGGTCTCAAATTTTGACATTCTTGCTTGTGAGAATGTCAAGTCTTGGTCAATTAGATGGTTTATCTTGCATTTGGGCAATTTGGCATGTTTGAACTCCCTTTGATGTTTTGAGGATTGAATTTGAAGTGCCTTGATTGACTTTGAACCCAAGAAAAGGTCCCTTGAGTGCTTTTGTGCTAAAAATGTTCCTCACTGGAGTTTGCACTAAAAGCTCATGTCACTAGATATAGTGCTGAAAACTTACTCCACTAGATGAAGCACTAAAAATACAAGTTACCAGACTTTGTGCTAAAATGCCGCCTCTCGGGATAAGCACTAAAAACCGTCACTACCGGATATGTCTCGAGACCGTCGAAAGCTTTGCCAAGATGAAACTTGATGAACTTTGATGAAAAGCAGGTATTTATAAGTGAAGATGTGACATATAACCCTCCTACAGATATAAGTACAATGGAAATAATGGACTTAGATGACAGTCCAGTCAAAGAAAGCACAGATGATACTGCGTAGACACTGCTTCCCAAATCATTGCACAAGGCTTGCAACAAATAGGCCAATCTGACTCACTTCCAAAGGCAGATGCAAAGTCACAGGGGATTAGGGTAATATAGGTAAAGGCATTGGGTCTGATGACAATGTTCTTTCAGGTTCTTTGAATAAAGGAGATAGCCACATTGGCTCTCCTGGTCATTCTTTGGCAACTCCAACATGGTTACAACAAATGATTAATAATCAACCTCCCAGAGTTGAGGTGGTAGAGCTAAATTTGGACAAATTTTTGGCTCGAATAGAGAAATCAAAGAAGCAAAAGAAAGGTAAAACTTAGTCTAGAATTTATAAGGATGCTTTAGGTTCTCCGATAGCAGAAGTTATTGCACCTCCTGCACAAGCTAATAAAGAGGATGTTCACCCAAAGGACTATGCAGTGACATCAACTAACCTAGGTCCCTCTTCAAGAACTCAAGAAATTGATGAGTTCAATGATTCAATGTCTAATATTTTGAGCAAGCTGAATAAAGATGAATTAACCAAGAAGCAGCTTAAGGAACAAAATAAGGAGTTGAAAGCTTGCATTAGATATTTAATAAAGCCATCCCATACAGAAGATGGTAGAGCCATAGCCCCTTCCATCCTCTCAAAGGAAGAACTTGTCGAGTTTGATGGAATAAGGTTAACTGACTTAGTTACCAAGGAATGGGCAAGGGGGATTTTCTTGGATGGCTAAGCAATAATAGAAGATGTGGCTAAGATTCATAAAGATTTTTGTGCCCTCAAGTCTGAATGGGACAAGGTGTTAGAGGGTTGTAATAACTATGATGATTACTACTCACATATGCATCGACCCCGAGTCCTCATGTTGAGCAAGCTATTAAAGGAGGTTCTGGTAGAAGAGCAAATTTTGACTAAGGGTAAGTTGCATATGCTTGAGCATTTGTTGGAAATGTTGAAGCTCAGAAGAGAGATTTTTGATATAGCTAAAGCAGAGGTGGGCACATCTAAGACACAACTAATGGAGGTTATCTACATCTTTAATGATCTCCTTAGAGCCTCAACAAAATTATATTTAGATGATACAACTCCAATAGATATCGAAGAATGTAAGAAACAACTTGGTAATTTGGTATTGGGGGACTCATTGCCATTTTGTACAACAGACCTGGACCGAGTCAGTGATCTGACGACTCTTTTCAAAGACTTCAAGAAGAATAGAAGGTCTAAGCTGACAATATATCACAACCTTTCCTAGGCAGTAGACACTGTAAAATTTAGGATTAATTTTGTTAAAGATCCAGAACTTGCAGAGATCAATTCGACATTAGAGGCCTTAATATCTTACAGGAATAAAGAGGCAGAGAAAAATAAAGTAAATCTAGATGAGGAAAGTCAACAAAAGGGTGACTCAAGAGCCACATCATTCGAATGATAAATCCAACTCAGCACTGTATCCTCCAGAAAAGTGCCACATGTCTCCTTGCCGTGTCTTATTCATTGTAAAATGGTTTCATTTTTATAGACAACCCAAAAAGTGTCTATTTTGTCCTATTCTCATGTATTGAAAAGTTGTATTTTTGTCTTTTTCCTAAAGCACAAAGTTTATTTTGGGGTTGTAACAATCCACCATCCAACATTTAATATTGTTAAATCTGGGCCATTGGTGATGATTTAATCTCCACTGTTCCTTCAAAAACTTGGTATGCCTACCCATTTATAAAAAGGGTAGTCATTTTCTCTCTTGGTAAGATTGGGAAATGAATTGTTGAGGCTATGCCAAGATATTGATTTAATACAAAATATGTTTACAGGTGTTGCTGGAAAATTGTGTTCTTTTGTTATCTTGTTTTGGATTTCATGGTTCATTTCAATCTGGATTTAGATAAAGTACAATTGCAATGCTGAATGTATGCTTTGATATCTGATGAATACTCTGGTTCATACCATTTGTTCTTACCGATTGTATGTAACTTTGCATGGTTAGTCTGAACCTTATTAAATGAATTTAGTTTGATTGCATAATAGTAATCAAGCTACACTAGTATGTAATTTGAAAATCTCTGGTTACCATAGAAGATTGCAACATTTCTATAGTATTGTGGTTGTGACATGGTTAAGCAGAAATTAGTTTATTGAGGGTATTTGTCTATCTGCATCGCTCAATGCATTTGTGATTTGTCCTGAGGTTTCACATTAATCTCTCTACCCTTCAATCCTTTTACAGTTTATTTACATAAAATTATTAGACTTAGGGTTTTAAAGCAACATCATATTGTCTATTTACTGATTTTTAGACTTCAAAGTCTGCATCACCTAGAGTTTCCGCATACATATTGCTGTCATAATTTCTTAAAACCTGCATTGCATGTAAGTCGCCTTGGTTGGAACAACAAAATACATGTCCACTTAGTTATCTTGCATGTCAAGACCTGACAGTATAAACATTAGGGCAGTCTGATTCTGGATCTGTTGGGATAAGATTCCTTTCAAGAGACGTGAGATATCCTGTATCTTACCTGTGTTGTTGTGTGCTAAAACACCCATCAACAACACCATGGTTTGATAGGAAGTCATGGGATATATGAATGTTGGATTGGTTTGATATGTTGATTGATTTGATTAGTATGATTGATGTGGTGGATATGAAGTTGTTGGATAATTTGATGTGGGTTGATATGAGTTTGGTGGATGAGAGATATATTGTGGTTGTGTGGATCGAATTGGAGTGGTTTGTTGAGGAATGGATATAGGTGGAAGTGAGTGAATGAGACTCTTCAAGGTAAAAAATGAGGGTTGTGGTGGATTGGAAAGTGTTGGGACATATTGGTTAGACATCCTAGAAGGAATGATGGCTCTTGAGGAGTGTGATGGAGGTTGGCCTTGATGAGGTTATTGATGTGGGTGAGAGGATGAGGCTTAATTGTAATGAGGTGGAGGAGGAGGCACACTACCACTCTCTTTTTGGTTATTGTGATAATTGGTGAAGTCATGGTTTGAGTGTTCAGGTGGGTGACCCCATGGATTTTTGAATGTGAGAGATTGTGGTGAGTCATGATGAATGAAGTTCTTGAGGTTATCCATGTCAAAATGGTGAGGAAGCTTGGCCCTCATGTCAATAAGGTGTTCAAGAAAGTCATCCTTGTGGTCATCTATGAAAATTTGTGAAATTTGCATGTGTCCTTTCATCATTAAGGAAGTCTACAAACCTAGGTGATTATTGATGTCGATTTACAAGATTTTTGGTCTCACCATATTCGAGTTGATTAATGAGACTTCTAGGGTCACTTTTATTGTCTGGATAGCTATGAGGAAAAGAGGGACCCATTTGTGAGTTGTGTCCAAAACTAGATCCAAAGAGGTTCTTGTTGCAAGGATCCATGTTATTTTTGGCTTGAGATCTAGTTATCGGGGACATGAAATGATGGTGATTATGGTCTATGGAAGATTTAGATTGGGGTTGAAGTTGAGATTGATTGATTTATTTTGAACTTGATTGACCTTAATTAGGGTGCTAAAGTGAATTGATGTGAAATGATGTGGTTTTGGATTAGGTTCAAATGGTTTGATTTAGGTGATGGATGATTAGGATCAAAAGGATCAAATGTCAAGACCTTGGGATGATGATTTGGTTAGATGCGAGTGGCATTGATTTCTATACTCAAGATAGACTATGTTCTTAAGCAAGACTTGATTGGAGGTTGGATTTTGATTTATGGATTCAAGGTACAAAGAACTTAGATAAGGGATTCCTTTGGTTGGATAATTGTACTTAGGATAGGCTAAATTCCTAAGAAAGATTAGATTAATGATGGTGAGTTTGATTTAAGGTCTTGATTTTTTATTTGATGTTGGATTAGGTTTGATGATTTGGATGTTGAATGGATTTGATGTTTAAGGATGAGGTACAATTGGAGATTTATCACTTAATCAAGGTTCCAAATTGAAGAGGGTGATTAGTTTTGGGGTTTAAATGGATGAATGATGTTGAATTTAGGATTAGATGAGTGGCAGGATAGATGCACTAAAAATAGAGCACACACACCAAAGTAGGATGAAGGCACTAATAAATGGACAAAGCACCAAAGGTGTTGGGGTGATTTACTAAAAAATTACAATGTGTGCAATGAAAATTTAATGCATGCGACAAAGTATGAATGTAGGCGCTAAAAGGTGAACAAATATGCTAATTGGTTCTAATTTTTGATATGGGTGAATTGAAGGAGTTTGAAGTGGATTTTTGGATGTTGGAAGGTATGAGTTGACTTAGAAAATGGATAGGTGACAAGGTGAATGTGCAAGATCTCTATTTCATGGATTTTGGATGTCTAATGTTTTAACCTTTGGCAAAAGGATTTTTGGTCTTTTCAAAGTTGGATTTTGACTTGAAGTGTTCAAAGGTTTGCAAAGGTTTGATGTTTTTGGTTTCAAAGGGTATTCACAAGTTTCTTACAAATAGAACATGCCAAGCACATGAACAATCCTGTTTTATTCAAGTAGGCGTGTATACATTTGTAGGCTCGCCATTATTCCTTGTTTAGTTGTGGAGTGTAAGGCCTATGGCGAAGCACTGACCACTTTTGATTACTCAAGGTTTCTCAATGACATTAGAGGAGAGCATACACTAGATACAACCTAGTTCTAAGGGCATGGGGTCAGTACTTTCTTGATGCTAACCACCAATAGATGCACTACAAACATATATGGTCAATGGTACTATCTAGGCTTTTCAAGTTGCTAGGGGATGTCCTTAATATACTGAAGAGTATGAGAGGCTGATGTCCATGAACAAGAATCCAATCCACAAGTATGTGGTTGGGGTCAAGTCCCCTCCCATTTCACATTGTCCCCTCAAGCCCTGTAGGGTGGACAACATGGTTGTGTTAGACACAATAGTCCTCCTTTGAGGTTGATCTTTCAATTTTCTCCCTTCCTATACCCCACTAGAATGCATGGTTCAGGTCATCCGCCAAGGTAATGAAATCAAATGGTAAGCCTAGTACTAGGAAAGAAGTTCAAGTGTTTTTGATTCCCAAGATTGCCTTGTGGCACGATATAAGAGCATAGATAATTTGGGTTCTTGGGATGAAAAGCAATAAAAAGAGAATAAATAAGTGTTTTTGATCTCTAAGACCACCCAAGGGTGCAAGGAGAGAGCATACACACTAAATTGTCCTCACAAATATAACAAACAATTATTCATCACCCTTAGTATGTTCATGGTGCAACTAAAAAGATATGTCCTTCAACAAGTGTAGCTACACAAAATGAGTTAGTAGTTGCCAATATTGTCTTGGACCAATGAAAAAAAAATGTATAAATAGAATGTTAGAGAAAGAAAATAGTAGATGGTGATTAGTCCAAGGCACAAAAATTGAGAAATGATAAAATTCTATCATAAAAATGCTTGCACTAAAATAGAAATATAAATGCTAAAATATAACATAATCACTAAAACTAGATTCAAACACACTAAAAGGTGCATGTTAATGATTACTAGAATTTACCTCAACCGTGTTGATTTGAAAATGCAAGTGTTGAAGAAGCCTACACAATAAAATGACCAAAATTAGGGTAAATTTAATAAAAACAACTTGCAAGAAAATAGAGAGCAATGATAACAAAATCAACTAAGTAGTCACCCTATAAACTAGAAAATGTAGGAAAAATAAAATCTAAGGTTAGTTACAGTATCAAAAAGAAGGATTTTAGGAATGGGAGGTTAGTTGATCTATAAACTTACACACCATAGGTTTAGGGATGCATTAAATCCAGTCCTAGATGTACCAAACTAAGAGACAAAAAAAAGATAAAACCTATAAGAAGATGATTAAATCTATAAGCATAGGGGTTAGGAAAGCACAAAAAAATTAATTATCACTCAAAAAACTTGCACCAATGTAGACAATTAGAAGCTAGAAGATCCTGTAAAATAACCAAAAAGCAAGTTAGGGTTGTCTAGTGAAGCACTGAATAAGGGACTGATGGATGCACCAAAATCTGGATGCACACACCAAATTGTGAATGCATGCATCAGAACTAGGTCTACATGTTCAAAACCATGAACCTGCAAGATAAAAGCTAAAAAAAGAAACTATAATATATGTTAGAAAGGGAAATAGGTTCCACTAGGCATGCCAAAAATGTATGCAAGAGAATATAAACCTAAATAAACAAGAAATGCTAGCATAACCTATTCAATCTATACTCAAAAGTAACCTTAAGATAAAGCATAATGATTAGCAAATATTAACAAAAGCAAAAGAGAGATATCACCAACACCAATCCTTGTTGCACCAAAGTGGTTGTAGTCAAAAGGATTATTATTTTTGAGAGGAGCTATGTCAAGTGCTCAAAGTGGCAGCATAACATTACATTCCAAGAGTTGATGAAAATGATTTATGAGAGGGTCAATTTATAGACTTCCATGGAGGAAGACCCAAGGGCTAGGATTGATTGGATTGATCAATGGTTGATGATGTTTGAAAGGCTTGGATGCATGAGAGACCTCCAAATGGCACCTTGTGGTAGGTACACAAGTGGAGGTCTAAGATTCAAGGGAGATCAATGGTTGAGGATTGCCTTGGAAAAAGTGGAGGGCAAGAATCCAAAAAGTAGATTTTAGGAGTGATGTGCAAATCTTTCCCATACCCATGTACAAATCTTTGACCCATATACAATTTTGAGCCTTGTGTAAGATTCAACTTGATTAATCAAGTTTTAGATTGTGCAAATGGTTAACTAGGTTAATGATTACTTTTAGTCAATTAATGATTGGGAGGGGAAAATAGGAATTAAATAAATAGGATGTATTTGTTTAATTTTTGGAATGGGGATGGTGAACCTAGTCAAATAAATATTGAATTTATTTAAGGGTGGACTATAAATGAGAGATGCCTTGATTGATAAATTAAATAAATAGTCTTGATTTATTTAATTAATGCTTGGAAGAAATGTCAATTTATTAATTAAATAATTAAAATTATTTAATTAATATTGATAGGAAAATTGGAATAATTAATTGAATAAATATAATTTATTTAATTAACTCTAGTAGAATGATCAAGGGATGAACTGGTGATGACGGAAATGGTGATGAGGCAATTTTAGGTGTCTACATTATGGATTGCTGTAATTATGTTCATGGATGCTTTGTTATAGAATTGTGATCCGCCCACATAAGTGGCAAGGTCTCTATCTTTTCTTTTGGCACGTGTCAATGTTGGTATTGAATGCACGTAACATCTTGTATCACATTTCCCATATTTTATTATATGACTATTAATGAATTAGTTTACCTAGTTACATGTATTGGTTTCATTATCATGCAAACCAATGTTTATAAACCTTATGCTTGGTTAATTGTTGTAATTGAATTGTTTTGGGTTTTAGTCATCGCCGATATTCTTAGGGAGGTTGTACCCCTAGTCTACTTGTTGTCCCTATCACATGTGTGTGTCCATGCATGCAAGAGTGTTAGGTTGATGTCTTGTGATGTTCCAAGATGCCTTGTGAATGTTATACTTGATCTACCCCTATTTTGGGAGGTGTTGTTGCATCTAGTGTAAGTTGGAACCCTTGTGATTGACTTGTAGAACTCTTTTAGTCATTTTTGGGTTCATTCTTTCCCTAAGTATTGATTTCTTGTTGGGAAAATCCTAGTAGAAGTTTGAGGAAAAGTCTTGGGAAGAGAATATGGAAAAGTCTTGATTTGGACACTTTTGCAAGATGATAGTGTGAAAAGTGGACTTCTATGTAGTTTTGGGATGATAGTGTAATGCAATTTAAAGTCCTCCCTACATGTTAGAGTCCATCTAGTGTGCTGGAGTTCAATTGGCACACTAGAGTCCTCCTACATGTTGTTATCCTTGGGTCATCAGATAACAAGCATTTATTGAGCCTTTTTAGAGAAACTTTTTAAACAAAAGTCATTCTCCTTGGTCTTATAAGGATTCCTACCATGTCACTTTATTGAAAGTGTCATATTTTGTGATTTATGCCCTCTTTTACATTAGTAAGTGTGCCTTTGTACAAAATAGATTGGTTATCATTCAAATTGGTTGAGGGCTTGTACCTCCTAGTTTATCCAACTCTTATGTAGGTTTCCTCTTGCGTTTGGTTGTTATTTTGTGTCATCTTGGAATGGATATGAGATAGGTGTTGCTCCCATCCTATTCTATGTATTCATAAGAGAACGAGGTCGTGGGCTAGTGCATGATCGTGAGCATGGGGGAAGCTCCATCCTATTGTATGGTTATCATGGTGGCTTCATCACATGATTATTAAAGTATTCCACTTTGTGCCACCATGCTTGGTGTATTGGTGATGTTGTCTTTCTTGCCAACATGCTTGTCACAACACCTTGTGTGCATCTGGGTCCAATGCGACATGTATATGCCGCACTTGCAAACATAAAAAATATGTCCCTTTGGTGTTTGTTTGGATAATGTCTAAGGAAAAATCTCAGTGCATTACATTATGTGGTTGTCTTAAATGTGTTTGGATCAAAAGATATTAAATAAACAATGTTCTAAGTCTATGTCACCTTGAAAAATGTTTTATAGTTATAAACGTGTAATATGATATTCCTTCCATTTTGTCATGTTAGGCACATGTAGGAGTATATAATAGAAGCATCCTACAACTATCATTTCTTAATAAGTGTAAGAGAGTGATTAAATTATTTTAACCATATAGCCTATTCATTCAATCACTACATAATGAGAAAATTACAAGTAGATAATATATGATTTTTTTTACTAAATCAAGAGAGATAGATCATATAACCATATAGATATTCAATAATATAAAACATTTGTCTTAACTCTTATGGCATATGAACGACCAACGAGTGAGTGGCAATAGGTGAGTGGCGTTTTATAGATAGAGGTGAATGGTGAGCAATGTAAGGAGGTTTTAGGTAAGGTTTCTTTGGACCCTGGCAAAATACCATTCCATCTGCTTAAGGATGATTCTCCATGGTTTGTTAGGACTTAAGTGAACAAGGTGAGCAAGAATAATATGTCTTCCTCACCTCTTAGGGTTTACAAAGCTTGCAAAAACTCTATAAATTTATTTTACAACTGTAATTAATTTTATAAAAGTTAAAGACTTAAAAGGCTATCCCTATCCAATTTTAGGGCTTAAAGATTCTTTGGCAGAGGAACACGACACTATGAATTATGGAGCATGAGTGGAGAATATTTCTTTAATTCTTGAGCCTCCACCTCCTTCCCCTATTCCAAATTCTTCTTTTGTGCTCACTCTAGGGTATTCTACAATCACTTTGGCATCCAACCCTATTGATCTTCACATTTCTTATGACTACATTAAAAAATCTCAAAGAATTTGGAATCTAAGTCCATTATTTTTAGAAATATGGGGAGACACCCCAATGTGGAAGACTTTTTGGCATGGCACAGTGAATTCTAGAGCAACTTGGCACTACCCTTAGTTGAACTCTTGATCATATCTTTTTTCTGGGCTCTTTTCAATCTATTGATGATTGTAGGTATGTTTTAGATCATAGACCTTGTTTTTTTAGGAAAATAAGTTTATTTGACTTTGTGGACTCCTTTATTTGACCCTACCAATGCACACATTTCTAACATACCAATTTGGCTATGATTGTACAACCTTCCTTTAATTATGAGGGATTTAGGTCTCATTCAAAATCTGGTTGATCAAATTGGAAAATTTGTCAATCTAGATGAGGGTCCCACAGACAAGTCAAGAATATTCTTTAGGTTTTGTGCAATGATATATATCTCCAAGCTTGTTACGCACAAGGTCAGAATCATCTCCTCTTTTGGCTCGTGGATGCAATTCACTAATTTTGAGGGCCTTTCAAAGCACTATTTTAGATATAATTAGTTTGGACATAAAATTACTAGTTTCCCCCAACAAGTTTGCATCTGAATTTCAAACATTTAACCTTAAAAAATGGGTACCAAAAAAGGGTTGTTTAGATGCCGATTTTGTTTTGCAGAATCATGGGATTTTGATGGACCACACCCTACAAGTCTCTTTTTGTGATATTGTTGTGGGAAATTATTTGGCTCATGCAGACCCTTCTTGTGTGGAGGTTGTTTCCCCTTTGGGTGTTTTCCAAGATATCATGCAATATTCTGAAATCTTAGAGGATACATAATATATCAATAACCATTCCCTAGTGGTTGAGGACCACCCCTTCTATCTTTTTTAGATGCGTAGGATCTTGATCTTAAGGATAACATGGTGGAGGAAGATGAATTGGCCTCTACTATGGTTACCACCATTACTTAGACTATGAGCAAGATATCAAAATCGAATGTTGGACAGACAGGTAAGAGGAGAGGAAGGAAAATATGGGATGAAAAATTAAGAATGAAGATAGGATTTAGAGAACAATGGGATGTAGTGGACCATGGAAGCCCTCCTCACCAGAAGCAAAATAAATAAAAAAATGATGTTGGTGTGGTAGTTAACCTCTGTTTTATGCTGCTTCTTTTACCTTTGAAGCTTGACTGGTTTGGTGTTTCAGTATGAGATTCATTTTTTAGTTTTGCTTGCTATGTATATGTTCTCCCTAATTTTATGCTTCTCTTGGCTTCTCATTTTTCATGTCTGAAGCTTTTTCCTATGCTTCTTATGATCTTATACATGGGAGTGGGTCCTCATCCCATAACTTATTGATAAAAAACCATATAGCCTATTCATTCAATCATTATACAATAAAAAAATTACAAGGAGATAACATATGGATTTTCTTGTGCCAATTATTCCATTTTTTAAGGATTGCATGTGTACTTAAAATGGTCATTAAACATATTTCATTTTCTTGAGAAAAGTTTGGTAGAAGCCATTAATAGAATCTTTTTGGTTTTTGAGGAAACCTTGTATGATTTTATTTTTATATAAAATAAATTATGTGATTTTATGTTTGGTTTCATAGCATCTAGCATCTTTGGTTTGATTTGATTCTGAGATAGGGAAAAAAGCTACAAGCATGCAGAAATGAAACTACAGCTAACCCTAGCTCCCAATGGAGTGCAATCTAGCCTAGAAATCAATCAAACAAACATGAAAACAACTAAGAAAATCTAAGCTAGTATTGACCTATCTCCATTGTTCTTCTCAACCTCGCATAGGTATGCAAGATTTCAAAGGTTGATTATGGAGGAGTGTTGGTTGCTCAACATTGCAGCAGCACAACAGTACTTGAAAACTTCATGCCCAAATGGCTTGTGAAGGGCTTGATTTATAGAAAAGGCTAATTTGAACGAACGGTTGAGATCAAAAGTTGTTTTAAGCTATGTGGATGGTCCATATTGATTAGGTTTTCTCACTTCAAGAGGGTTTGTAGTCATGTGACATGTGTAGGATAGGTCTAATTTAAATAATGTTTTAATTAAATTAGTTGTACATGTGAAGGGTTGTAGTGATGTGACACTTGTTTGCATGAGGTGAAAGGTAAGGGAATAATTCAAATTTTTAATTTGAATTATTTGAGACATTTGAAAAGGGGATTAATTAAATAAATGGGGATTTATTTAACTAATTGGAAAGTGAGATGAGTGGGAATATGCAATGACCTAGGGTAAAACATTACAAGGTGTCTCACTAGGTAATGTCACAAGACATGTACAAATTTAAGTGTCTACATTTTGCCCCTCTTTGATATGATGTTGCGATCAAGTAACATCATTTCAAAGAAGCTAAGGAAATGGGATGACAATGAAAGAATAGGATGATGATGCCCCCTCGAGAGGATAGGCAGGTTGGACAAACACGGGTAGGCTCTCGAAATGAAACAGATTGGTCAAAGGAGAAAGGTAAGAGAATGGATATAAGAAAAGGAAGGATGCGTTATGCTGCAATGAAGGTGAGCAATCATGATGTTTGATATAGCACTAGACATTATGCAATGGGTATAAGGACCAAGGTGATGATGTGTCTCATGTCCCAGCATAATACAACCTTGTCTAGATACAAGATATGAATATTAGCTAGGAATGATTCGGATTTGACACAAATGTAGGAAAAAATGACAACACACACAAGCAAGCAAGCAAGCATGTACAAATGATATAAAAACAAACAAGGTATTGCCCTTGTCAAGTTAAACCAATGATTGATTGATTGATGATTGTGATGTTTGGTTTCAAGAAATGAAGCATGCCGTATAAGACGCCTGGTCTGGTTTTGACAATGCAACATCCTGTATAAGACAATGGATATGATTGATTGAGTGATTGACACTAGTGTTGTTGGCCATGCGAGCAACACTAGGGTTTGATTGACGATTGATTGGATTTGATTGATTGATTCACGTTACAACAAGGCTAAGATCAAGACCATTGATGTAATTGGATAATTTGACTTGCTTGGTATGGATTAATGATGACTTGCATTTGAGTTTATTGCTTCGATTGATTGATTTTGGATGATTGGATTGACTCGATGGACCCTAAGGGACTGACCTAATGCATTGGGGGCTCATCAAAGATGGTCTTGCCTATGTGAAAGCTTAGAGGCGATGTAGTTTGACCATGTGGTTGACACTATTTATTGCTTGGGATGATTTGAGAAATGGATTTGAACAATATGATGATGTGATTGATTAGAATGTTTGAATGGATGGATTGAGAAATTTGATTGAGAGATTTAGTTAAGGAATTGAATGATTTGAATAATTGATTTAGTTGGAATGATGTGATGAATTGAATTGGTTTGAATGATTTGGTGGATTGATATGATGAGTTGATTGATTTTATTGCTTGGATTTTTGTAGGATATTTGATTTTTTTGAATTTTGGGGAATATTTTGTTTTTTTGGATTTTGACATGTTTTGATTTTTTTGGATTTTTAAAATGTTGTGATTTTTTTGGGTTTTTGAATGTTGTGATTTTTTTAGATTTTGAAATGTTTTGATTTTTTTGGTATTTTTGACATGTTTTGATTTTTTTGAGTTTTCGGAATATTTTGGGGTGTCAATGGAGAACAATTAGAATAGCTTTTGTACTAGATATCAATGACAAGGGAAAACCAAGTCTAGGTGCAAGGAATGAATGGAAGAAAGGGTGGGTGGTAGTGGATGGAAGGAACACACGCATAAGAGGGCAAGGATGTGATCTCCAAAGGCTATGTCACATAGGAATAACATGCCCAATTCTAGTTAGGATTTGACATGACAAAGCGCATGATGATAGGATTGGTTTGAAAGGGATGAAGTATATCAAGAGATATCCAAAGCATGTTTCAACATTTTCCCCCCATTTCTTTATCAAGATCAAAAGAGGAAGGGAGAATGAATGGACTCGATAGGCTAGGCATGTTTATGTAATGGAGAGGATGATGTGGAAATGCTATGGAAATGGTATGATTGGATAGAAATGATAGGTTGGATGAGACATCATGCCCCCAAGTGTAAGTGACATAGAAGATCAACCTACACATGATCCCTGTTTGCCAGGTTTTCATCATGGTACTTATCCAAGGCGCCACTAAGGGTGGTTTTCACCGTTGGACAAAGGGATTTATCTTTACTTTTTTTGATTTTTTTTTTTGACTTTTGAATGGGATAGGTGGATATGGATGAGAGGGACTCAAGCGTCTAGTGCCATGAAAGGTGATATTGTCCCATTAGAGAGGAAAGTCTTTGCATGGACCATGTCAAGTCATTATGCTCATAGATGTTGGTAAAGGATTGCATGAAAGTAAGATGAAGTAGGTAGATAGAGGATTATGGAGGGAATGATAGTGGATTATGATGTGGATTATGCAGGAAAGGTAGCGGATTATGATGTGTATTATGGAAGGCTCATGTAAGGATGTATGAATGACTTATCCAAAAGCATGGACCATAGGGATAGGATGGGTGAAATATGTAGGATAATAGTTGAATGATGGCGTGATGGAGGTATGGAAAGGAATCATGACCAACAGTTGCACACACCGTGATAAACTTTGAAGCTTGTGATTGGAAGGTGGTGTAGGAAGCAATGACGATGTTTGCTTAGTAGATGGATGATGTAGGCATTTTGGTACCCACATAGACTTAGGATTTTTATGATTTTTGCTTTTCATGTGGGATGAAGGAATTTGAAACTCTTGAATGGAATGGAATTTTTAAATGGAAGGGGATGGTTGGGATTTTTGAGAGGTGGATGCCTCTTTTGATTTGACTACTTTTCGCTTAGGGACCCAAACCATTTTAGTCTTGCCCTTTTATTTTGAAGGTATGGGCTTAGGTGCCTTTTTGAATGTATTTTGCTTTGATTCTTTGCATTTGTATCCTAAGGCATTACAACCCTTAGGATTTTTGGATTTATATGTAGAGGCATCCAAATGTTTATTTTTGAATCCCATGGGTTTCGTGGAATGAGTGTAAGCTTTATGTTTACATGATGTGTGCATTTGTTGGTCATGATTAGGAATGTAAGAGTATTTGTGGATGATAGGAATGTTAGGTGTTGGAAGCAATGGTGGTAAAGTGGATGGAGGGATATGTGGATTTGGAAGAAGTGGAGGTAAAGTAGATGGTGGAAGGTGTATGGTCACATGCTTTTGGCACTTATAGGATGATGGGGATGGAATGTCGACATATCTCTTGGGTATATGATAGGATTTACGATGCAAAGTGGTGCTCTTAGGATGAACGGAGGAAGTACCAACATCTTTAGATTGTTTACCTTGGGGTGTATATCCAAGGCCATATGAGCGCGGAGGGATTTTGACATGGATGGACTCCAAAATACCTTGTTCATGAAGGCCTAAGCCTTTACCATGATAGTTCATTTTTTGGAGGATGCGATTGATTATGGGACTAGGTGTAGTTTGGATACTAGACACAAGTTTATTATTGGATGGAGAAGGTGAAGTGGATAATGGTTGTTGTTGTCCTAAGGAGGAACATGCATGGATGAAGGCGACTAGACCAATAGGATATGATGGTGGACTTGAAGTGGGATCGATAGTGGACATTGAAAAATCATTAGGATCTTGACTAGCATTGTGTTCATTAAGATCCACGCTATTGGTTTGATCATCTATGAGTTCTTGGGAGCCACTTGTATCATCATGGGGAGTGGAAGTGTTTGGATCATGGATGGGTGAGGTGGCAAGATATTGACCATGGAATGCATAGAGTTGACTAAGAGGGTCATCATGGTCTTCTTGATCATAGAGGGAATCTTGATCGTAAATGGGAGCTTGATCATGAATAGGATTAAGTGTGTTATGAATGGGATCAATGGAGGTTATTTGATCTTGAATTGAATGAGGGGGTAGTGTTTCCTCATGCTTAGGATTGTGCTCTTGACATAGCTCTTGACTTTCAATGGAAGAGGACGACTCTTAGATAGGTTTGATGTGTTCTTGATGGTCAATGACATAAGGGTGTGATGGATTTTGACTAAGACTTATGGGGGGAGGTTCTTGGAGAGGCTTAATGGTTGGTAGGCCACATGATGGGGTTGAAGGGATGGACATGGTATTTGAAGGCTCATTGCTAAGATCAAAGATAGATGTTTAACATGGAGACAAGTTGTTCCTAGCTAGTAACCCTTGGGTCACATCCTTTGTAGGTAGATGGGTGAGGAAGGACAATATAGTGGATGGACAATGAGGGTAGATGACATGGACTTGTGATTAACCTTAGGTGGAGTGGAAAGTTCCCATGGTGGAGGGATAAGAGGGATGGATGGTGTTGTAGGATTAGGATTCAGACTTTGATTAGGTGGAGTGTCAAAGGGATTTAACTGATTGGTGGATATGGACAACCCCTCAGACTTGATTTTGTAATGTTTGATTCTAGGACGTGGAGTTGATGTGGGATTAGAGTGTGGTGGTAGAATGTACTTATAGGATGAATGAGGTAGACTTATGTTCCCCTTGTCAAAGCTAGCATTGGAATTTGAAGGCAGTTTGTCTTGTTGCAAAGGTGGACTTGGATAGGCTTGTGAAGAGGCTTGGGGTGTTGGAACCTTGTTTTCTAGGATTGGCATGGAATGACACATGTCTTCATATCGTTGTATGTCATCTTGTGGGATTAGGACCATGTTGACAAGTGCTTGACTAGGATGAATGATGAGATGGAATGGCTAGGAATGTGATAGAGTATGAGATTGATTGGATGATTAGATGTGTGATTAGGGATGGTTAGGGTATGGTTAAGGTTGACTTGGAAATGATTAGGATATAGTTAGGGGTGAGGTGATTAGGATGAATTTGATTGAATGATGTGATTAGAAAGGGTGATTAGGATGTAAAGGTTGAATGATGAAGATATTATAAGAATGTGATTAGGATGATGTCGAATGATAAGAATAATGGTTAAGATGAAAATTGATTAGGATATGATTAGAATGATGTTGATTGGATGACAAGGATGATGTGGAATGACAAGGATGAATGTGTTGGTGAGAATGTTGTAAATGATGTGTTTATGTGTTCACTATAGGGATGAATAGGAGGATCTACTCCCTTTCTCTTCTTTTGCAACCGTGTCTCTACCAAATGAGACTTGTGAATTGTAGGATGCTATTTGGATGTCAATGCAAGGTGATGAGGCCTAGACTATGATAGATGCTAATGATATTAGTCTTCAAAAAGTCTATCTCTAAGAGGGTACTCTCATCTACTAATGACCTTGTCAAAGTATAAATTGGATTTATCAAGACCTTGAGGTGTGGAAGAAATGATTGATTAAAGTGAACCCATGAGTTTCAGAATTCACTTGTAAGGATGGACTTAAACTAGCCTTGGAGTATTAATTCCAAGTGGAAGAAATGATTGATTAAAGTGAACCCATGAGTTTAAGAATTCACTTGGAAGGATGGACTTAAACTAGCCTTGGAGTATTAATCCCAAGTTGTGATTGATTTGAAAAAGATATCAAGGTCTCTTGGTTTGGATTTGTACTTGTGATATAGTCAAGCTTCGACAGTTTCTCCCTATGTTTCAACCTTAGGAAGAGTAATGCTTAGGGTCCTCTATAGATGTCAAAGGCTGAATGAAACTGAATATGTAGTGGAATGAGATTGAATATATAGTGGGTGAATGGAACCAATGGGTCTATAATGTTATGACACAGTTGCAATCAGATTTGATAGGGAGGGTAGATACTCAAAGTTTTCCCTACGATTGTGGTGTATTGTGATTAGAATGAAATTGATTGTATTAGAATGAATGGTTAGGATATGATTAGGATGTGATCGACTTGATTAAAATAAAGATGATGATATGTAATGATAAGATTAAATGACTTTGGATTGATTGGGAAACGATTAGGAACATGTCGATTGGATTATGAATGAAGATGATTATGTGTAGTGATGAGATGAAGATGATTTTGATTGATTAGGAAGAAGTTGATTGGATTACGAATGAAGATGTGTAATGATTAGGAATGATGACTTGGGTGGATTAGGATTATGTGTAATGATTAGGAGTGATGATTAGGATATGGTGACTTTAATGGATTAGGATAATGAGTAGGACAATGATACGAATGATGCTAATTGGATTAGAAAGAGTATGGCTATGTAGAATGATTAGGATGAAAATGGATTAGGATATGTGGAATGACAAGGATAATGGTTAGGTGTTGGTTTGACTTGGAATGGTGTTGATTGGATTAGAATGAGGATGACGTGGAATGATGATAATGTAATTAGGATGTGATTAGGATAGGAAAAGTAGGATAATTAGGGTATGGGTTATGTGAATGATAAGGATGATGGAATGACAAGGATGATGTGGTTAGGAAGGATGATAAGGAGGATGATGACTTGGAATGAATGTGTTGACTAGGGTATTTGGGATGATGATTAAGAAAGCACACACATCAATCATAGAAGACACTTGGCAGTCAGATAGGTTGTTTTTGGTGACTCTTGATGTTTTGCAAACACGTAAACATGCACAACCCTAGGCTGGCAAAGACAATATTTGCTAGATTCCCACTGTGGATAAATTTGAGCTGCACTTATTCAGAGTGGATAGCTTAGAAGTTTGGTGGCACTAGCTCCCCCTTACACGACACACACTTCTCGGGCACACCAAACTTTAAATTTCCAAAGGCTCAAAGATCTCAAGGAATTTTCTATCTCAACTTTGAACTACAAGAACATGGGATGGCTTCAGAGGTCTGACCTCCTGTGCCAGCAAATAGAAGGATTTTGGCCACTAAACAAAGGTTCTTAATCAATGTTTTGGGTATACCAGTGTCTATACATGCTTCAGTTCACTCAATTAAGAGGCCTCCCAGCCCTCAGAGAGGGGTTTCACGCATCACAAGGATACTGAGGGAGACATCTGTCTGTATAGAACAATGACACCGGGTGATTGATGACTTTAGTCACAAGCATGATTATTTGCATAGCGATCCGAAATGAAAGCACCGCTTGGGTCATTCCCTCTCACCAATCGGGAGGCATGCCCTCTAAGGGTTTGAACAAAAGTGATACAAGCACATGTTTTTGATCTCCAAGGTCATACAATGATGCGAGGAGAGAGCATACACATGTGCTTGACCACACTAGACAATGTTCATTGACCTTAGAAATTAAATGTGTGGTGTGATTATGCAAATGTTGGGAAGTGTTTTTGATTCCCAAGATCACTTAAAGCACGAGGGAAGAGCATACACACTTCACAACCTAAACACAATCACCAAGCAAAATAGACAGTGATTCATTTTAAGCCCAAACCAAGTATGAAAACAATAAGATGATGTTCATTTTAGTGCACCAAAATCTAAATGTTCCTATGATAACCAAGCACATGCACATGAAAATGAAAGGAGCCCTGCATCAAATGTGTTAGTAGTTTTAGTTTGATTTCTTCTCCCAATGAACGCCACAAGTTGAAAATCAGACATTAGTAACATAAAATCTCCATGATAATGCAAAAAACATGAAATATCGAGTAGACACCCCTTTTTGAAAGCCACAGTGATGAAAAGGCCAAAAAGGCAAATCTAAAAAATATCTAAGAAAACTTATTAGTCACAGAAAAACTAATAGCAGAATTAGAAAGTTCAAGAAATTTTAAGCAGTTTAAATAAAATTGCGTCAAAATCGGATCGATTTTGCTCAAGTTATGCCTAATAAAAGTTTGAAATTAGGGTTGACTTTGACCAAAAAAATAGTTGATAAAATGGCTCTATTACCTAATAAAACCTACACTACTATGTATCTTGTTGAGTCATCTTTCTAACGCCACCAATTTTGTGAAAATCTACCCCCGTATGCGAAAGTTATGCAAGTTTGAAAAAAAGGCCCTATTAGGGCATGTGAGGACAAAGGTGGTAGGCTCTGGCAGTTAGTACTAACTGCTAGTGGTTTCAGTCTTAGGCGATCACATGCGTGGTTAGTAGAGAATGGTGGTCAGAGTTGGGCGATTGAAGGTAGGCAGGGCCCCTGGTCCCCCATATGACCAAGGGCTGACTAGGGACAAAAAATAAAAAAAAGAAATGAAAAACAAAGGGAGTCGATAAAGCCCCCCTGATCATACAAGTGACTGAGAGCCTAAATCGCTAGCAACAAGCCCGCGTGACAATGCTAGCCATAGTTTAAACTACCAGCAACAAGGATGGCTCTGGTGGTTAATAGAGTGGCAGTTGCTATTTAGAGAACAATTAGCCGAGTGACGGAGGTAGGGAGGATTTAGGGTTATGTGGGCGGTAGAAATAGTTTAAGCACAGAGGGAGCAGCAATTAAGAGTTTGTGAGTGGTGACAATGGTGGAAACCAAAAATCACAGGTGAAGGGATCGAGCCTTCAAAGCCAACAGTCACAGGTTAAAAACCTGACAGTGATGGTTAGTAATTTTTTTTGTTGGCAATGATGGGATATAAGAAACCTCAACCGACAGAGATGGGTATTACAAGGTTTAGTCGATGGTTTAGTCAAGGGTTTAGTGGAGGCGGGAGTGGCGACTAACAGTGGTTGATGTGCTCTAGTGGTATTGGCAGGTCTATGTTAGGGTTTTGGTCGGCGTTTAAGGGCCACTGTACATATGACGGAGGTGGCGGTGGAAGCTTAAAGAGTGGTGACTTTGATGTTAAGGGATGCTCGGCGACTAGAGTATAGGTGGCGATTAGGAGGAGGTCAGCAATTTTGGGTTTGTCAAAGGCGATGATGTTAAGATTTTAGTAGTCTACAAGGCAAAGATTAGAAGTGGAGTGGTGATGGGAAGTTGAGATCAGTGGGGAAAGCACCATGGAAGTAGATTAGAATTTTGAAGAGGACTGCTACCACCATGAAAATGGCAGCGACAACTAACGATAGACTTAGGGTTTTATCCCTTTTCGACCTGCAAACACCAATGAACTTGTAACAAACAAAATATCTTGCTATCCAAAAAGTGTTAGATATCACAGAAAATTGAAAACCCAGTAATGTGACAATGGACCCCTGTGTAGGTGTCATATGGTTCCATACGGTACGGCCCTGTGGAGGGGCCTAAACCAAAAAAAAATCAAATTTTTTCCTCTGGCCAAATCTAACAAATTTACAGTCATTTTTCGCTGAAAGGGCCTCCTGAACTCAACAGTGAGGTCCATTTGAGACCTGGAAGCCACCTGCGAAACTTGGTTTTCAAAAATCACCAAAAATGTTTGATTTTACACGCATTCACGTTGGGTTCACTAGAATGAGATAGGGAAAAAATCTACAAGCATGTAGAAATGAAAGTACAACTAACCCTAGATCCCAATGGAGTGTAATCTAGCCTAGAAATCAATCAAACAAACATGAAAACAACTAAGAATCTAAGCTAGTATTGACCTATCTCCATTGTTCTTCTCAACCTCGCATAGGGGTGCAATATTTCAAAGGTTGATTATGGAGGAGTGTTGGTTTCTCAACATTGGAGCAACATAACAGTACTTGAAAACTTCATCCCCAAATGGCTTATGAAGGGCTTGATTTATAGAAAAGGCTAATTTGAACGAATGGTTGAGATTGAAAGTTGTTTTATGCTATGTGGATGGTCCATATTGATTAGGTTTTCTCACTTCAAGAGGGTTTGTAGTCACATGACATGTGTAGGATAGGTCTAATTTAAATAATGTTTTATTTAAATTAGTTGTGCATGTGAAGGGTTGTAGTCATGTGACACTTGTTTGCATGAGGTGAGAGGTGAGTGAATAATTCATATTTTTAATTTGAATTATTTGAGACATTTGAAAGGGGATTAATTAAATAAATGGGGATTTATTTAATTAATTGGAAAGTGAGATGAGTGCGATAATGCAATGACCTAGGGCAAAACATTACAAGGTGTCTCACTAGGTAATGTCTCAAGACATGTACAAACTTAAGTGTCTACAGATTCTAAAAAATATTTATTTCTCTTTATCAAATTCTATAAATTCTAGTGAGGGCTTTACCATCTTTGATTCCAATGGGGATCTCCTCTTTAGAGTGGACACATATGCCCTTTCTTCCAACCACCTAATTCCCATGGATGCCTAGGGCAAACCACTTCTCACACTATGCCACAAGGTATACACATCATTTCTACATTTTATTCTACATATTTCTATTATTTAATTGACCGTATGGTTGCATACCTTCCTTTGCAACTTCCTAGTCTATGCCAAAGATGGGAAGGCTATCTTGGAGATAAGTTGGATGGTCAAAAACCCCTATTCAGTATGATGAAGTCTTTGATTTTACTAATGAAAGAGTGCCTCCTTGGTTTCTTTTCTTTCTTTCTTTACTATCTTTGCAAGAATAGGTTTTTTAATCTTATGGTGAAAGGATTTTGTGTAGGTGAAATGCAAGCGTAGTGGCATGAGAATGATGCTCAATAGATATGTTTTTAGTCTATGTATTGATCTTGGTTTCGATCAGGATTTCATGATGGATTTGATTATTGCGCTAGAACAAATATCCCTAGTGACACTAACCTTCCTTGTGTGAGAGGATCACATAAAGGATGAGATAACCATGTTATGTACCTAGAGTAACATGTAGGGTAACACTCTACAATACTCCTTATGCAATAATCCACTCCAGGCTATATATCAAAGAGATCCCAAAGATAATATCATACTCAACACATATCCTTACAATGATAGTCACCTCCTTTATATATACAACCTCCTAATAACATAATGGAATGGTAAACCCAATAAAGGAAATCTTTGTGCTAGATCCACATCAACTATTGAGTACACATCTATAATTGCTTGTTGGTGTCAAAACCTTTGACTCTTCTTCTTCTTCTCCTTCTCATACTCCTTTTCCTTCTTCTCCTTCTATTTATCCTTCCTCCCCTTCATCTTCTCCTTGCATGTCCGTCAATGGTAATAGGTTTCTCCATCCCTCCTTGAGATGTTTCATCCTTGAAACATGAGAAGAAGCCAAATAGTATGACTGTCAAAAGTTATTACAAATATGACTCCATGACCAGTCACCCAACCATCTATAGTGGACCTTCACAATGGTTTTATCTTGAAGGTACCTAGATCCCATCCTTGATCCACATTTTATTGCACCCATGATTCCATTCCTTATCATAGTATGTCCTCCTTTTTGGCTATGAATAGACATTACTTCTATGGTGCCACTGATTTTTGTAGTTGTTTTTATTTCATGTAGATCCATAGTGATTATCTTGTTGATTCCCTATTTTATTGTGCCTCCATGATTCTTTCCTCTCACAATGATGTGGATGCCTATATATTACACTCTTTGCTATCACTAGAACCTTCTCTGGTTCTTCACCATTTTTGCCACTTGTTTTGTTGACTTATGAAGAGAATTACGTGTCTTCTCTTTTTTTCATCTTTCTCCTCTCATTTGTCCTTTGATTCATTGGGGTAATCTTCAGTAGATTCCTAAAGTTGCTCTTCCTTGACTTTCCTTTGGACTTAATTATGTGTAATATCTTGTATTGCAACTTTTTTCCTCCTATACCAAAGCTTCACATGAACTTATTTTGCACATTGATGTTTATTGTTCCCAAATATTCTATCCAAGGATAACTAAGAACAATATCCAACCAATCCATACCCAAAGCATAAAAGTTTGAATGCAAAACATACTTATCTATAGACAGATTCAAATCTTAAAAAATTTAAATATCCTTACCCCCTACTTGACTATCCTTGATTTGATTTGCTTGTACCTATAGTTTCTTAGATAATTCTATGTTGATGAAGTTATACTTGCTACTAGGGTTTATAGAAACAATGATCTTTTCCTTTTGAATACAACCATGAAAATGAAGAATTGAATCTTCCTTCCCTGGAGCTAAACTGCATGTACCTATATGCTTCATCTTCTTTTTTATTTCCTTCTTCTTCATATTTTTCTTTATACTCCTCTTCTTCTTCTTCTTCTTCTTTGGGTGACCATATATCTAAGAATGCTTATTCAAATTCATCCAAAGAAGAAAAGCTATTTCGCAATGATGCATACCAATCCCAAACTCCACCTATTAAGAATAGAGAAACACAGGGTTTCCAATTTACATTTTTACTAATTGTTTTTAATGCCATAAATATATTGCATCTCTACTTCCACTAAAACTATGACACCCCATTGAAACTAGGGTTTTAAGAAAAAAATCTTTCAATAGATCACCTTTCTACTAAATCTAGTTGACCAAAGTTTGACTTGATTAGTTCGTGATGTTGTTGGAATCAAATCAAAAAATGAAATTAATAGGTCCATAATGAATTTTGGAGAGATTTCCAAAAATGTAAACAAATCTAAAAAATTCCTTGATTTGTGGATTAGAGAGCGAATTTATGAAAAAATATAAAATTACAAAAACTCACTCAAAATTAATGATCGAGACCTAATTTTTTGGATTGTATCTTCCTTATATGATCCACCATCTTCAGTTAAAAAATTGTAGAAAATTTCATAGTTGTTTGGAAGATATAGGCGAATCTTAAAAATTAGGGTTTTATCACCACCTTTACCCAAATTGTAGCTCTGATACCACTTGATAAGATTCACACATTTAATAGCAGAAATAAAACAATATAGAAGATAGATCTTACACAACACAAGAGATATTTGTGGGTCAGGATGCCCTAATATCCAATATATGTAGAAATAGAATAAACCCTACAATACTCCTTATGGAAGAAGCCACTCCTTGTTATATCTCCAAGAGATCCCAAATATAATATCATACTCAACGCATATCCTTACAATGGCATTCACCTTCTTTATATAGATCTCCTCCTAAAAACATAATGGTTGGGTAATCCTAATGAAGGCCTATTCATCACCTGATATAATTAATTACACAAGTTGTCCACATGACCTAATATAACTAACTTAAGTGATGTGTGCCACATGTTAGCATCTTCATTCACCTAAATACACTATACTATCATATCCCTAGGTACATAACAAGCCACACCTCTCCTCTGCTACCCAACACCAAAAGAGCAAAGTAGTTTTCTTTAAAAATTTTGTATTTGTGTCCACCCTAACTAACAATTACTTAGTTGTGGAAATATTTGCAATAATTTGACTAATGTTATATTAATTTCATTCTCAATTTTAATATTCTTTAATGTTCTACTAATCTTATTTTCAACTTTAATATTCTTTAAGAACATTTGAATGAGTTTATTTTAATTTCTATTGTTGATTTATGACCTCAAGATTAAAATATTATTTTTGGGACATTTCTTTTATTTAGCCATTTCATGTTACTATGCCAATCACAATACAAACATAGTAGACTATGTAGAGAGGTTTTTGTGCACAAGGTGTTCCATCTCTCTACACTCTACTTAAACATTAGACTTTTCAATGATAAAATAGTCAATAGCAATTTTACACTTCATTCCTACCAAATAGTGGTAATTAACGAAGTCCGTTTCTTTCCTAAATATTGAATGAACTGGTGTTCACTAAAGGAGCTCAAATTACTAAATTGTGTAAAGGTGTAGATTCATTCCAAAGAGCTTGGAGTGTATGTACATTGTCATGCACAAGAGTTATTTGAGCCATTTTAGGAATTTTTACATAGATTTTAATTTTAATTATTTTTCTACTACTTTGTGATAAGGATTGTATTTTTTCTACAAGGAATCATAGGTACATTGATGAGAATATTGAATAGGATGACATTCAAACTTATAACCTACTTGTGGCTAGTGAGATAAATTCCAGCACTAAGCCACTTGCCCTTTCATGATGAAAACTTTCAAATTCCATCAAGAAGTGTATTTCAACTCGAACACACCCTCTAAGGTACATTCATGTTGAGATAAGCTATGATACCAAATTCAAATTTCAGACATGTCATAATTTAGTTCTAATAAATTTTAGATGGGATAGAATTTCAACTATGATACATTATTTTCAGTTCTAATTATTTTTGTACTACTTTACAGTAAAAGTTATTTCATTGATTTCTATCTTATAAACAATATATTTAATAAACTGCATACATTCTGTATCATTTTCCATGTAATTAAGAATTTGACTATGAAAATTTTTATATCTTTAACAAAATTTTATTATATCATTTCCATGTAATTAAGGATTTGACCATGAAAATTTATTTAACAAAATTTTATCGTCATAATTTTTTTTATCAGTGCGCCCATTGAACCTATGGGTCCAATTACTAGTCTAGATTTAAATAAGTGTTATATAGTGATTAGTCTTTGCCATTGTAATATGTTTAGAAGTAGAGTTGATATTAAATGTTGTTAATAGTTAGTCCTTGTCATTGTAACGTGTTTGAAAATTAGTTTGTCTATTGTATCATGAATAATGTAAAACTCACATAGCATTATTTAAAGAATTATAAGGGTAAAAGTTATTATTAGGGAAAATAATTGATAGGTGTGCACATCAATAGTTAATTGTCATTTTAAAAATTAGTTTGCATATTGTAAAACTCACATAACATTATTTAAAAAATTATAAGGGTAAAATAATTGTCATTAGGAAAAATAGTTGATAGGTGTGCACACCATTAGTTAGTCATTGTTATTGTAGTGCATTTGAAAACTATTTTGTGTTTTGTATTGTGAATCCTAGAAAACTCACAAAATGTTAAAAACAATTATAATGATGATATACTTGTTTTTAATAAAGTTAGTTGGAAAAAAGGGTCCAGAACCCTATACAAAATGACCCAAAGGGCAGAGCAAAAGCCTCAGATAGGCAAGATACAATTCATTAACAACAGACTAACAGCATAACACAAAGCATCCAGAAAATCCAACCAAACCGACCTTAAGCAAAAACCAATGCTAGAGAACACAAAAAAAACTAAGGATTTCCATCAACCCCATGCTTGGTAAGGAAATTGAACATCTCCTTATAGTCTCCTAGACTGTCAACACTAATGCCTTGAATCTTGTTGTTGAATTCCTTCAGCATAGAGAAAGCAATAGTAGTGTGGTGAAGGACTTTAGTTGTGAAACTAGCCATCACTCTCCAATTCTTTTGTATATCCCTCACCTTAGAATTGAGATCATAAACCTTCTTTGTAGTCTTCTCGAATAGAGCCCATTAACCCTTGTCCTCTCCCTGAACCTGAGTGTCCTCCTCATCCTTCGAGTAGGGGGTATTCATTTTCAAGAAGTGACTGGTGCCTTCTTCCTACACAAATCCCTTAGGGGTACCCACATCATCATCTCCCAGGGTCTCTTCTTCAAACTCAGACTCCCTCGAAAGCTCAATCCCTTGAGGATTTGCAGAAGGGATCCCCGCAATGCGGCTAGACCTTCTAACCCGCTGAGTCGTTTTACTAGTAATGATGAAATACTTGTTATTAGGGAAGATAGTTGATAATTGTGCACACCACATGCCTAATGCTTCCTTTGCACTATTTAAAGACTTGTTCAAAAAATTCCATGAAATGAAACAATACTAAAGATAAGCATCATTTTCAATTCTATGCGAATAATCTTTTTGGGTATTGTTCAACTTCATAAAATTTATCTTTCTTCTAAAATAATTTATGTACTTTCATAAGCTAAAGATCCAAATTGAATGCAACTAGATTTAAGATTATTTAACATTGCATTTTTTATGATCTAATGCTCCAAATTAACATAATAAGCACACATTGACTATGATCCAAAATTTAAATTAAACTATTTACCAAAGGGTTGTAGCTCAATTGGTTGAGCATAATTGGTGAGGGTGATATCATGTTCCTTGATTATTAAAAATGATCTAAATTTGACATAAAACTATCCATAAAAAAATAAATTAATTTATTTTATTTAGTCAAACTTAAAAATTAATAAGGTGAAAAACATACACTTAAAAAAAGATTGTTACACAATAATTAACATTAAATTGCAAGTTCAACAAACTTGTCATATCATTTATCATCTACAAAATCAAAAAAGTACTTAGAAATAAATTAAAACATCTAGTTATAATTGAAATAGAAAACACTATCAGGTAAAGAACAAAAAAGTACTTCTAAGTAAATATAACTATAATTAAAATACAACAAAATTAATAATTTAAAGCCTATACATAAACATCTATTTCAAGATGACTAATAATTTTAAAAGATCTTTATGTAGTTGCAAAGATAAATACTTTTAATAAAAATATAATTTCAATAAGGTTTAAAGATTCTATACATAAGCATTTATTACAGGATGACCAATAAGATCTTTAGATAGTTAAAAAGATAAAAACTTTTATTAAAAGCATAATTTTAAAAGATCTTTAGGTTGTTGCAAAGATAAATACTTTTATTAAAAATATAATTTCAAAAAGGTTTAAAGATTTTTTTGTGGTGGTAGGTGAAAGATATTTAGATTAAAGATTCTTTTTGGGTGGTAGGTGAAAGATATTTAAATATAATCTTTCTTTAATTTTAAATACATGTAAAAAAAGAAATAATAAGTTTTTTATTTTTGTCTAACTAATAAAAAATAGATTTTTCAAAATTATATTTTAAAAGTTTAAAATTTATATATTTCTTAAATCTTAAACAAATATAAAATATAAAATTAAAATATTAATCTTATAAAATTAAAAAATACAAAGCTAAAAATAGATGTCATTTCACTAGAACTAAAACAAAAAATTGTTAAAAAATAAATATTATTAAATTTTTTAACTACAAAACCTCAAGAGGGATAAGAGAGAAAAACTTAAATAAAGAATAAAATAGGAAAAATATGGTAGAAATCAGAGATGTGAAGTGGGCTCCTTCTCCAATAGGTTTCACAAAATTAAATTTTGATGGGGTTGCTCGAGGGAACCTTGGCTTGGTGGGAGGAGGCTTCGATCTTAAGGATTCCAAAGGCAACTTAGTTTATGGAGGCTCCTTATTTTTTGGAATAATGACTGACAATGAAGCAGAATGCAAAGCTTTGTTTATTTGGCTTAGAGTAGTAGCCTTGCAAAATTAGAAACATCTAATTGTTGAGGGGACTCTATGGTGGTGATCAATGCCCTTAATCAAGGAAGAAGTCCAAAGTGGAAATTTAACTGATATGTAGAAGAGGTTCAAGGTTCAAAGGAGAATTTTGATTTGATTAGCTTTAATCATTTTAAGCACCATCTAAACTAAATGGTGAATCTTTTGGCAAATAAAAATATTGACCAAGAGCCTACAATAACTATTTATAGTCATCTTTCAAGCACTTGGAAGGATTTATAATGTAGTCTCAACTTTCAATCTCCTTGATTAAGAAGGTTATTCAATGGGGCAAGGCCTAGGTGAAGTATGTCTACAAGAGGCCTCTTATTATACATGTTTAAGTAATGCCTTCTTGATGTGGTAATATCTTTTTCCTTCTCAAATGGAGCACATCAAGTTGGCTATTTCTCCTTAGACAATGTATGATCATATTAGATGTATTGGTGGTAAATAGGATCGATAGAAGGTTTGTTTACCATTAGAGAAAGTATAGTGGTATTAGATGTATTTAGTGAATTTAATGATTGAATTGGGAGGAGTAATTAAATAGGAAGATGGTGTATCTTTTGGAAAATATGATAGATTATTGGTGGAGCTTGGTCTAAGTTATTCTAGTTTGTATGCTTGTTGGTTGTATAGCTAGAGTGTTAGATATAATGGAGGACAAGCGAAGGGTAGAATAATGCAAGGAGCATTTGCCTCAAGGGTAAATTTCAAATAAAAGGTTGTAGATTATCTTTTCCTACAAGTTGAGTGTAGCCCTGGGGTTTGTGAAGGCCATTTTGGGAGAGAAGGGGTTGGCAATTGCTAATAAGTCAAAAGCAATAATTTGAGGTGTCTTTATTGTTGGAATTAGCGAAGGATGCTCTGCAACTTGATCAACAGTCTCACAATATGGAAATAAAACAAATAGAGATGAGAAATCAATGATATTGATGAACCTATTAAAAGCATAAACTTATATTGATCTCACTTACAAATTTACATGTGAATACCTCATTATATAGGCATGGAAGAGGCAATCCACCTTACACATGGATTGACAAGTGCCCTGTGATATGGCACATGCAAGAAGACAAGTGTCCTATAAGGTGTCAACCTTTGGATCACTTGGAATGTGCAAACCAACAACCTTGTGTGACAAGTGTTGGATGACTACAAAGTGCCTTTTGAGGTGAGATGGAAAGTCTTCCAACCTCAAAAGGTATGTACATGAGGTTTACCAAATAATTGGGTAACCTCTAACCTCTAAAAGGTTGCACATTCAGTTAGATAAGATGTTGTCTAACCTCATCAAACTAAGTACACTTAAGCTATAGTGAATCTAGATAAATTATTCACGCTAACATTTATTACCAATCTTATTTTTATAATCTAGGAATTGAATTATGATTATGGCTTTTAAAATTATTCATGCCTAACCAATTCAAGGAGATGTTGATAAATAAAGATGAAGCAAAAGGGTTGTTGAAGCCTATGTTATTAAATTGGATATCTCGGAAGACCTTAAGGAATAATTGAGAGACGTAGGAGTGCTCAAGGTTTATTACAAAAATGTGGGCAAAGTTCTCATTCGCCTACATGTGCATCATCACCATGGAAAGCTTGAAGTTGGTAGTGATTTCACCATACCAATCTTCTATGGCAACTTAGTTCACCGGTCTTGCTATCAACAAGAGGTATGTCATGGTGTTTGGTTCCCCTCTCTATCTAGGAGCCATAATGCCAGGTTTGTGTCTCAAATATGTGTTTGTGGTTTTGGGTGTTAGGCTTTATGGTTCTAGTTTTTCTATAACAACTTAGTTGTTTTTGTTGGTTTTATACATGTATATAGAGACACTTTGGTTTGAGCAACATTTTGCTATCTCAACTTTTTTATATATCTTAGCAAGGTGGTAATTTAAAATCAATATGTAATACTTCTTCAAGGGCAGGAGCCCTAATAAAATCCCCACTTATTTGTCTAATTTTTTAAACTACAAAACCACAATATTCTATTAATAATGTAGATATTTTCATAAACACTCCAAATACTCAAGCTTTATATAAATAATAGTGATAGAAATGAATAAAAACTACACAAAAGTAGGTTTAAATTCTTTGGAAATTTATGAAAAACAATAGTGTAAAAGAAAATAAAGTTTCCTAAGCCTAATCTAGGCTAATCTAATAAAATGCATACACATAAAAATAAATTAACCTAGATTAATATTTGATAGTTGTGGGTGTGATTAATTTAGAATTAAATGATATTCTAGGAAAATTAAATGTGAAGAAGGATAATGGCGTTTAGCTCTAGGCATGGAGATGAATAACTTTGTTGTAGCTCTAGAATATGTACTATCTTTGACTAGGAATAAGACATCTTTATCTATGTGTCACCTCAAATATTGTGCGATATATGTCTTTGTTTGGGTTGAATTTACACCTATAGATTAATTCTATGTCTAGGATCTATCCTTTTAACATGTTGATCTAATCCTACTATATGTATACTTATACTTCCTAATTTGTTAGATTTACCATTATATATTCTACTATTTAGATTGGTGGTATTTAAAAATAACTTTAAAGGGATACCAAATTTCTAGGACAAGTTTTCCTAGGTAAACTCCCCAAAAAGACTAGGTTTAAATGATCATGCTATGATAAAAAGAACAAGCTTCAATCATGCAAATTCTTATAGGATGATTGTGCAGATTTAAATTTGTTTTAGGTTCTCTAATGTAAGTGTTCTTAGCATGCTCCTTCTTAAATATTAATGACGTTTCCTTGATGTTCAATGATGATAAATGAGTGCAATTGAATGCCTTTATATAGACATACATAGCAATTAATCACATAAATGTGTGCCTAATTGGCTCTAGGTAGGGAAGGAATGGGTGAGAGTCAACCGAGATTTGAATTTGAATTTTGAATTTTTAGGGGTTAGATTCATGGATATGGGATCAATCCCATGCTTGTAGAAATGGCCCAGGACTTGGAAATATTAAAACTGGGGTGGCTAACAAATGTATGGGGAAGGGTGTATGGATAAGCATAATAAACACATAATATCGATGAATTTATCAAAATGAGTGTATGTATGGATAATGGAGAGAAATGAATATATAGGAATAGATGTAAACAAATAAGTAAGGGAATGGGGAAGGAGCTTGAATTCACATAATATTGTGTCATTTGTAAATATGTAAATGTATTAAGTCATTTTCTAAAAATAGGCATAAAAATAAACATGAATTCTTAGCATGGGCATGGAAAGTTTTCCATTACATTTTTACCCCACTTTGAGGTGCATGTGAATCCTAGAATGACCACGTATCTCAAAGTATGTAGCACTCACAAACATGCATGTATGGTAAATATTCAAACATAAAAGGATACCTTATGTCCATATAAATTAATGGATCCTTCTTAATGTCATTGTGCAAGCCCATCATTTGGCATGCATACTCCACAGGAGCCTACATATAGAGGAAAAATATGCCATGAGTAGCTTTTGACATGCAAGTAAAAATTGCAAACAAGTAAAAGATAAATGTTATTGTCAAGTATCAAAAGAGAGAGGAGAAAGTGGGCTTATCTAGAGATTTAGCTTAAATATTAAAAGTGGTAATATTTCACCTCACTTGGTGGTTATGGGATGATAGGGTACATGGGGAAATAACATTCCATGTGATAATGATCTGTCTATTCACAATGATGAGTCTATGTGTAACATCTATCACTACCTAAAATCTTAGTCATAAGAATTTTAGTGACAATACATGCCCCCTTCAATTGGTTATATCTAAGAGACGCAATGACTTAGAGGAAAGGGAAAAAGTACATGAAATGTAAACGTAAGATAAGCATGTAAATCATGTAAAGTAATGACTGTAAATAAATGCATATTATAATAAGCAAGTAGAATATCATGAAGATAATCATAGTAGGCACATGGGCTAGAGATATCATCAACAAAAAAGGTTGCCTTCAACATGACTAGAAAAATGTTGATGTGGTCATCAATGGCTAGAAATACTCATGTAGGCACATATGACACTAGAAAAGGCACATGCCTCTAATGTGGTAGCATGGGCACACAATGATCAAGGTGAGGCAATAGGTCCATAGTGGTAATGAAAGATCTTAATACATGACATGACATGAAGTCAATATCACTAGGAAGATTATGGTATCCATGGTGGTAATAAGGATCTCGATACATGACATAATGTTTAATTGATAGTTTGGGGAAGGTTATGGTGTCCCCAATGTAACTCTTAGAGCATGGTTAGGTCATGTGAATACGTAATGTGATAGTGAAGGCATGATGCATGATGCCCCCAATATGGTAGGATATAATTGTACAAATGCATATTAAAATGATTTCCCTCACATGGGAAAGATAGTGAAATGAGGCACAAAGAGTGTAATGAGCATGTATCATAAACAATATACAACCACCTAGGTGATAAGGTAGGATGGACCTTAGTGGTTGAATAAGTGTAATGTAATAATCATAAACAAGTAAATCATCAATAGATAATCATATGAGGTGTACATAGATAGGATGTGATCATGAAGGCACATGTAAAGATAATTACCCCCAATATGGACAATATGATAAGATATGTTTATAAACATGAATGATAATATACGAGAATAAGATAAGAATAAGATGAAGAAATGATAATGGTCATAAGTATAATATGAATACTTGAATAATGATCATAAACATAAGATGTAAACATGACCAAGATCATATCATAACATTTCAAGAATCGTATAGGATGATAAGCATCATGAGGATCATAACATGGAATCACAAGATGTGACTATTAGAAGCACTAGGATCATGATAAAGGCAATCATAGCATGGAAACAAAACCATAGTCATGGATTATAAGGATCGCAAGGATATCATAAATCATTTATAATCATAAAATCATGTAGCATAGACACATAACAAGGAACATGTGAAAATCTAAAGTGGAAAACATGCTTGTAAAAGGATATAAAGGTCAAACAAGGCATGTAGGAAAACTATCACAAGAACATAGATGAGTGTAGGAGTCAAACATAGGAGTAATGTAAGAAAGATGTCCCCTAAGTGGAAAAATAAAGGATAATCCATAATATGGTATGATCAAAGGGCCAAAGTATAAGGACACACAAGGTAAATGGATAAATAGGAAATGCATATCATAACAAACATGACACAAGCAAAAGAGCAAGATAGAAATGATATAAAACAAGAGGAATAAGTAAAAAAATAACACAATGTGTTCAACATCACTTGTGTCAACGTACACCATTAAAGGTGTCTTTGTATCATCCACATGCTAACTATGTACATGGACACATATATATGAAGCCAAGTAAATAAAACAAAAGCATATAAAGTAATGATAACGATATCTAAGTAGTAAAGTCATGTCCCATATCAGACCTAGTTTCTCTTTTATTTCATGTGTAACCTCAATATAGGGCTTGTTATGGTGAACAAGACCAACTTATTGGCATACATGAATCTAAAATCATCAAGAAAAGGAGTTGTTCAATGTCTATTTTTCCTTTGTCTATAAATTTGTGGACTTTATGTTTGAATGCAATGCCCTCACCTTTAGAAAATCCATGTGTATGGTAAAAAGTAGGTTTAGTATGTATAAACCATGTGGATAATGGGAGAGCAAGAATCAAAGGATATATTATATGAGAAGGCATCACTACATCCATATTATCTTCATGGGCACTAGGTTTAGAAAAAATAATTAATGAATCATGTACCAAGTTCATAAAATAACTATAGAGCAAACAAGGTGAATCAAACCATTGCAAAGCTTTACCACTCAAATGTAATATAAATGCACTAATCAATAAGTTATCACCATCTATGCACTCATAATTAGCCAACAAGAAAGATTTAACAAGTAAAGAAGCATTTTTAGTACCATTGTACTCTTCATATAAGAACTCATCACTAAAGGCTATTGCAATGTAGGGAAAGGTAATAGTAGACACCTAAAATTGTCTCATCACCATCACTTGACCATTTCTTCCATAATTAATTGAATAAATCCTATTTATTTGATTAATTATCCAATTTTCCTTCCAATATTAATTAATTAATAAAATCAGTATTCATCACTATTCACCTACAATTAATTGAATAAATTAGGACTATTTATTCAATTAATTAACCTTCCTCTATAGTCCAAAATTGGATAAATAAATGCAAATGTTTATTTATCTAAGCTCATCTCATCCCATCCAAAAAATTAAATAAATTTAACTATTATTTAATTCCCCATTTTATACATTTTTCATTAAGTTGGTTAAAATCAATTAGTCAACTAGTCACCCACTTGCACAATCCTAAGCATGATCAACTCATTCAAACCTTGCACAAGGTCCAATCTTGTATATGGATCCTTTGATTTGTACATAGGCATGGGTCAAAGATTATCCCATACCTCTAAAGTAGCCCTAAAGCACTCTTTTGATCTTCACTCTCAACTTTCTTCAAGGGAATCCTCAACCATTTATCTCCCTTGAATCTTGGACCCCTCCATGTGCACCTATCACATGATGCCACTTAGAGGCTCCTCATCAATCCAATCCTCTCAACCAATCTTAACCCTTGATCCTTCAAATCAATCCTAGACCTTCATACCCTCATCAAAAAATCTATAAATTGGCCTTCACCCAAGATAAAATCATAACATGTTGCAATACAAAGTCATGTTGTTGGTAGGAGCACCCATATTCCTCATTAATAATCCTTGAGCACATCCATCATAACTTGATGCAACAAGGATTGGTGTTGGTGAGAACCTTTGTTGTTTTTAGTAGCTTTACTAGTCCTTAGCTTAATCATGAGGTTGCACATAGATGTAAATGAATAGGTTAAATTGTTTTAGCTTATTTTTCATGTTTGCATTTGCTTCTGCACATTCTTGGCATGTACGGTGGGACCCATATCCCTTTTCAGATCTTTTTTGAATGTTTTTGTAGCTCTTTCAACTTGCAAGTTACAGTTCAACACGTGTAGGCCTATTTTCAACGTGTTCATTCCAAACAAGCATGTGCATTTACAAAGAGCGCATGTGGTTACAAATGAGTGCATGTATTTTTGTGTATGGCAACCAATCGACCCTCGACCCTAACTTGATTTTTCATGTTTTTGGTGGATGTTTAGGTCTAATCTCTTGATGTTTTGTAGGGTTTTGTGATTCTATTGATTTTCATGTATCTTAACCCTAAATTTTGGCTAAATTTAACCACTATTGTGTAGATTTTTCTCATGTTTTCTAGCCCTAAACATGCTTCAACACATGTGTTTTGGATGAGCATGTGGGTAGCTTGAATTAGCACATCCATTCTCAACATTTGAAGCCTCATTTTTGGCATTTTGGACTAACTTGATCTCTATTTTTTGTTTAATATTAGTTTTGCAAGGGGTCATGCTATCCAAATTATCAGTAGACTTATGTTTTCTATGTAGGAAGATTTTTAAATTAATTTTTCATCTAACCCTAGCCATTTTCTATGCAAGTCTCATAGTTGGGCGTATCTATTTCAAATAAGCATGTATATAGCCTAAATCAACATGTGCATGTTTGAGCATATCCATTACAAATAAGTGCAGGTGTGCTTGAGTGCATGCATTCTGAATGAGCACATGCATATCTTGAATCACCATATCCCTCTTTGGGAAAATTTTAATTAGTTTCTTTGGGATTCAAGCCTTTCTAACCCCTAGACTAATTATTTACTTGTCATATCCTATAGGCTAACAACATCTTGTGTTTAAAATTATTTGTCTAAGACATTATCAAACCACTAACATGTTGTTTGTAGCATCACTTATCTAAGGACTCATTATTTTAGCACTAATCTAGGCATACTTGCATACTTAAAGGAATGAACACTTGTTTTCTTAGGCTTTGAGTCAAACTTGAGTGTATGCTCTCTTCGCACCTTTAGGTGACATTAGAGCTCAAAAGCTTAAGTTTTCTCTCTTTTGTTATTTTTAACCCAAGGGCTTATTGTGCAATTGCTCTTCTCTCATGCTGCAACATGATCTTAATAATCAAAAGCACCTAAGTGCCTTTCCCTTTAGTGGGAATGTCTAAGGATTTCATCGCCTTAAGGGACAACCCAAACCATACATTTTGGTGGGGTATAAAAAGGGGTGAGAGTAAAATTTGTACCTCAAAGATGCTTCTATCATGTCTGGTTCATCTTTGTTACCCCTTTTCAGAAGGAGGCAAGGTGAAGTAGAATTAGACTTGTCCAGGAACACATGCATGTAGATGAACTCTCATTCATAGACATCGACCTCACATACCTAGCATATATAGAGGATGCCCCTAGCAACCTTGTTTAGCCTAGCTTAAGACCTTCGATCATGTACATTTGTGATGCATCAGTTAGCAATTGGTGTCGAGAAGTCACTCACCCTGTGCCCCTAGAACTAGATATGTATGTCATGTATGCTCTCCCCTCACACCATGTGAGTGATATTGGGTGATAAAAAATGGTTAGCTACTCATCATGGGACTTACACATTACGACTATACAAGGCATATTAGCGGGCTTACAAGTGTGCACACTCCCACTTGAATAAGATATGTTGGTGTGTTTGGCATGCTTTCATTGTGAAAAACTAGTGTCTTATCCCTTAAATCCAAACCATCCAAAAATCATCAATCATTCATCCAAAAAATAAATCAAACTTGTATCCTTTGATCCATATCCAAAATCACCACAAATTAGTGCCTTCATCCATATAGAGGTGCATCCATCAACTATTTTTAGCGCATCCATCCACCTTTCAGTGCCTCTATCCTAAACTAGTGCATGCATTCTAATTTTAGTGCATGAATTCCATCCAAATCAAAATCCATCCAACCATCATCAAATTCATCCCATACCAAAAATATTTCAAATCCACCTCATCCTATCATCCACTAATCATCCAACCTTGCTTAAGACATTAAAATCAATTATCCAATCAAATGCATAATTTAAGGTCTAGTACCTAATCCTTAAGCTAATCATGTAACCCAAATCAAGTTATAAAATCAACCAAGGGTCCTTGACCTAATCCAATCCAATCACCTCCCTAATCACATCATCATCCAAATCAATCCCATCATTGAGCCTTGTCATATCTTAAACCCCACTAATCCAATACCGCCCTAATCAAATCCCATCTACCTGCACCTAATCCCTCATCCAATTTACATCAAATCTAATTAACCCTTATACATTACCCATATATCCATCCAATCAAGAATAAAATCCTTAATCCTTAATCCAAAGGTCATCCATTGCAAAATCCAATTTGGTTAAGGACTTAAGTTCCTTTTACCCCCATCCAACATCAAATCAATCAAGGTCTTAGAGCTAATCCCTTCAAATCAAATCATCAACCAATGAAACATCAAAAGGGCCATTAGCATAGTAAAAAATCCAATAATAATCAAGCATCATATATCGTTGACCTTGATTTAAATCAATCCAACCAAGCATCAAGTGTCATGTATCCTTGACCTTCATCAATCAAAACATCAAGTTACCTTATCCCCTCAAATCCAAAATCCATAAACCATTTGATATCAAATCAAATCTTAAGGTGCAAGCCTTAGAAATTGAAGTCATCAAATCCAAAATCACGTCATCAAGAATCCAAATAAAAAATCATGAATCCATTTTGTGTTGATGAGGGGGATCATAACCATCCAAATAATATTTTGAAATTGATGATGATGATAATCTTGTTGATCAAGATGAATATGAAATCGATCCCCTTGATGACATAATTGCAAGAAAGCTCTCCAAAATCTTCTATTTCCCATCAATGCATAATCTAACACCTTTTGACCAAGAATTTTCTAGCACAAGATACCCCTACACTCTTAATTGTATATCTATGGGTCATACTTATGGAACCCTTGACAATGGAAATCCATCTTATCACCCATCCATCTTCATACACCCATCCTTAAGTAAGGCCCATGTTGCCTCCACCTCCTATCCAAATCTATCATCCTATTATTAATAAATCCATAAACCCAATCACCAATCCAATCTCACCACATCCAAATCATCCTTTTACGATTTCCCCCAAGGAATCCTAGCAAATGATCTCATTCAAAATCAATAAAGAAAAATTATGGAGTAATGCCACCCCACTACCCAATACCGTCCAATTGCATCATCAATGATGCCACCATCCACTCCAATCCTATCAAAACCATAACATCCCCCCCATCCATAAAATTCAAAATCCATGACCATCAAAACACCCCACCCACCCATGTGCACAATTAGAGGTGTCTATCCAAACAACCATCAAAACTAAGCACTCCCCCTCCATTGCACCATCCAAACAAATTTGGATATGTCAAGAGCCTATTCCAAAGTATGCTAAGACATCTCCCCATCCAAATCAACATTTGAGCATCCCATCCAATCCCTTTCGCAATCCTCTACAATTCCTTAGCAACCCCATCCCAAAACCATTACCCTATCCCCTCAGTGTGGTGGTCCTCTTGTAGTAGAAGAACCACTTACATACACCACCAATCTCTCCCCATCTAAAACTAGATTCACATCATGTTTCTAAAAAAACACATCACATGCTCCAAAATATGAACTATCAAGGAAAAGGCTTAGGCCTTCACGAGCAATGCATCTTGGAGCCCACCCATGTCAAAGCAAATCTACGATCGTAGGGCCTTGGTTACACATCCCAAGGTAGACAAGCTAAAAATGTTGGTACTACCTTTGTGCCTTCCAAGGAAGCTTCTTCCAATCCAAAAATATGTGCCTATAGTTGCTCCTCCATAAAGTATGTTTCCATCCCCTCTTCTTCATCATATTGACCCAAAATGTTTGCTACCATCCACCCTCCTTCATCATATCAATCCAAAACGTATGCTTCCATCCCCCCTCCTTCATTATATCAACCCAAAATGTCTATTTCCGTCCCCCTCCTCCATCACATCACTCTAAAAAGTTTTCTACCATCCCCCTCCTCTATCATATCAGTCTAAAAAGTCTAGCACCATTCCCTCTCCATCTTATCATACCAATCCTTCCATCCACATATCCACCATCCCTATCACCCATCATAAACCTCCATCACTTAAAATCCCTAATCAAGACCAACAAACACACACATAATTTGATCTATGCCAAAATGATGAAGCCATCACCAAATTCATGGGATTCCAATATGATATATTCCCATCGGACCACACCATCAACTTTGGAAGCACTTTAGATGCCTCCACATATAGAACAAAGAACCCACCAAAATCTAAGGATCACCATGTTACCAAGCATCAACATGCACAAACAAATCCAAATCTAAACCAACATTCAAATTAATCCAAAAGGACACAAAGGCCAACCAATCCAAAAGGAAAAATAAAAAAATGTGGGTCCCCAATAAATTCAGGTGGACCACCCAAATCCGCATTTGCAAAGTCCCATTCCATCCCCAAATTTAAAAATCCCCATCTCCCATCCTACACCCAATCACAAAATCCCCAATCCCAACATCCCCCTACTAAACACCTCAAGTCCCTTTGGGTCCCCAAATCCCCAAAAAAATAATCCCAAAATCCCCCATCTCGACCCCAAACTTGAAAATTAAGCATCTCCATGCATCCCAAACCCCCATCCTTCAAAATCCCACATCATTCCACATCCATCATGGCATGTGCAACTGTTGGTGCCGATTCCTCTCGACCCCATGAAATTCCCTCATGCCTCCATCACCCCATCCTATTATACTCAAACCCCTTATCCAACATATCTCCACCATCACATCTATTTAATCTATGCTTTCACATAATCTATCCTTCCTCCATACAACCTACTTTCCATTCCATTTCCCTTAGCAACATCCTCCACCATTAGAGCTATGGTGGCACCCTGTTTCCACTTGGAGAAGCTCACTTATCCATCAACAAGGTTTATTCTAACATTTATGAGTGCAAGATAATAAACGTGGACCGTATGCAACCATTTTTCAATAGGCTCCTATCACCTCACCATTAAAATAGACACTTGAGTCCACCCATCCAATCCAAAAATGCAAAAAATCTAAAAAATCCAAAAAATAAAAAAAACATAAAAAAGTAAAGAGAAAAATCATCCAATGATGAAAACCATTCCTATGGCACCTTGGACAAATACCATGATGAAAACCCATTTGTGGGCATCATGCATCATCCGCTATCTTAGAGCACCCTACATTTGGGACAAGTCTCACCTATCCTCTCACCCCTATTATATTCATCCACTACATCTACATATCTACCCAATCATCTTCCTATCCATTCACCCTTCCCACCTTTGATCTTGATAAGGACCCATTTTGGACACCTCTCAATATACCTAAACCCTTGCAAACTGTCCTACCCATCCATTGTGTCCACAACACAATGCCTCCTCATGAGCTCAACATATCTAGAGTGGGTCATGTCATTCCTATATGATGTAGTCCTTGGAAGATCACATCTGAACCCCTCCATCTATCCATCATGAATCCCATCTACTCGTGACAATCCTTTAATGAGCCCATCCAAATCGTCCATAATTCCTTGTTTATAAACTCAATTTTCTGTTGTAATTGGTATCTGGCTAAAAGCTATCTAAATGCAATCCAATGCAATCCCTCCCATCAATCCAAGGCTCCTAGAAATCCTAACATCAAAAGAAAATCTTAATCCACACATATCTCACTAAGAAATCTAAGGAAATCATCCAAACACATCCATTGGTCTTATTCCCAACCTTGCTACATGCCTTGATCAACTCCAATCCAACCATCTTTGGGATACATATTTCCCAATCCTCATGTTGTTCTAAAGATATATCCTTCTAACATAAAAAAAACTATCCATCATCATCAATCCATCAATCTTTGGCTTTTCATCTTGACCAGGGACAACATCATGTTTGTCTTTGTATCATTTTGTGCATGCTTCCTTTCTTGTTTATGTGCATTATCATTTTATCTTGCATCTACATTAGTCCCTATAGCCTACCTGCCACAAAGACATCATGGACTTCCATATCGTGGTGTTATATGGCATAGGGTTTCTTGCAACCTTTTTTGTGAGTCAGTCCTATGCATGAGATACATCATCACCTTGGTTCTTTATACCCTAGTGCATAACATGTCGTGCTATATGAAACTAGGTTTATCAATCCAATTCAAAACGACGAATCATTCCACCCCATCCAATGAAAACCTCCACCTCCTCCATCTTTTCATCCTTATCTATTCATCCTTTCATCGCCTAACCCTCAACTCCTTCTATCTAATCATCTCACATCCTCTCTCCTCATCTATCTTGCATATTTTCATCCATTTAGAGAGCATACCTATATTCTTCAAACCTACCTATCCTCTTGAGGGGGCATCATCATTTCTCCTCATCGCTCCTCCTTCGAGTGGCTGGGGCATCATCCTTAATCCAATCATTTTATTCCAAAATGAAAATATTCTCATCCAACCAAGGGCATTGTTTTACCTTTCTTTGAAATGATGTTACCGTCGCAACATCATCTCAAAGAGAGGCAACATGTAGACACTTAAAATCATCTTATCACCATCACTTGACCATTTCTTCCATGATTAATTAAATAAAACCTATTTATTTGATTAATTATCCAATTTTCCTTCCAATATTAATTAAATAATATTTTACTATTTAATTAATAAAATCACTATTCATCACTATTCATGTGCAATTAATTGAATAACTTAGGACTATTTATTAAATTAACTAACCTTCCTCTATAGTCCAACCTTAAATAAATGCAAATATTTATTTATCTAAGATCATCTCATCCCATCCCAAAAATTAAATAATTTCAAATATTTATTTAATTCCCCATTTTATCCACTTTTCATAAGTTGGCTAAAATTAATTAGTCAACTAATCACCCACTTCCACAATCCTAAGCATGATCAACTCATTCAAACCTTGCACAAGCTCCAATCTTGTACATGGGTCCTTTGATTTGTACATAGGCATGGGTCTTTATGCATGGGAATAGGTCAAAGATTTGCCCATACCTCTAAAGTATCCCTAAGGTACCCTTTTGATCCTCACCCTCCACTTTCTCTAAGGGAATCCTCAACCATTGTTCTCCCTTGAATCTTAGACCCCTCCATGTGCACTTATCACATGCTGCCACCTCATCAATCCAATCCTCTCAACCAATCTCAGCCCTTGATCCTTCAATCAATCCTAACCTTCCATCCACTCATAAAAAATCTATAAATTGGCCTTTTCCCAAACCAAAATCATAACATCTTGGAATGCAAAGTCATGTTGTTGGTAGGAGCACCCACATTCCTCATCAACAATCCTTGAACACATCCACCATAGCTCAATGAAACAAGGATTAGTGTTGGTGAGAACCTTTGTTGTTTTCATTAGCTTCGCTAGTCATTAGCTTAATCATAAGGTTGCATGTAGAGGTAAATGAATATGTTAAATTAGTTTAGCTTGCTCTTTCATGTCTGCATTTTCTTGTACATAGTAATAAAGTATCAATAATGCATACATGAGAAGCTAATGAAGTTCCATTAAATTCCCCTCACATCCCCATCTTTAGTAATGTCCCCTTCCTAGCTAGTCCAACAGGTTGACTCAATTAGCCTATTTTTGGGTTCTTGTATGCTAATGTTTGATGGTTAGGGAACTTTGGTGGGGGTTACTAGTAGTTGTGGCATGTATGGGATGTTTTGATTGAGTTTCAACAATAGCTTGAGCACATCTTCCCTTTTTGAAGTGTCTTTGGACAAGTTCTGTAGGACTTACTATTTTTAGTAAGTCAGGTGGGGTCGCCGGTGGAGCTTGTATCAGTATTTCTACTTTTAGCAACATCGGTGGGAGCAACTTGTATTGGTTTCTCGACTTTTGAAGTGGCCAAGGAATATTATTTTAAATGTCAAAAATATCAAACTTAAATTAAATATTTAATTTATGGTATTTAAAAGTCATGAGTTACTTTATTTTTAAAAAGTAACTTAAGGGGTATAAGTGTGATTTTAATGTGATGTGTTAGTGAAAAGGGGGGCACTCATCCATGGGGAGTCATAAGGGGTTATGAATATTAAATTAAAAGACTCCAACTTGGGCGTTGGAAAGGAGAGGAGGAATAAAAGTGAAAATAGAGCTCATTTGCATGATTCATTGTCATGCATTCATTTCCTTGAGCTTATGGTTGTTGGAGGAGCTGGTTATCCTTCTAGGGTTTGTGGAGATGAAATCCTCTATAGACTACCCTTCCTACATTGTTGAAAGACACAATCTAGGAGGTTGTTGGTGATTTCATACAGAAATCGCACTTGGGCATTCGCTAAAAGAATTTCTATTGGTTTTCTTCTTGGTTTTAATGTAGATTTTCTGAGAAGGTTTTGAAGACAAAATGTAGTTGTATTTGCAAGAATTTGAATGTGTTTTGATGCTACAGTATTCTCTATAGGGGCTGTACCATTTCCTTGACTTAGCCACCATTATTTGTAGCAGTTTGGAGTGTTTTTTTGCTGGTTTCTCTTGCCACAATTGGCACCTAATCGTATCAGTAGCAGATCTTTGATTTTAGTAGAGTTTATGAGCAGATTCGAGTGGAAAAACTATATTTAAATTACTTTGTGAAACCCTCATAGGGCCGTACAACCTCATACCTGGGACGTGAGGCATTTGGAGAGAGAACGCCTCATTTTGGAGGCTCATATCACTTGTGATAAAGGCGTCTAGGGCTTCTGAGTTGAATATCTTCATTTGTAGGAGGGAAAACATCAAAACTGAGTTGTATGAAGGTGTTTTGTAGCATTCCTCTTGCTGGTCATTGCATATCAGACCTACAAACTTGTTGAAATGAAAATGTATATGTTTCTAAATTAAAGTTTATGCTATTTCTTCATCTGGGCAATCGTAGTTTAAGTTGTTTATATTCTCTACACTTCTGGGTATCATTGCATGTTATGTATTTCTTTATTATTTTGCAATAAATTAAATGTGAAAATGCAAACAAGCAAACACACCAATCAACATCGAGCATAAACAAAACAAACAAAAAAAATTGGCATCAGAAAACTCTACAAACAAGGGTGTATATTACATTGGTATCAGAGTTCAGCTCTTCTTTCCATCCTATGCAGTCATTTGGAAAAAAAACATGCAGAGTTTTCAGTGAGTAATGCATCCCAACACACACCAATATTATTTGAGGAGAAATAGGTCACAACCAAACCTTGAAGTACCACCGCATATATAACCATTTGCACGTGTTGACAGGGTAGAGGTAGAGATGGGTGATAGAGAGCATGGTGAACCAATCACCAGGGGAATATTAAATGATTTGGCTAGGGGATAGTGTGAGTTGCAACAAAAAATGAACTATATTTGTGCCCTACTGGCTAGACAGATTGAGGGGAATAATAACAACAAAAACAACAACAATAACACGAATGGAAATGATAATAAGGTAATGGCGATAGGAGAAATGATGGGGATGGATTCATTAATAACAAGATAGTTAACCAACATATAATGGCCGGGATAAATAATACTAGACCACACATGCCTACTTTCTCTCCACGAGATAACCCATCTCAGGTTATTGAGCCGACTTAGCATGAGCTACAAGACATGATTATGAGAGATTGGAGGGCTTCAGGGGTAGAGTTCCAAGATGAAATGTCTTTTAGGGATTATGTGGATCTAAGGATGAGGCATAGACCCAACAAAGGTAATAGACAACATAATCATGAGTTACAGAAAAAAGTAAGAAAATTGTCCATTCCGTACTTCGATGGGTTGGGAAACACTACTATGAGAGCTTGGGTACAACAGATGGATAACTATCTTCATCTTAGCCCCATGCTAGAGGAGGAGGCTATTACCCATGTCACATTGCATCTTGATGGTAATTCCCATGAGTGGTGGCACCATGGTATGATTACACTTGGCTATGACTGGATTACTTCATATGCAGGGTTCACTGAGAGGTTGATTAATAGGTTTGATAAGAAAGACCCAGAGTTGCAGTTCAAGGAGCTAGCACAACTAAAACAATAGGGTTTAGTGGAAAACTACATCTTAGAGTTCCAGATGTCATCTATGATGGTCATTGATATTTTAGAGCAGAGATTGGTAGTTCTTTTCATAGATGGACTTACAGATCTGTTGAGGGGTTGGATTAAGGGGTTTAATCCACTTTCATTAAACAAGAAGCAATGAAGAAGGCAAGAGATATGGAGTTCTCTACTTCTAGGAGTAAATTTCAATCTAAGGGGTTTCTACATAAGAAATATAAGGATAAAAAACATTTTTAACGTGAGGTTAACCAACCAAAGAGGCCAGAAATGAATTAGCTAAGTAATGAGCAGTTGAATGAGTATCAGAGGAAGAAATTATGCTTCCATTGTAGGGAACCTTGGGACCCATCTCATAGATGCCTTAATAAGGCAAAGGCCAAGCAAATTTTCAGGTGAAGAAACTAACTCAGACAAATTAGATCAACAATTTGATATAGAAGACAACGAAGAGGGAAACTCATCAAAAGGGGAAAGTGACGGTGAAGGGGTGATGGTACAACTCTCTAGCTTCCAATAAATTGGTTCTATTAGAGTTAGAGGAGTTCTTTATGGGGAAGTAATAGTTACTCTAATCAACATAGGTGCTACACATAATTTCATTGATGAGGGTCTTGTTGCCAAGAGAGGACTCAAAATAGAGGAGTTTGAGGGATTCAAGGTGATGGTTGCAGATGGTTTCAAACTCACTTGCACTAGGAAGATTTATAGTTTGAGTATTCGACTAGGCAAATATGAGCTTAAGGATGAATTTTATGTAGTTGGCATTGGTGACACTGATGTGGTTTTAGGTATGCATTGGATGATGACCCTTGGGGAGTTTACTATGAACTTGCATAACATGGAAATGAAGTTTGATTCTAATGGGAAAAAGATTGTGCTTAGAGAGTTATCAGATGGAGGTCTCGGGGTTATATCTCTCAAGATGATGGAGAGGATGCTTAGACACTATCAAGTGGAGCGGGTAGTAGAGTGCCTAAGCATGCTCGCAGTTCCAGAACAACAAAAGAACAACCACCATCTCGATATTCAGAAATTGCTAACAAAGCATAACAAGGTACTTGGGAGCATACCACATGGAGTGCCACCCGATAGAGGGATAGAGTAGGTGATAGAGTTAGAGGATGGTGGAAAACCAATGATTACCACACCCTATCAGTACCCTAAGAGGCTCAAGGATGAGATAGAGAAAACCATTAGGGAGCTACTAGAGATGGGGCATATTAGACCCAACAAGAGCCCATTTGCTTCTGTAGTTGTTGTAGTAAAAAAGAAGGATGGGACCAAACACATGTGTATTGACTACCATGCATTGAATAAAAAGACCATAAAAATAGATACCCCATTCCTATAATTGATGAGCTGATCGATGAGCTACATGGAGCTTGTTATTTTTCCAAAATTGACTTGAGATTAGGTTACCATCAGATTAGGATGAGGGAGTAGGATATAGAGAAGACCGCCTTTGGGTGCCACTACGGTTATTTTGAGTTTTTGATGATGCCGTTTGGGCTAACTAATGCACCAGCTACTTTCCAGAGTTGCATGAATCAGATCTTTAGGAAGCAGTTGACACTACAACAAAACAGGCAATTAGCGCCTAAAATAGCGCCAAAATTTAGTGCATTTGAGTTCATGGATTGGACACTTCTGCCCCAAACTTGGCGCAAACATGCGTGTTCACTTTGGCACTAGGTTTAGCTCCGGATTTAGCGTCGGGTTTAGCACCAGATTTTGTTGCTTCTAGTTTGGCTTTTGATTTTGCTTCCAATTTTGCTTTTGGTTTTGCTTCTTGTGTTGCTTCCAAGTTTGCTTCTGGTTTTGCTTCGAGGTTTGCTTCCGGTTTTGCTTTCGATTTTGCTTCTAATTTTGCTTTCGATTTTACTTCCATTTTTGCTTCCAATTTTGCTTCTAGGTTTGCTTCTAGTTTTGCTTCCAATTTTTCTTCTAGTTTTGCTTCCACTTTTGCTTCCAATTTCACTTCCAGTTTTGCTTCCAGGTTTGCTTCCAGTTTTGCTTCCATTTTTGCTTCAATTTTGCTTCTGGTTTAACTTCCAGTTTTGCTTCCAATTTTGCTTCTGTTTTTGCTTCCAAGTTCGCTTCCGATTTTGCTTCCAAATTTGCTTCCAGTTTTGCTTCTAGTTTTTCTTCCAATTTTGCTTCCAGTTTTGCTTCCGGTTTTGCTTCTGGTTTGCTTCCGGCTTTGCTTCTGGTTTTGCTTCCAATTTTGCTTCCAATTTTGTTTTCAGTTTTACTTCCAGTTTTGCTTCCAATTTTGCTTCCATTTTTGCTTCCAGGTTTGCTTCCAGTTTTGCTTCCGATATAACATCGCTTGTTGCTTCCATTTTTGTGTCTTTTGTTGCTTCTAATATGGTTTCTATTATTGAATCTTTTGTTGCTTCTAAAATTGCTTCCATTATTACTTCTTTATTTGCTTCCTGAATTGCTTCTATTTTTGCTTCCTAGATAACACCAAGTTTTGCTTCCAAGATTGCTTCTAGTTTGGTTTCCATTGTTGCTTCCTTTTTTTCTTCTAAAAATACTTCTTGTTTTGCTTACATTTATTAATTTAATATGTTTTATTTCAATCTAATTAGTTAAATATATCATGCCTCTTAAATAACTCATATGATTATAGAGTAAGTAATTTAATTATTTAACACATATGATTAAATAACAAGACAATTATTATTTTTGGTCAGTAAAAGGCATTATAGTGCCCACATATATTGATATTATGTAAAAAGGTTTACATACAAAACTATCCATTCTCTGGATATACTACATAGATTTAAGCTTATACAAAACTTATACAAAAAAATACATTTCTACATATTGACTAGATGTGCCATAAAAAAAACTTGAATGACAGACACCAAAAAGAAGAACTTCAAAATTACTCCTATTGATAGAATTCATCTGATGCTACAAAAACGTCAAACAGTTGGATCCACAGTGGAGAATCCTCCCAAATCATGCCTATTACTCATTAAATAAAATCCCTCCCCCTAGAGGCCCAAATGCGATGTGTGATCAACTGTTGACCGACCACTAGATCTGTGAGGAAGGGGAGGCGTTTGACCACTCCATCAGGTTCTAGAAGTTTCTGCAAATCTCCTACTTTCAAAATTCCATTAAGGAGATCTACAAAAACACAAATTTCAACATCATTACCGAGGATATGGTCCTTGAAAGTCACCCTCAAACACACCAATGTGTCTACTTTCTGCATTCCCAGGTCCAGCAATGATGCAAGAAACTGGGAGGTGATATTTGTATTAACCCGATATCGATCCATAGATGAAAGGAAACAGAGCCCCAACACCATCTTCACAGCTTCAATAAACAACTTTGAATGAACTTTGCAAATTCCAAATAGCTGAGCATCAGAAATTTGGCCTAGAAAAGCAACCTGTTGCTTATTGCTGGTGAGACGAATAGGAGTCTCCATTTTGAAAATATGAATTGCAATTTCATAAGGCGAGTGAAATTTATAAAATTTTGACTGACAATGCCTTAAATGCCCTTCAATGTATCAATGAATGAAGTGTTAGATGAACGTCTTGTCTGAAAGGAATTGGCGTCGATCGCACAAGGTGGAATAACATGATAATTAATTCACATGGGAGAATTAATGTTTATGCAGAATAACAAGATAATAATTTAAACATGATCATCATCTATAATTAAAACAAGTGAGTCAAATATCTATAATTTAATTGAATTTGAGAACATTAAATTAAAATCATCATACATAATAAATATCCATCCAAAAATCATCGACCACTTTCAATATATAAATTAACAAGTCAATACTGATAAGATCATCATCATTTATAACTAAAATAAGTGAAATTCAAATATGACATTAAATCAATAATATGTCAAAATGATACATGTCCAACAGTCGACATAAGTCAAAATGATACATGCACAAATGATATAAGTACAAATGATAAATTATGTAACTCAATGATACAAGTCAAGATGATACATATCCAAATGATATAAGTCAAAATGATACATAAATTTATGATAAAACTCATTAATATGGTACTGCAGACCGTGAAAATGATACATATGATAGTAACCATGAAAAGAGGCATCATAACGATATGTCAACAATGATCCATGATGCAGTCTATATGATCATGAATGTCACTGGCTACTACGAGCAATTACCTCATCATCATCATCACCATCATGATCATCATCATCATGATCATCATCGTCATCATGATCATCGTCATTGGCCTTGGTGTCTTCTATATCTGCATCATCATCATCCTCTGCCATGTGATCTATACCAGAATGAACATAATTTGGATCTATATCATGAGGATCATCTTGATCTTCTGGAAGACCCGTGTTCTACAAAAAAAACATTTAAAATGAAAAGTTATTATTTATTTCATGCAATAATTTATTTTTCTGTTATATATCTAATATTACAACATATGAAATGAAACCATAATCATATCACATCATATCAAAGTGCACATACCATAATAAAATTTCAAAAAAGTTACAACTAATATGTGATTCCAATGATGTAAAACATGCAACAATTCTAATAAACGTTAGTAAAGATCATAAAAAAAATTGTTATACAATTTAACTATCAACTGTAAATTCTATTACATAACCTTAAGTGCCACAAATTACTTGGTCCATGTATGTTCTTTTTCACTATTAATCTAAATCAAAATAACCTATTCCCGCCATCTTCCCATACTTGTATTGCAAAATGCAAAATAATAAATCCACTCAATTGATGCCCTAACCCTAATAATCCTACAACATCCCCACCATTACCCTCCAAAAAGAATAAAATTATTTAATTTGACTTAAGGATCCTTTAGAAGTCATAAAGCAAATTATCACTGGGAGAATACCATGTTGGGAGGACTCACTTTAAGGTCTCCCCAATAGCCCAATGTGATAAAGTCAATTTGTATTTCGCTGACATCAGAAAATCAAGGAGATAAAATATATCGAAGAGACTGAAGGATATCAGGAAGACTAAATCATATGTCTCTTCGATACCTTGATAACATAAAGCACATCGAAGGGACTGATACATATCGGCGTGACACTTAAATGTGTCTCACCGATACAACGATATCCAAGTGTAAAAACATTTCGAGGGGACTTGAGGATATCGAAGGGACATAATCTCTGGTCCCGCCGATACAATGATAAAGGGCATTTTCAAAGGAAATAAAAAGGGTTCTATAACATATAAAAGGATATCGGCAGGACATAATGGTATCGATATGACATTATTAGAGGTCACCCCGATACCCCGATGAATGGTGAAATAATATCGAGGAAGGAAAAGGGCACCCATCCTGATAAATCAGTGACATGACTATTAGATATCTATCAAACAACCCCCAATTCAAATGAATTAATTTCTCTTGAATCAATATTGCATTTGACACATATATGCCATCAATGAACTAGAGCCGAAGGACTAATCTCTAAAATATTTTTAACAGGCGGGAAAAATTGAGGAGACAAAAGATAGAAAAGGGCAAGTTGCAGAACAAGGAAAGCTCATCCAAGTAAGTACTCCAGACCTAACTTTGAGATTACAAAGTACACTTCAATTACGAATTCATAAACACATGAAACCATGGAAAGTAGGAATGAAAACCCTAAGAAGAGACAGAAAATAGAAGATAGACATCTAAACCAAGACTTGATAGAACAATGCCTGGGGTCTAGGCAGAGGTCTAGAAGAAATGCCCAATTGAATCCACATGCTAAAAAACTTGAAGATAGTAACAGACATGTAGGAGATTCATGGACCCCCATTAGAGGATATGACCTATTTATATACCACTACAAGAAAATGCATAGACACAGGCCAGTCTCTAATCCATAGAGGATGAACTTGGCGAAGTTAGTAGTGCCAAATGTGTTTGTAAATGTAGAATTTCTCAAAATGTTTGCAGATAACTATAACCCCCAAACCTGTATGATTGAGCTAAAGGATGGATCAAGGTTTATTCCTATCACCCGGGATTATATCTCAATGGTTTTTCAATTAGACACGAACTTTGATATGGTATTCAAGATCAAGGACTTATTAAATGAATATCAGAATCTGAGTAACACCTATAAAAGATGGAGATTACCATTTCACAGGCCTTTGGATGAAAGTAATCAACTCCTGGAGTGTTTTCAGGAGAGGAGGATACCCCTTATTTGGTTGAATTGTTTGAACCATATTTCAAATATACCTATTATTCTATTTGTCAAGTATTGGGTGTGGATGCCCCTGCATATATGGATATAGCTCCAATGGTTTTAGCTGCTGACGTACAAAGCCCAGATGCCAGAACATTAGACTATGCTGAATATCTCTCTAATGATATTCATAATGATTTAAAAACTATAAAGGTGAGCAAGAGGAGTTTTAGTTTTAAGCATTATTCTCTGTTTATGCATCTTGTGTTATATGAAGGGAAAAATTTGAGTTTATGGGATGGATCTCTTAGGGTTAGAGATCTAGATAGAAAGGGAGATATCAAGCCAGTACAAATGTGGATAGCTATATGGGATAACAGATGTGATCGATCACATTATCTATACTTTGAGGAATATTTTGTAAATCCTTTATATGCTCTGTTTGGTCACCCATGCAGTTATAATTTATAATCTGATATACAAAGATTTCTCAGGCCTAAGGATATGGATAAGAGTAAGAAAATCAATTACAATTGGAGTGATTGGTATGTATACATGGATTGTATAAAGATCAGAGTTTTCAGATATGAAGAAGCACCATTTTTGCTCCCAAAAACTTGCCCTGATAGATTGACTTATTTAGAGATTGTTAGGCAGTTAGCCTGTTCTAATTTCATGCACTTGAGGAAACACAATAAGCAATCTTTCATGCTAGGTACCCTATGTTTTGGGGATTTTACTGCCTTTTCTAAGAAAGGGTATGAAGAAATTGAAAAGAGATTAGATTATTTTGGGCTACCTAGAGGAAATGCCAGGGAGAAGTTTGACCCTGAGCACTTTATAAATCATGTCAGCACGAATAAGAAGTTAAAGAAGTATCAACATGTTTTATTTATAGATGATGATCTGATCAGAAATACTAATGAAGCTTCTACAATTGATAGGAGATAGTTGTATCATAAGGTCGTGATAGCTGAGGCTTGGAGGGTAGCCCAAAACCCCAATTATAAAGGAGCCTTTCCAGAAATCGATGATCCAATTGACAGATTGAGTGTGCTAGTTTCAAAAGCACAAGAATTGATTATAGATATCCCACCTGAGGTGTTTTAAAAGTAAAGGCAAAAAATTTAGAGAAACACAAGCTAGATATGAGACTCCTTTGAGTTACCTATCTCCTCAACCTACGCCTGATATCAGTTTTTCTATGGATACTAGCTTTGCAGAAGATGAGGGAGTAGAAGGTGAGGATGAGATTGTGCAAAGTTTTGAAATTGTGATTGACAAATATGACCCTCCTATGGATAGAGAAGCAGTCAATATAGAATCCCCTGATGAACTATCAGAGGATATGAGACATATGGCCAACCAAAAATTTGTCTCAGATAAAGATTTTATAAAAACCCTTGAGTTTAAAACATTTCTCTATGAATTCAAAGGCAAAAGGGCTAGGGAAAAGATGAAGGATATTTTCCCTGAGGTACAAATTGAAGTGTTGCATGAACTCCAAAAAGAAATTGACAAAGCCATGAATAACATGACCCCAGAAAAGGGAAGAGAAATGTTAGAGGAGGCAGGGGTTATGTTAGTATCTGGCTGGGATATGACATCTACTATTTTTTTTTATACTTTCAAAAGAAATTAGGATAAGAAAGTGCAGTTAAGCATTGAAGTTGTGGACAAGGTTAAGACAGGTTCTGGGTATGATCCTGATAAAGCAGCTTTGTTGAATGGGTACTCAACCCTCCACACCAAAGGCCTCAAATCATTGATGATCCAAACAAAGGATTTGGTCATCTTATAATACAGAGAGTTGAAGATACTGACCCACTTGATACTGCTGAATTGAATGTAAATGTTGTTAAACTGACAAAGGCTTAGAGAAAAAAACTGGTCAGAAATAACAATGCTTATGTAGAAGAGAATACAAATTTGAAACAAGAAATTGCTATGTATAAAGATAAACTGGCATCATCTAGTAGTCATTTACCTTTTCAAGAACCGGACAAAAGAATGATGAAAGCCACAACTGATGCAAATTATTGGAAGTAAAGGCTGAGAAATTCCAAAAGAAAAGTGACAAATTGGAAAATAATATAAAGGTTGTCAAGTACCAAATGGCTTCTGAGTTGATAAACAAAAGATTTGAAATGATGATGAAACACAGTGATCAGATATGGTATTTACATAAAAGGACCGATAATGTTCATCAAGAACATAAAAGATTGCATCTCAAAATGCTTGAGAAGAAAGAAGAGCTAAAAACTAAGGCAAACATCAATGAGCAAACACTTAGGGAATGTAATGAATTGGTCATTGAACATGAAAAATTTAATACATTGTTAACATGAGATATTAATGATTTTGACCTACAAGGGGACATGGCATTTCCTAATTTCTTCAATAATGCAGGAAACATATAGGACAAAGGTCTGTGGAAAGAAGAATTGGCTCAGTTATTACCCATAGCTCTAAAGAAGGTCAATGATGAAGACAGGGTGATAGAGAATACACATAAATAATTGGATAAAATCTTCAAGCTAGAATTTGTCATGATGGATATAATTTCCACAGACACTTGTGTATCTCAGGAGTACATTGATCACATAGCCAAGGTAAACCTGTTTATTTCCAGAAGAGCATGATAAAAGCATAGAAAGAAGAATTAAGTTTTGAAAGTTTTGGCGATATATAAAAGTGATGTATTGCTTTCAGCAATGGGAACAGGCACAACATATTCGATAGAAACTGTAATATAAAGAGGAATACCTTGCCAGGCTTGTGGTCATGGGTATTCTCTGAAGACTAATGGATTCAGATCTTAATTGAGTTTGTTAATGCCGTAAATCACTTTTTCCTAATTATGTTTAATTATGAAAAGATACAACATATGAATAGTTGCATCTATTCAGGCCCGAAGCTTGTTCATTTCCCATATATATATGAGGGAAATGATGGCCTTAGGAATCATCATCATTTAATCCATTCTCTGCAGGACAATTCATACTTATATATTTACAATCATATTTCAAGTTCAAGACATTACCATGATATTTTAATATTTTAATGGGCAAGCATGATCAAAATTGTGGATATATCTATGGTGTTCTAATATTCTGTTGATATTAAAGTTTATCCATTGTTTGACTGTCTCCATCTTGGCTATTTCTAGTTATTTAAATCCCTAGATTTATCAATGCACATTTGCTGTCATTGCGTGGATGCCTTTTGATTGGTTTCTGTTAGAAGTTGATTTAATTCCTTTTGAGTGGTTTAATATTTACTGGTCTCTATTTTGAGTTAAGTCCTTTAAAATAAATCATATTGGTGGGTTTCCTTCAAATATAATTAAATCCTTTTAGGAAAACATAGTAACTTGAAAGAATCAACTGGATATTAAAGAAGAGTCTAGCAGCTAACGATCTTGCACATTCATACAAGGTATGAACATTTAGAAGGTGCCAGATAATCAGAGTTAAGCCAAGTAGTTCTGCAAATCATTAAATCCTTGACCCCATTACCCAATAGCATTAGGCACTGGTCACAACCTTTTTATAACAATCCTTTTATATCTTATAACCTTATACACATCTACTTCACATCCATTTGCCATTGTGAAGGTCGATCAAGTTTGCACTAATCATGAAGACCTATTTTTATGGCCCCCCCTACAATTCCTTGAGTTTTTTACACCATGTCTCTTCTTGTTCCAAGAACCCATAGAAATTGCAATACACTTTTACAAGTCTAGATGTGATCAAACTACATGACAATCAAGGAGGAATCTCGATGGTGCTGGTAGGTTAGTAACAATAAACTTATAGGAAAGAACATATGCGAAGCACTTTATTTGTTGGGGGCTCATGCAATCTCTAAATAACCAAATGAAGTACAATGGGACATTTTTAGATGCAACTAGATATGTATGTTTAGCAGCTCTTGTCTTTGTTTAAAGAATTGAATCCACAAACCTTTCTAACTTGGACAATTTTTGTATATACAATTTCACTAATCTTCTTCTAATTGTAACTCTCTATTTTCTTTACCAAAAGAATTTTTTTTCTGCTGAGCATGGATCATACCACCATTAATTTCAATCAGAACTACTCCTTTGGATTGAGAACGAGGTTCAGATTCCATACATCCCTTAAAAAATGTGTACGATTCTCAAGGTGAAATACTTTTAGCAGAAAGTAATTGTACAAACCTTCAGTTTGCAGTTATCTCAAGCTACAGAGAAGGCCAATGGGCCTATAGTCAGAGATATCACTCCTATGAATTGCAATGGAATGACAGGAAAATGGTTAAACCAAAATTTTCCTTGGTTGGACAGCATGGCCAAATCTAGTTTAGTATGAGGCCTATCATGTTTGTGTTTAAAGTTAGACCATAAAATTAGTAACTGACTAATAAAATTCTCTCCCTTTAGTACTTTTATGGATCATACAATAGGAATTCCAGATTTAGAATATGCCATAGATATTCTCCTCTTATTTCATAAAGAGCACATCCTCTTCATCATTGAGGTTTCTAGTTCTACCATGTTGTAATTGCCATGTAGAATCCATGTTGCTGCTGGGCATCAGTTCTAGAGAAATGTACATATACATGCCCAATGTTGCAGCAGTTGACCAAATTTCTCTTTCAAATGGAGTTTGTAAAAATGTTTTCTGGTTCTCTTTGGGGTCATATTTCCGTGCCTACTTTTGCATGTCTTTTCTCCACCTAAAGAATGAAAATAAATTTATGTTTGTCCTTGGACCACCATGATGGCTGGAGCTATGTACCCCAAAGCTTGTAATGAGATATGACCAATCACTATAGCCCCATTATCAAAGAAGATAAAATAATGACATCTCAACTGGAAAGATACAAAACATATATATTGACTCTTCAAACATTTTCTACCTCCCTATGTTCGAATTGAAGCAACCCTAGGAGATATTTTTAATGTCAGTTGTGTACTGAGAGTGTGCATTTTTCCCTTTTAGTTTTTATTAAACATTTTCCATGTAGGTAGTCAATTATACCTAGGTTTGGCAGAACCTGAAGTGAACTTTGATCTTCCTTCAAATCACCCTAACTTTATAAGGAATCCAAAATGGGATCAGTCATAAGAAGGAGGCAGGCAAACAAGGGTTTGCTATTTATTATTGACCCATCAAACTTAAGCATATGAGATAGCATGGCACACATAAAATGTTGTGGACAATGACCACAAGATTAGGTTAATTGCAACCACTTTTTGTAAGCAAGCAAAGACTAGTATACTCATTATGATCCTAATGGCACCAAGAATGATCTTGGTAAACTGCTAAGAGATATCCTTCCCAATTTCAATTACCCTAAGATGGTGCATCATAATATTGTGGCATTAAAGGAAACAAGGCAACAATCAGGAGAGATTGTGTGTAGGTATGATCAATGCTCTAAGGAATTGGTGTTAAAGATTGACCCAACTATAAAATGTTGAAATTTAGAAGGAATGATTTATTGGTAGGCTAATTGCACATATCCAACATGAACTAGTTTATCTCACTCTCCCTAATTAAAAAGTTTCCTTAAAACTTGTGTTGAGATTATAAGAATTAGGGGAGCCCCCAACATATGATTCTACTACATGCCTAAAAGAACAAATGGAAAAATGGTCATGCAAATAGCACAACTTGAAAGTGAAACTCTTAATCAATGTAGTTTATGATGAACAAAGTACCACACTAAGGGGCATACAACTACAAACTATCTAGTGGTGGGAGCTCAAGCTATTAATGCCACATAGTTCCCTCTTGCTCAACACATACCTAATTGCGCCATATGTCATGAGACTCATGAAATTGTCCACTACTGCAAAAATGAAAGGATGTTCCTATAAATTACTAGTGCAAGGTTTGTCACACATCCACCCATGACATTACCACCTACAAAGTGGTACAAGTCCTCCACAAGGCAAGAGGAAAACAAAATTTAACACAACCATGCAATCCGAGTCATAACCACAATAGATGGTGTTGTGCTAGTAGGAGCCATAATATATGGAGCATGGAGGAAATCAAGGAGGCCATGGTAGAGTATGCAATAGAGGAATCTATTGCTACTAGTGTGGAGAACTTGGGCATACCTCGCATTAGTTGCACAAAGTTTCCAATGTATACTTATTATGATGTTGATCACAAGATAGAGGATTTCCCTACATTGTTGCAACTATTGGAATATTCAATGATGTGCCTTTGATAAGGGACTTATCATTTTCATAATTTCTATCACCACCTAATGATTCAATAAATGATCTATTGTCTATACATTAATTCAATATAAATAAATATGTGGATGATTCAGTGGCCTGTTCACATAACTCACGTTTGTATATAAGTGATTGCCCTTACAGTTGTCAAACTTTGTGGATTAAAATTATTGTGAAAAATGTCCAAGGATTGTTCTATAAAGGTAAAAAGGTGCATTCATAATGAGAGTGACTGAATTTCAAATCTCAACATTGCAATAAGGTAACTAGGAGGACATGTGCACATGTCTAGGATTGCAAATAATGGGACAATTGAGTGGGATCTAGGGCCAACAGAGAAGCACTTTAGAAATCATCCTATGCATCAATAAAACAACTCAACACAAGAAATGCAAATTGACATATTAACACAACTATATCCAACTAAGTTATTGAAAGTCAACTATTGATACCTCGTTCTCCATCCAGATTACAAAATCGGTCCACTTTTTATTTTGTAACATTTCCTTTTCAAATTGGCTTGGATGTCGGCCATATTTCTCCTCCTGTCAAAACATGGCACATGGACTAGTTAAACTAATTAATATGCAATCATTTACTTTTTCCTAGGAAAAAAAAATCATTTAACTTATTAAATATACTTACAAATGTACAGATCAAGGCCTGTAAACCTTTCTGGCCACTGTGATGTGGCACAAATTTTGTCAAGCCTAGTCTTGGAGGCCTAGTCCTGAAACATATACTAATTCAATTTAACTATGCACAAATAAAATTTAAAAATCGTTTAATAAATTTGATATAATCTTATGAGAAAATTCAAATACCTGTGTACTCTCTTCATTGGACTTCCTCCGTGCATCAAACTTCTCATATGCTTTTACAAGCTCTTTCCATACTGTAAAACTTACATCAATTGGCCTTTTTTTGAGCCTTAGCTTGGGAGGAAGTTTTTTATCTTCTTTGTTTGGTTGCACCGAAATCTCTTGTAGTTTTGAGACGTTCATAGCTTTATCTTCTTTACAGACCAACCTGTGCCAAATTTAGTCTCCATGTCTTGGATAACTGCTTTTTGCAGTTGCATGGGTATCTTTGAGAATGACAAATGTAGATGGTCTTTGAATCGCTGAAGGCATGATTCCTTCAACCTATTCACAAACATTTTTCCAGCATCTGTCATTTAGACTTCCCTTGAAACCACATCATATTCTATCTTAGTATCGTAGCTACCAATGCAAGATGCAAAACATGGCATGGTGGTTGAAGAAGTCTGTGTCCCAGGAGTGACTGGGACATTGCAAGCCTCTGCTCCCTATTCCACATTCTTAGAGGTTACTGTTATTGATTTCCTCCTAGATCTTTTGCCCGATCCATGACTGGTTGGGGAATCAATTGATTCCCTTTGACACTGTTGATTTTGTTGCAATGTTTCAGGGGCTTTACTAGATCATTTTTCTATGTATTTGACAAGCATTGTCAAGTCCACACCATCCAATTTTTTCACTGCCTCTATCCCCAATATGGAAGCCAACGCCTCTTTATCTTTGTCAGTCTCATGTCCCTATATATATAATAAATTTCTTCTTTTAAATTTAGAAATAAAAAACTAAAAACTAAAAATCAAAGAAACAATGGAAACATTTACAAATCTATAAATTGAAAATGAATTACCTCATTGTGGCCAGAGTCTGCTCCCTTTGCTCTATTCCCTCTATTGCTTGAAATTTTGAGGCGACCTAGGGCAAATTATTTTTGTCCAATTTTTCTGTATTCCTCAAGGTTTTTGACCTTTACTTTGTAGAGCAAATCATGAAGCTGTTTTCCTTTGTAAGTTTGCTGCAAGAAAGTAAGCTTATACATCAATTGAAATAAAGCACACATTTATAATATTATGGAATGTGGAAATTTGTCGTCTATTATGAAAAGCCTTGCTTAGAATTATCTTCAACAGATGCCCTATGAATATTACAAGACCCGCATTTGTCCAAATGAATGTGACATCTGATGGAAAAAAGAGAGGTGATGCCCTTATCTGGCATGAATACAAGAAGAGCAACATGAATTGAAAGGCTGAGATATCTGGAAGCAAACGTATGGAAAGGAAATTGCGGTTGGAATACAAGTCCTGCCATTGCCAAGGATCTGCCCAAAATAAGGGCAAACACAAAAACCCAAATGCTTGATTTCTAAACACAAAATGAACACCAAAAATTAATAAAGTTCTATTTTGTTTTTTTGTTTTGGAGTATGTGCAGGCGAGAATTTTTTAATTTTTTTTGATCCATTAGTCAGTGTTATAGTCAGAGCAGTTAGCGATGACTTTAGCACTGACTTTTAGGCCTAAATGTAATATTTTTGGGGCGCAAAAGGTGGCGCAGAGTGTGCCTAATTTAGCGCCTATCAGTGCAAAATGATGTATTTTTCTTGGAAGTTGATATCACTATCTAATGGAATGCCAAATTTGGTTTCTTGTAGCAACCTCACCAAATTTGGATTGTCCTTATAATAAGTAACTATATCTTGTTTCCATGTTAGCATTTTGACTTCATGCTTCTCTTATGATTAGCTCAATAATGACTCACTCTTTCATGACCTTACATAGATGGTTGGTGACAATCCTTATGCAAGTGATATGGCTTTGGAAAAACCAAACAACTCTTCTCTTACTATCATGACATGATATTGGGACTATATTGGCAGCTTATGGCAATGCTTATGGTATTGTGATTTCCATTTCTCTATTCTCATTAACCTATTTTAGGTGAAGCATGGTAAATAACCCACTAGCTATTATGACAGCCATAAAATGACTAGATAATCCTCTCCATTTTGACTATGACAGTCTTATGCATGGTGTTTTCTTCATGACAGTCCCCAATAATGTGAATTATTGATAGTAGCTAGTTCAAATGGAGTTTTGGATGGTGTAGTAAGTTGTCCCTATGGCTCATGATAGTGCATGCCTTGGTTATGTCCTTGTGACATTACTCTCTAGATATCTCCTCTTTATAGTGACAAGGTTTCAAGAACATGACAACTTGGGTAAGGTATCAACTTGTCTCTTTAACCTCTGGATTGTCATTTTTCAATAATTGATCTCATTGAAATGCAAAGACAACATGTTGATTGATGACTAACTATATTGTTACTATGATAGTGACTTAACCTGGTCACAAGATTAATGAGACAATTTTATAGTAATAACTCTATGGATGCATACCTAGCTATCCTAGGTGTACTATGACAATAATTTAATGTTGCTAGTGTTGCTTTTAAACCTCCTATGGTTGTTACCCATGCCTCATGGTATGACAACCTCTACAATGTTAATTATGATATTCATATGATGGTGAATATTGGAGCTATGGTTTGGAGGACCTAATAACATTTGTGATAGTCCTTTGGGGTTGTGATAGACCTTTTGGGTTGTAACGATACTTAGCACTATTGTCCATCAACTATAACAAGGCATAATGATGGTCCTTGATATCATCCCCCTATAATGATAGTGGGTGGGTGATATCATATGGTGGCTGCCCTGTATTCCCATATTAGTCCATTGACTTGCTAATAAAGATTCTAAATCATTGTCAGTACAACATTAGGTGGTATTTGGATGATAGCAATGATATGACAACCTTTGAATCCTCAGGATCTCACTACAATAGTAGATCAACACTATGATGGTTCCCTGACTTATCATTTTGACACCAATTATTTTAGTTGGAGCCATGACCTTCCATCTAACATTTTAGAGTTGGATTTGGGATTAAGGACAACCTTAAGATATGTGATAGGAGATTGACAATATTTTAGCTAAGTCATGACAATCTTTATTTATATTATGTGACTTCACTATAATATTGAGGCCTGGTTTAAGAGGCTTTAGGTATGTGATTAACCTAACAAAGATCTAACGACGTGATTTCAAAATTAACATCCAAATCATCCTTCCCTCCATCAAGAATTTAAGATTTTGGTGCCAAAGACTCTTTGAGATTGTTTTGAGGGTTCTATGATAGTTTTGAGGGTTTTATGGCCACTTGGAGAGATATAGATAGCCTTTAAATGACCCATAAAAGAAAAAGGAGAGTCAAATATGAAATAAATGTCTTTTTGATGTGAATTTGTAGTCATCTTGTAATCATAAGATTTGAGCTCTAGTTGTCAAGATTCCACGTGTAAACTTTTTGTGAAGAGCAAAATGTTGCAATGTCCTATTTTGTTTTTCATAGTGCATCTTAATGAAAAGTGACTGTATTAACAAGATAATTTCAACAATATTCTCTTGGTGCATAGCTATAATGTGACTATTGTCATTGTTGTGTATTACAAGATCTAGAGGAGGCCATGGAGAGAGGACGTGGACGGCGTAGAACTACTGAATTTCATAGAGGAAAGTGGGTGGAAATAGATATGACAACAAAATCTGCAGATACAATAGAGGTAAGAAAAGAAAGAAACCTCAACCAAAGGAGGAAGGTGTTTATGAATTCACAAATGCTACAACATAGAGGAGATAAAGTCATTTTTATGTCCATGAGGCCTCTGAGGTCAAACTTATTGGTTGAAAATGCAAAGGAATGTTGATTAAATGTGATTCTATTATCAAGGGAAAAGTTTGAAAATTAGGATGGCCAAAACATGATATCAATATGTCAAATATATGACTAAAGTGAGGTTTTGTGTTGGATAGCATATTTGTTGAATGATATAATTGGTGTACTAAACATTATTTACTATGTTGTGTATTATAGGGGCCAGACGAGGCCATGGAAATAGATTGTGTCATATCAAATGAGGACACAATGGATGAAGTGGGACATCAGGTACTAAAATTTTGACTTAACTTAGGAAAAAATGATCTGATGGCATTTTGTGATACGCCCATCTTTTTTCACAGTATCATTGAAATTTATAATGTATTATCCAATCTTGACATAAATTAATGCATGTTGTTGATTATTTTAGATGGAGATTGGAGAAAATGTATAGCCTGAGTGTTCAACTAGCAAAAGAAAAAGATATGTACATGGACGTGGACCTAAAACTGTTAAATCACGTAGAGGATAGTGGGTGGAAGAGGATATGACAATGGATCCTGCAGACACAACAAATGAATGCACTGAACAAGCGGTTGGTGAGGACTATAGTACATGGGATGAATACTTTGAGAAAATTATTGTTTGTGGATGTTCTATATGTCGTGGAAAGAAACAATTCAAATGTGCTATTGTACAAAGACATTACATATATGATGAGCTTCCAGTTGGTAGTATGCCTCCTATAATCAATTCAAATCCAATAGGAATTGTGGTAAGGAATTTTCCAATTTGATATAAATAACTTGTATACTTTGTTTAAACATTATTTTATATTATTTAAATAACTAATTTTTTTCTTAATGGATACTTGCAGGATAAAGTTCTTGGTTTAAAGTTTCTTAGATCACCGACTTCTAGCCTAGAGGGCATGATCATTTATCAGATGATACATCCAACAAAAATATGTTCCAATATACTAGCTCGGAAGATGATGAATTGATGAAAACAAGCAATAGAACAAGAACTGGTTTAAAGATGCATAATTTGCTTAAAGACAAGGGCAAGGTGGACTACATACCCTATGAGAATGAATGTGATGGAGATGATGACTTGCCCCTGAGTTTGAGATCAATTTACAAAGAGACATTTGATCGTCGACTATATTGCACTTGGCCTAGTGATCAACAACTACCTAGAGTGTACGAGGTGTTTCAATTTTGGGGATACAACTACATGATACGACCCTCCAATATTCATGGAGCGAATCTAGGCCTCTTTATTGTCCAAAATGTACATGTGGGATCTAAACATAGAAACAATTAAGAACAAACTACTAGGAGATTAATACCATATTATGGTCCATCATATTACAGTGGTGAATGGAGAAGACTAGCAAAATATAAGCCTAGCATGTCAGCATATGGTCTAAATTTGAATATGTATACACATCGTCTCCAATTGGAAAGTGGAAAAGAAATGAATAAAGGTCATCTTATGTATATAGATGGATGTGCATACACACACAAAAATATTGTAGGATTCATAAATAGTAGTAAGGGAAGGGACCCTACTGTAAGACCGAATTGTCAATTTGTTGAGGTTATAAATGATAAAGATGGAGATATGGAAAGAGAGGTTGATAGATTGATAATGGTTCAGGCTATCATGGACCTTACCATTGGGGATGAATTATTGATTGATTACCCCTTCTTAAAACATAGTCCTGCGCAAAAGAAGAGGGAAGAACAAGGTCTCCCTAAGGATGTTTGTAAGGGCCGAAAACCAAAGAATAATGAGTGTGGACTGATGTTTTATAAACTATGTTGTCAAAATTGTGTTTTATTTAAATTATTGTATAAAAAAGGTAGTCTATAAAATAATGTTCCATTATTCAATTGATGTATATATGTTCATACAATTTATATTTTTATTTTTTAAGCCATATTTGATTATATTTCTTTGAAATTGATACATTTATGATTTATCCGATTGTTGCCAAACATTAAATAATGCTTGTGTTTGTTGATAGGTAGAAGATGTTGATGAAACACATACTAATACCTGAGATCCAACTGGGTTATTAAGATTTGGATGGTGTTGGTGCCTACTGCAAGTTTGGGTTTCGAGCTTAAAATTCACAGGCATTTTCATCGTAAAAAATCTAAAAAATTCTTAAGTCCCTCGGCCTCCTGAATTGCATGTATGTATCTTTGTATGGCCGCTTGTATGTGTCTTTGTATGTACAAGTGCAGTTGTACATTGGCGGACCCAGAATAGAAGTTCAATCAGCTTCAAAAAGTGGAAAAAATGATTGTATGCATATCGGGGTTGTATTTGGCATTCGGGTGCATTTTTGGAGGTAAAAAAGTGAATGTACATGGTAGATTCCTGGAATATTTGGCGGTTGTATCAAAAGTATTGCATGTACATTTTGTTGTATATTCAAACATACAACGAGCATATACAAAGGAATATATAGGTGAAATGTGCAAAGCAGATGCGACAAGGAAGTTAACTGCATTTGTGAAATAGGTGAAGTCCGCCATTGTATATTAGGGTTGTATGTTCCCAATATACAATCAGACATACAACGAGCACATACAATGAAATATACAAGGCAGGTTACAGTCAAGTCAACGGTTTTCAGAGCATGGTGGCCCCGCGCAGTTGTATGTCCTGGATTGTATGTATGTGCTATATACAATGCAAAATGCAAAAGTGCATATACAACCCGGACGCGAAGGAAAATGTGTTATGGTGGATTTCAGGTTGGGGTCCATGGGTTGTATATTCCACATTGTATGTATGTGTGATATACAATGAGAGATGCAATGAACTTGATACAATGCTGGATTTCAAAGTTATTCCAATCTAGTTGATTAAGGTATTGGAGTCCGCAGTTGTATGTATATTGCACATTGTATGTGCAATATACAAGGCGATATACAAAGGAAGTAAGATGCAAGCCGGACCCAATTGCGATTTCAATTTGTTTCATAAAGATTTGGGGTCCGCCCTTGTATGTTGGTGATTGTATGTGCATACAATCTCAAATACAATTACAGATACAAATGTTGATGCAATGGTCCAATGGCGAATAGGATGCAGTGGTGGGTCCCGGTAACTTAGAGATGCAATTTTTTCAGCGATGGTGATCCAATTAGGTGCTGACACGTGTCCAAGTCAATTGTATGTATATACAATTGCATATGCAAGGATTTGAAGGTGAAAAAGGTAAAAAGGGTGAAAAGACAAAATGTATGTTTGTGCCGTGGAAAGTTAATGAAGCAAAAGACACCTGCGTGGCACGTTTTCATTGGCCGGTGACTTTTCAAAGATGGTGACTGGATTGCCTGATCAAATTGAAGCCGCAGATCTCGGTGGGAGGAAATGAATCGATGGTCATCGTTCAAAATTTTTAGAGTGGGGAATTTCTGTGTGTTCGCTACATCTTTTCAAGCAGGAAGAAACTTTAGAAGTATGTGAACCATTGCTGCATCTCAAAATTGGTAGGTTGGGCAATAATGGCAGAGTGCAAAGGTATGGTCAATGAGTGACATGCCAGCTACCATTTTTAATGGGAAAATCTTCAGGAGGCGGCACACTTCTCGAATTCCACCTGCTCCTTCCCTCTTCTTCTCCCTAGTGCATTCAATATTCTTGGCGCCATTCTGATGGTGCAGTGTATCTGGTAGCATTTTGAAATGACCTTGTACTTAATGTTGAGTACACATTCTGGGTATAGCAGAACCGTGTCACTCATTTTTTGGGTTGTTGAAGACTTGGGCAATTTTTGGGAGGAATAACAAAAACAGAGCTTTTCTGGGCTGTTCTATCTCTTTTTGTGAGTTTATGAGTTGCATCTGAATGTATGTTGCACATATGTTTAGTTTCATGTTATTTTTATATGAAAAATGCTTCTTTGCATGTGTTTAGCTGTTTGTCTCCATTTGCTATATGCATCACTTCTTCTAAATCTGGTTGCTAAGGGTTCCTCAGATTCTAGAATATAGACTTTCTATATATCATGCTTGATCTGTGACTTCCATTCAAGGAGTGAATTAAACTATTTTAGGTTAAGTATGAAGAAGAATGTATGTTAGCTGGGATATGTGTAAGTAGAGGCAGCTAAATACTCAATCTTGGGTGGTGTTTGTAAGGCAAATACCAGTCCTAACCCCTTGAAATTTGAATGCGAGTGCAAATCATTCACTTGTATACGTCTAGTTGATTCCTTGCTCTGAGATAGGCACTGGTCTGCCCTTGTGTAGTAGTTATGATCCAAAACCCCCTGTCTTGCATCCAAAACATTAAAATAAATCATTTCATAATTCCAACCTATTAGTTTGTAGGAGTAGAAATAGGACCCCTGCATACTCTCATTCCTAACCAGTTAGATATGTCCAAGAACATTGCCAACCTTGTGATCTATCACACAAATCTTGGTCCAAACATGAGAGTATTCTGCCTATTGTTGTAAAGCTAAATCTTTCTATTGGGTGAGTCAAAGTTAAATCTTTAGATATAGGGATACCCCCCTTGGTGTGATAGAACCAGAAGTGAAGGGGAGGCAGCTCACGCAACCTCCTGTATTTGTTGGCTGAATCTGCCTATGCATTGGAATTGGCAAACCCTTTGCCGATTCATAGAGAAAGACCCAACAGACGGGATGATCCAAACCATCCTTTAAACCATACCAAGGTGAAAAGATCAACATTGAAGAGAATACTACCAGCTAAGGAATTTGAAGAGCTGATGAGATCCGCATACACTAATGACATGCCACCTAGCCTTAATGATGATGATCATGATAGTGAAAATGCAGTGCATGAAGAAGGATTCAATGAAATGCTTACATATTTCTTTGGGGATGGAAACAATGATGACAATAATGATCATATGGTTGACAGTAATGATGATATCAGGGGTAATTACCAACAACGTAAAGTTGATGATAACAACCTGAAAGACTCCATCAAGCAAGCAGCGAAGACACCCGTGTTCAAATCGGGTGCAAGTAGAACCTCAAAACTGGCATGCACATTAATATTATTAGAAATCAAGTCACTATTTGGTTGGTCAGACAAAGGTTTCACTACCCTACTGAAGTGAGTTGAAATCTATTTCTTACTTTGCATTGTTAATTGGTGTACATAATTCGTAAACATTCATCAACTTCGTTTATTTTTCTTTAAGGGGATTTTAAAACCATATATTATATATAAACAGTCCTAGTATAGATTGACATATCAAACATGTTCATCATAAGTCAAACATTCAATTGATTTAATCTCTGGCAATCTTACAGGGCACTAAAAATTAAAATATTTCCTGAAGAGAATGTGTTGGCATCAACTTGCAGAGAGGTGCGTTTGTTGTTGGTTGAGTTGGGGATTGAATATAAGCAAATTTATTCATGTAAAAATGATTGCATTTTATATAGAGATGAATATCAAAACAAGGTAGAATTCCTTGTGTGTAAAGAGGAGATATCGTACAAATGTACAAGGTCCTACAGTTCCAAAGAAGGTTTTACGTCACATGCCAATTATACCTAGACTTCAACAAATGTTTCATTGCAAGTCACTTGCACAATTGATGGACTGGCATGCAAAGAATAGAAGTAAAGATGGATTCATGCAAATTCTAGTTGACTCCAAAACAATGAAACACATAGAGGAAAAATGGCCAAGAAAATTCAAAGATGAACCTCGTAGTATCAGGTTTGGTCTTGCAATTGATGGAGTGTGCCCATTCTCTTTCCTAAGCTCAAATTATAGTGTTTGGCCAGTTGGATTGATAGTATACAATATTCCCCCATGGATGAGTGTTAGAAAGGAGCACCTTATCTTGACTCTCATTGTTCCAGGAAAACATCAAGTTAAAAACATGGATGTTTATCTTGCGCCTTTTATTGATGAGATGTAACTACTATGGAAAGGCATAAGAATGTATGAAATATCACGTCCCCCTTCAAATAGGTCCTTCATGTTGTATGGTGTGCTATGTTGGACTATTCATGATTTCCCAGGACTTGGTGTTTGTTCTGGTAAGATAAACTATTTACGTATTTATACTCAATTTATTTTCATCCCAACTTTCATACTTAGTTTTATACTATTTTTTTGATGTTATTAACATTACTTATTGAATTACAGGGCTTCAAACAAAGGGGATATTTTCATGTCCAAGATGTGCAGAACAATTTCAAGGGTGATATTCTAAAGATCTACATAAATTTATTTACGCAAACAACAAGGTTTTCTACCACTAGATCATAAGTTTAGAAATCGCCTGAAGAATCAATTTGATGGAAAAGTTGAAAATAGAGGCCCTCCCATGATTATGGGTCTAGGTGATTGGATTAAGAAGTATGAAGATGCTGAATTTAAAGCTTGGGAGGATTTTTTTGATCGGGGCGATTCAATTGAAGAACCATAACAAGTTGTAGTTAATATGCCAGAAGGAATGAAAAAGAAATCCATATTTTATGAGCTCCCTTACTGGAAGGATCTATTAATATCTCACCTATTAGATCCTATGCACGTCTTAAAAAATGTCCCAGATTCTATATTTTGACATATATCAAGCAAAGAGGACACCTTGTCTTCGAGGAGAGATATTGCTCTTTCGCGTACCAAAATTGATAGAAAACATTTGTGGCCTAACAGGGAAAATGAAACACATGCAAAAGCTCCATGGATTTAAAAAAAAAAAGAGCTAGACCAACTAAAAAATGTCATCCATTCAATAAGGACACCTACTAGCTATGGGTCATCATTGGCTAAAGCTTTTACAGTTGATGGACATATCACAGGATTTAAAACACATGATTTTCATAATTTTATGAAGGTATTATATATCATCATTTAACATTTACTGGTAACATTGATTAAGTACTAAATATATTTTGATATTTTGTTGTGTGAGAAAAAATTACTAATGACTTTTTCATAAATGTGTTTGATAGCATATCATGCCCTTGGCAATTAGGGGGGATTCCTGTCTTATAGTTGATTTAAGGAATGCCATAAGTCGATTGTCAACATTTACAAGGTATGTGGTTATATGAAATGTTCATGTGTGAGAGACATAGAGATATTATATTGCATTTTAATTTTTGACTAAAGGTTCATACTAATTTACTATTCTTATATTAGGTGGGTGACCTCCAAGGAGATCCACGAATGTGAAGTGCCAAAATAGAAGAAGGAAATTGTAGAAATTGTATGTGTATTTGAGAAGGAGATCCCTACAAGTTTCATGGGCCTACAAGTCCATTTACTTATACACCTAGTCGATGACATTGAATTGGCAGGTGTTGTATCAACGAGGTGGATGTTTTTCTTTGAGAGGTATATGAAAACTCTAAAAAGATATGTCTGACAAAAGGCACATCCAGAGGGTTGCATGGCTGAAGGGTACGTATTGAATGAAGCATTTTTCTTGCTGTGTGAATTCCTTGGTAAGGATTTTGAAGATGGGCCACCCTTGTGGGATGAAGAGTGAGCATCATATATTATTGATGGAGAAAAACCACAATCTAATGGTGTTCAAGTAGAAATTAGTAAGTAAATTTATGATTAGTGTGGTTATTTTTCTTGCAATCATTAATTTACTCTATAATTTATTTGTCAAATTAACAACATGACATTTGGAGTTTGAAATAAGTATGTTGACATGTAATAGGTGTAGACGAAAGTACTATACTCGACAAGTTCATTCTGTACCACATGGACTTTATGAACAAATGGATTGATTTGTATGATAAAAAGAGAGAAGAAGTGTTAGAAGCAAGGAGATAGTTTAAGAGATCGAACCCAAGGAATACTCCACTTCCCACTGATTTGCTTGGGTAATGGGGCAAAGATTACACACTAGAATGGGTTACTGAACAAATTCAAAATCAAATAGAAGATACAGGTATAGATTCAAACATAATAGAAGATGAAATCAACATGTGTAGAGTATGTGAAAGAAAGGTACAATTGGAATTTTACAAAATGTTGTTTCCTTACAGTGTTGAGACTATTAACTATTTTAATATTCATCATTATATTTGTTTTCACTGAAATAAATGGTCTTTCATAGGTGAGGAAATATCTAGCAATGTGGGCATATGGTCGACATTATCGTGTATAAAGTGTAAATGTAAAGAGACGATCCTTCAATTGTGGAATCATGGTTGACTTCAAGCAATCCAGTCAATCAAGCTCAAAAGATAAGAATATAATTGAAGGGAATCTACAATATGTTGGGAAAATACAAGAAATTATTGAGTTGGATTACCTCTCTTTTAAATGTTGTATTTTTAAGTGTAGATGGTATGAAGCATTTGAGAGGACACGAAGACATGATACCCATAGTGGATTGTTTTCTATAGATTCCTCATGTTTCCTACCGAAGGATAAGGAGCCTTATGTTCTACCAATTCATTGTGAGAAGGTATTTCTTTAACTCAAACAAGAAGCAGTAGTGATCATTAATCTATTAATTCATAGTTTATTGCGAATATATACATGTGTTTATTAATCAATAAAATTGTTATACCATATGTCTAATATATGTATGTCGTTCATGTGCAGGTATTTTTCTATGAAGATATTTTGGACCCAAAATGGATATTTGTCATACATTATGATCCAAGATTAAGGCATGTATTTGACGATGCATTAGTGGATACTAAGCAAAACAATGATGGCTAACAAAATGAGAGAGTGGGATCAGAGAACATCGAAGAAATTGACATCCATGATGATGTTGAAGATGGTTATGTTCAGGCACAAGAAGACAACAATCCAGAGTTAGATGATGTTATGGAAGACAACAATATGGATGGTATAGAAAATGATGATCCAAATACATCTGGTAACAATATAGATGGTCTATAGTCAACTTTCAATGATGATGAAGATGATGCAGGTCAAGATGAGGATGATGATAATATTAAATACTTGAAAGAACATATGAACATTGACAATGATACACTGGTTAACATTGTAGCAGGCAATAATGTTAATGACCAAGACTTCTAAATTTTTAGAATTATTTGCAATCCATATTTAAAAAAGGATGATTCTTATGGCCTAAAATTTGAAATGCTTCAGTAATATTATTTGTGTCGATACAAATTACCTATTGCAATATCCTTAAATTGTTTAATCTTTGGTATGAATTGTTGGAAGAAAAAAATAGGATTACTTGGATGCAATTTCCTTTTCATTGCTTTATATTTTTCTTGAATGTCAAGGTCTCAACCTAATCCTCATTTTGCATTAAGAAGAAACCTTAGGCTTAACTCTAGAATGGCCTCGATTCATTGGGAGGAAGTTATGATTGAGGATTTGATGACTAGTACATATTTTAATGGGGAAGATGTTTTTCATCATGATGCACATGTTGCACATATGGATAAGCAAGACATGAATCTTACTACACAAATACTTATATCAATCCTTTACGAATTTGAGCAATAATGTTAATTATTCAAATTTGATTGATGTTCTTCATAACTTGTTAATGGATAATCCTTATGTGATGGAAGTATTAAGTGATATAGGTCAAAGGATAAGCTCATCAAGTTCCTTAAATAGCGTGTCTCCTCCCCTTCCTTCACAAGCCTCTTTGTCTAGTGTGCCTCCTTCCACATCTTCTCCTGCATTAGCCAAGCCACATATTTATTCTTTTCTCTGTATTGCTTATCAATTTTTCATAGCTCCTATCATTGATCCTCTCATCCCCTGATTGTGTTTACTTCTCACCCACTACTCATGTTCCCACTTCTAGTGCTGTCATTCCAACTTCAATCTTTGTCCCCCAATCAACTTACACTCCACGTATTATCTCATGTTGCCACTTCCACTCCCATTTTAATCATAACTCTTAATGTTCATCCTTCCAACATAGATGTCATCTTTAAAAGAATTGATGAGATGCAAAGTAAAGTTGATGCATTACCCCTAGTAATCAAAGGATATCATAGGAGCAATCTAGCATAATCCATTTTCATTTGAGTTATTTCTTATCCATTTCTAGTTTGTTCAGTGGCCCCTAGTTTTGTAATGTATAGTGGTAAAGGGGACCTTATGACACAATTGGGAGTTTGTTTTGATTATGTTTATGATGATAAACTTTTTACAAAGTTCCTCTCTAGAAACTAAAAGGATTATGCAATTGAATGGCTTTATTGTCTTCCTCATAGTTCTATTCATTCCTTCAATGATTTGGCCAATGCTTTTGTACATCACTTTAATGTCAATATTGGTTTTTTTGGTACTCAAATTTGCAAATTATAAAACCCTAAAGATATGCCAAATCTTATGATAGAAAACCCATGTTCTAGAACCTTGAGTAAACCTTAGCTAGTTAGATTTAGAAGAAAAATATACACAACTTGGAGATAAATAACCAAACACATGCAACAAAGCATTACTCATTTAAAAACAACATGAAATTGATAAATTTTATGCATAAGGCATCCAACATATAACTCATAAACTTACAGCACAAAGTAGAGCAATCTAGAGAGCCTATATTTTCATTACTTCTCCAAAATTTTCCAAGTCTTCAACAACATTAAAATGAGTGATACAGTTCCATTATATAACAGGAACGTGTACCCTCAACAATTAATACATTGTCTTTCAAATTCAATGAATACAGAGAAGCACCCAAAGGCGCTGAGGAAACATTAATTACACCAGAGGAAAAAAAAGGAGTGGTTGGCCTTGAGAAACACAAGGAGCTCCTTAGGGATCTGCATTGTTGTGGTTGGAAGATAGTAGCCAAGTTGTCATTCTTTAGATCCATATCTATCCTGCCACATACTATATGTACTCTCAGCTGACCAAGGAAATGAGATGACTTCTGCTATCTTACTATTGTGGCTGACATATCGTGCATCTAGGATACTTTTGACATTTTTACCAAATGATTCAAATGTGATGTCCACCATATGCAGTGTTTCAAGTGCCCAACTTAACACATGCATAACTGGATCTCCCTTAACACAACAAGATTGAATTAACTAATTACCATTATCGATGATTTCCTTCTTCCACTTGTTCATGTCCTTTGTTGTCCCATCAGCTTCTAAAATGTGAGGTAACCATTTTGTGTCATGCTTCTCAACTGCTTGCATTTTATCCCTTCATATTGTATCCAATTTTAATTGATAAGTAGCCACGTCCTTAAATTTTTCCAACATTCCTACTACCAACTGCAACTCAGGTGGAGCATCTGGATCATAGCTAGAACACCTAAGAAACTCTAGTTTTTCCAATCCTTGGTAACCAGCTGGTCTTCATAGTTGATAGCTTCTTTTTGTCTGATTCATGCTTTTCACGTGCTGTCCTTAACAAAGAGTAAGGCCTATGGGTCTCCTCCAACCTGACCAATATCCTGTTGATTCTATATGTAATTAAATTTGTGGCTACACCTTCCACTTTTCCTTCTACTTCTCCTTTCAATTTCTTATTTTCCTCTTTCATCTCCTCTATTTCTTGAAGCAGGGGTTGTGTATCCATTGATAATGACTCTGTATTTTGTATAATTGGAGGTATTTGAGATGGACCAACTTCCAATTGAGGTTGACTCTCACAAACATTAAGTCTAGCCATTGCCTCTGTATATTTCCCCAATAATTCATTGTAATCTTTCTACAGTTTGAGTGTTGCTGCCTCTGCAAAATGTGCTGTCTGTACATTCAAGATGGTTGCCTGAGGAGTAGGGTTGTCTGACACCCTCTTGATGATCACATTACCAGTCAATTCTTCCAAACCCACCTTTGGTTTCTTATCATTTGGGGCCAATGCCCAGATAGCCAAGGTATCAAATTTAGGGTCAAATATAGCACCCTGCAATGCCCTCCTGGCTTGTTATTCACTTACATATGCATCATCCCTGGTAATGGTATCAAATGCAATAGCATCTGACAGTGTCCAGTGTGGCAATAGTAGGATTTTTCTTCTCTTCACAAGTGCTCTCCCTTCCTCATGGGTCATGGCACTGATGTCCTTGTTCACTTCACTCAAAACCCTCCTTGTGATAGTATCATACTCTGAAGGGTTTGCACCACTTTTTGCTTCTTCTATCTTTTTCTGAAATTCTTCACTCCTCATTCTCAACACAAAGGATTTGAATTATGGAGTGGCAATGAATGCATCATTAGAGATAAACTGATTGCACACCACCTCCCTCACATCTTCAGTGTCCACCTTATTGTTGACTGTGGATCTTGTCAACGTATTTTCTAGGGAGGCATATGGTTCTATCCTCGGGGGACAATGCAATTGATGTGAGGGTTGTGGGTCTTGTTCCTTTATTACCTCCTCCTCCAGATTCACAACTTCCATTTCTTCTTCTGTTTCAAGATTAATTATTTTTTCTCTCTTTGTGGTAGGGGCTTCAGGGGAACTTTTTCTAATGTACTTACCCCTTGAACTGCTTAGCTAATATGTGGGCTTCTCTTCTCTAGCAAGTGCCTCAGCAATCAATTCACCTCCTTTAGCAAAGAACATTTTGATTCTCTCAATGGGGTTTTGAATCTCAATGAAATCCCCTTGATATGCAGAGTTAGCATTCTTTTTCCTTTTCTCTGCATCCATTATCAATTTCCACTTATTTCTCAAGAAAAACACTTGTTGCATCGATTCACAATTTCTGACAGTATCCTCATCAAACATGACATGGTGCGGGTATGCAGGCCTACCGACTTTATGCCTTGTGTCATGAATAAAACCTTCAGGATCAAAGAGTCTTATTTTCTCCATACTCATCCTATAACATTACAACATGAGACCAATTTGGTCCAAGCTACTCTTATCAATTGTAATAAAATCATGAAGCTTCAGATATGTTGGGATAAGAGATCCCTTCTTATGCTTTCTAAAGTGTTCCTTGTCTGTTTCATTCAGTTGTCTGATGATCTCCATAAATCCTATTTTTCTGGGCACAAATTTTGGTAAGGAATAGGGTGGAGCCTCACACCCATAGACTCTGATAAAAGTTGTATTTTCATGTAAAAACCAATCTCCCCAATTCTGATTGATCTTTAGATAGGAGGTCCTCTTCACTAGTCTAAGAAAATCATTAATCTCCTTTGGTATCCTCTCTGCAGCTGGCTCTAGGAATCCTAATACTTTCCTCACAAAATGCTCCTCAAAAGTGACATAGCTAGCATAATCGAAATGCATGTCTAGCATGCAGGTCCACATCTGAACTGGCATGGCCTTGCCTTTTGTATCAGTCATTCTCAAATGCAACTTTTTGCCCCAATGACTAGATAGAGAAAATAGGATCATGTGGCACATTAATGAATACCAAGTGAATTTTACATGGGGACCTGGAGTGTACATATTGTTCTTAATTGCCATCATCTGCTCATGCATCCTTTTTGACAAGTAACCTGCATAATCATATGGCTTCTCAGCTCCATAATCTTGGATATATGCTGCCATCATCATCAGAGACACTGACTTTCTATCTGATGCATCTCTTCCAAGCACATGACACAAGCTATGATAGGTTTTAACAAAATATTCCATGAACAGGCTACATCGGAGAGGCTCTTCTTTTGAGTCAGGGATTTTGATCAAAGCTCCATCAACTCCTTTTAATCTATGCTTGGCCAATTTATGAGACCTACATGCATATCTACGAGTTTTGTATTTTTCCCTGAAAGCATTCAAATCTATGGGTATACCCGCAGTAGGGTCAAGGTTGAAGATAGTGGTAATATAGGCCTTAGTGAATCTAATGATAACATTGCCATTTCCAGACAAGACAGACATGGTCTTAGGGTCATACCTAGTTGCTACAACTCTCATCAAGTCTATGTTTATGAAGACATCAGGGCATATTAATTTAGCTAAATCAAGGGTCCAGGCATGGCGAATTGGGGCTTTGTAATGACTTCAATTGTGCTAATGCTCAAACAGACTCCAAGAAGACATAGGGATCCTAGCATCTTGATAATCTACACAAAGATCATATATTTTATCATTTTTGCCAACCTCTCCTAAATTTTTCAGAGGTCTCTTAGACAATTCGGGGCACTGAATCGTGATATCTTCATCTAAGATACATTTTGAGGTTGAAGCCTCACCTGACTTACTCATTTTATATTTTATGTAGGCAACCTAGGGCTTATGCAATTAATAGTTGCGCTAAATATCTCAGAAAATTCTTACAGATAGAGAACTAAGTGTAGGGGAGAGACAATGACTTACTAGTTTTTGACACCATAGAGGTGCAAAATTGTTTCCCCTTGCTCGTTTTGATGATTCTCTGGCTCTGAATGTGATTTCTCCTTGAAGAATGATGGAAAATACCTTGAATTCATGTACCATTCTGCATATTAATGGAGGTCACGGCAACTATAATTCTACTCATGCCATGGTCACTCGAAGGTTTTCTTTGTTTGCATTTTTGAATTCAGACCGTTGATCATTTGTCACCTTTCTGAAATCCACGACCTTGATTCACTGACTAGATTTGACAATCTTAGTCATCTTGGTTGACAAGTCACCACCCAATGAGAATGAGCCAAATCATCTGTACTTTCCTCGCACATCAAATCATCTTTGGCATGCACTGGATGCATGTCACCTTTTCACGGCGTCACTGTCTAAGAGGGCCCACCATACATCTACCATGCAATGCTGTGACATAGCACCCATGCGCCTTTATTATACTTGCTTTTTAATTGGTGGATGCCACGTGTCATCATCTCGCTATCTCATGGTGAATATTCCTTCTGAAAAGATTCCCCTATGTGCCAGCGCAACCATTGGATCTTAAGTTTGCTCTGCAGACCATTAACATTTTGACATGTGGCGGCAGATAGTTGGTTGAGGGTGAACACTTCATAGCACCCTGGTTACATGGACAGGTGGTGGCCTATTGTGGCGTCGCGGCTGGGTATTGACGTCATCCTGAGATGCTCCATGATGGTGTGATTTTCATTTTATAAGACTTTAAGACCTACCGGCGGCAACAAGTAATGACTAGGTTAAGGGACTGGTCAACCCACGGGCACCAAGACTTAAGGTTGTGACTTAAAAGATTGACAACTTGTGATAATGGTGAAAACAATAATATAACAATAAAGTGCATGACCTAAAGGAAAGGGCAAAGGGCTTTCAAAACTGGACAGTTAGAATTTTTTTAAAACCTAAAACCCTACCTAAGGGGGGAACCACTAAGGCCATGGTAAGATTTAGGTGTCTACATTTCTACAGTGCATTAGTTTTTGGGTCGATGAATAATGATCACAATTATCTTTGGTAATTTTTTCCTTCACCATATCATGAGACAATTTTGAGGAACAAAATTGATGACAAATTTCTCTATGGGTTGCGCATGTATTTATTTTCCTTCACTAAGATAGATTGAAGGAATAGGAGAGCATCAAACAAGGATCAATTGAGTGAAATCATGATTATGTCATTGGATTTCAACTTTGTCAACAAAGATACACTATCAAATTCCTATTGATGAATTGCAAAGAATATTTGTTAAGGGCTTATTACCTACTATCCAAGCTAAGACAATGTACCTAAACAACTATTATTCTTCCATGGATTTGAGTGTAAATGTAAGAAACATTGAATTAAAACTTCTTAAGTCTAATGCACTTAAATATGGATCTCATCCTTCAAAATTTCAATAGGAAAATTTAGTTTTCAAAGGGTGGAAAATAAGCAAGAAATAAAAAATGCTCACCATGTTGTAGTTAATTTACAGTCAACTTCAGATGTTATTTAATCTAATTCCCAAAGTGAACTGAGGGACAATCCTATATTATCTATTAATGTAATAATATCATAGAATACATAAAGGAAAATAGATATGTAAACCAAAACACATTCAAATATAGAAGGGTTCTAACATATATGTCACTTCTATTCAAAATGAATTAAGGAAATATACAGAGAGGTAAGATGAACAAATGTACTCAAACTTGTATGGTGCCAACTAGATCATTGTGGCATGTGGCATATGTGGACATCACCATGTGTCAGACGCATACAATGCCAATTATATGATCATGTTTTGTAGTACAAATGTCATTAGGTGGCACACGTGTATGGAAGCATAACATGTAGTTGTTGATGTTCCATGTGTCTAACTAGCCACCAGCATGTAGAGAGAGAGAGAGAGAGAGAGAGAGAGAGAGAGAGAGAGAGAGAGAGAGAGAGAGAGAGAGAGAGAGAGAGAGAGAGAGAGAGAGAGAGAGAGAGAGAGAGAGAGAGAGAGAGAGAGAGAGAGAGAGAGAGAGAGAGAGAGAGAGAGAGAGAGAGAGAGAGAGAGAGAGAGAGAGAGAGAGAGAGAGAGAGAGGAGAGAGAGAGAGAGAGAGAGAGAGAGAGAGAGAGAGAGAGAGAGAGAGAGAGAGAGAGAGAGAGAGAGAGAGAGAGAGAGAGAGAGAGAGGAGAGAGAGAGGAGAGAGAGAGAGAGAGAGAGAGAGAGAGAGAGAGGAGAGAGAGAGAGAGAGAGAGAGAGAGAGAGAGAGAGCCATAAACCCTCAATAATGCCTCTAAACGTCTAAACCTTAAATAATGCCCCTAAACCCTACCCCCTAACCATAAAACATATATAAGCCCTAAATAATTCCCCTAAGCCCTAACCCATAACCCATAAACCCCAAACCCCAAACCCCTAAACCCAAGCAACCCTAAACCTCTATCTCCCTATCTCCAGCTATCTCTATCATTCATCTACCTCTCAATCTCTCTCCCTATGTCTCTGGCCATGTCCCCTCACTCTCCATTTCCCTATCTCTTCTGGCTACATCTCTATCCATGTACCTCACTCTCTATATCTCCCTATTGGTCCTCTCTCCTAAAACACTAAACCCTAAACCTCTAAACCCTAAACCGTAAATGCTAAATAATGCTCTTGAACCTTAACCCCTAACCCCTAAACCCTAAACCTGAGAAACCCTAAACCCCTATCTCCCTATCTCTATCATCCCTCTACCTCTCAATCCTTCTCCCTATCTCTATGGATATCTCGCTCACTCGATCTATCTCCCTATCTCTCCCCCTCTCTCCCCTCTGTCTCCTATATCTCTCCCTAGCTATCTATCCCCTCTCTCTCTCTAGCTATCTCTAAACCTGAGAAACCCTAAACCCTAAATCCAAGCAACTCTAAACCTCTATCTCCTTATCTCTATCATCCCTCTACCTCTCAATCTCTCTCCCTATAATGTCCCTAGCCATGTGCCTCACTCTCTATCTCCCTATCTCTCTCCATAGTCTCCATCTATATCTCCCTATCATTCCTCTCTCTCTATAAACCCTAAACCTTAAACCTCTAAACTTGAACCCCTAACCCCTAAACAATAAACCCTAAACCCTAAATCTAAGAAACTCTAAACCTCTATCTCCTTATCTCTATCATCCCTCTACCTCTCAATCTCTCTCCCTATAATGTCCCTGGCCATGTGCCTCACTCTCTATCTCCCTATCTCTCTCCACAGTCTCCTCTATATCTCCTATCATTCCTCTCTCTCTATAAACCCTAAACCTTAAACCTCTAAACCTGAACCCCTAACCCCTAAACAATAAACCCTAAACCCTAAATAATGCCCCTAAACCCTAACCCCTAACCCCTAAACCCCAAACCCAAGTAACCCTAAACCTCTATCTCCCTATCTCTCCCCTCTCTCCCTATCGCCTTTGTCCCTCTATCTCTCAATCTCTCCCTATGTCTATGGCCATGTCCCTCACTCTCTATCTCCCTATCTCTCCCCTTGGTCTCTATATCTCCCTATTGGTCCTCTATCTCTCTCTAAACCCTAAACCCTAAACCTCTAAACCTTAACCCCCTAACCCCAAAACCCTAAACCCTAAACCTAAATAATACTCCTAAACCCAACTAACCATAAATTAGGCACCAAATTAGGTGCTACATTAGGCGCTAAATAAGGCCTTCAATCAGACGCTAAATCAGGTGATAAATTAGGCACTAAATATGGTGCTAAATTAGGCACTAAATCAGGTGCTACATCAGATGCTAAATGTGACGCTGAAATAGGCACTAAATTAGGTGCTAATAATTGGTGCCTAATTTAGCGCCTACTTGTTCTGATTAGCGTGAAAAATGCAAAAAATAGCGTCATCCTAATAAATAGCGCCGACTTTTTAAAAAAATTGGAGAAAAATACATTAAAACAGTGGGTGGAAGCAAAAAATGAAGCCAAAAAGGGAGCTAATCACATGGATTTGTTGTAGTGTGAGGAGATTTGTGTTGATCTTCTTTGACGATATCTTGATCTTCATTAGAACCTGGGAGGAGCACATGAGGCATCTTGAGGAGGTGTTGAGCATATTAGAGAGTGAGTGTTTGTATGCTAAGGAGTCCAAGTGCGATTGCGGCATGACTAAACTTCTTTACCTTGGTCATATTATTAGTGCAGAGGGGGTAAGAGTTGATCCAAAAAAGATAAGGGCTATTATAGAATGGCCTACACCCACAAATCTCTCTCAGCTCAAGGGATTCTTTAGGTTGTGTGGTTTTTACAGGAGGTTCATCAAGGGATTCTCATAGACTGCAACCCCACTTACAGACTTGACAAAGAAAGGAGCTTTTATATGGTCAGATTCAACATAGAAGTGTTTTGAACACTTCAAACAGTTGATGTCCTGATGTCTTGTGTTAGCGATTCCAGATTTCTCCATTCCTTTTGAGTTGGAGTGCGATGACTCAGGAGAGGGGATTGGGTCATGCTAATGTAGGAGAAACACCCCATAGCATTTGAGAGTAGGAAGCTCAGAGGTGTGGAGAGGAGATACTCAATTTATGACAGGGAGATGTCGGCCATAATGCATGCATTGGGTAAATTTAGACCATACCTGGTTGGGGGCAAGTTCATCATAAAAATGGACCAGAACAACATTAAGTACTTCATGAATTGGAAGGACCTTAATGATCAACAACAAAAGTGGGTGAGAACACTAAAGGTAAATGAATTTGACATATAATATGTCAAAGGGAAGAAAAATGTAGTAGCAGATGCACTTTCCAGGAGACCCCACTTGTGTTTGTTAGGGGAGATTTCTGTTGATTGGAGGGAGTTAATTTCAGTAGAGTATGTTAAGGATACTTGGGTAGCAGGAATCATAGAGGGCACAATGCATATGATGATAGGTACTTCGTGGTTAATGACTTGATCATTTATAAGGAGAGGATTTTTCTGGTGCCTACTTCACAGTTTAAGGGTAAGATATTGAGGACTTTTCATGATACACCCATGGCTGGTCACCTCGGGTTCCTTAATACTTTTAGGTAGATCTAGGAGTGTTTTACTTGGAAGGGACTCAAGAATGATGTTCTTAAGTATGTTTGTTATCCCATTTTCCTCTGCCCAGAGTCAAATGGTTAACCTAGTATTTCCTTGAAAATCCTTTGGAAATGTTCCTATTTAAAGCTTAAAATGCCAAATTTCCCAAGAACCTTGCCTAAAAAACCTTACCTTTGGAAAGAGCTTGAAAAAATAGGCAGGTTTGCTTTTTACACCACCCTGGAATTCGGCCAAATAAAGAAGTTATTCATGGTCAAAGTTTTGGTCAACATACAGTTCAAATGTACATTTGGCGGGCTTCCAATCTCTATCAGCCTTAGGAAATGATGAAAAAAGGTAAGTTGTATGCATTTTAGAATGCATATCGGGCCAAGGAAATACATATACAAAGGGGGAATCTTTCACAGATTCCCAGGAATATTCTACAGTGGTATGCATTTCTGAATGCATATCGGCTCAAAAGATGCATGTACATTTAGGGAATCTGTTGCAGATTCTAGGAATATTCCCAGTTTGTATATTGGGTCGCATGAAGGATGCAAAGAAGTATACAAGGCGAATATACATTGAAGATTCCCCAGAATATTCCGCGCTTGCATATCAAAACGCTTGTATATTGGTTTGTATGTTTGCACATACAAGTGACTATATAATGAAAAGTATACATTGCGGGTATATTCCATCAAGGATTCCCTATTTGTTTGTCAAGGGAGTTTGTATATTGTGTTTGTATATTCAACATACAAAGGTGCCAAGATACATTTGCTATAGTGGAATGTACATTCACCAATGTACAAGGCAGGGAACATGCAAAGGCCGAGATACAAGCGGTGGGGTCTACGATATACAAAGGCGTTTGTATATCTAAAACATACAAGGAAAGATATGCATTTTTCGGGTTATACATTGTAGGAATATTCCATCAAAGATTCTCACTTGCATGTTGGGGTTTGTATGTTCTGCTTGTATATTGCGATATACAAGTAAACATACAAAGGCATTTGTATATGGCCAAATGTGCAAGAGGTGGGGCCTGCGCATATACAAAGAGGATTGCATATGTTCTACATACAAGTGAAAGTGCTACAGTGGAATGTATATCAGGTTGTATGTTCAACATACAAGGCTAATATACAAGCAGGATATACAAGCCGAACCCGAAGGGCTTTTTCAGGAAGCTTTATAAAGATTTGAAATCCGGGTTGTATATTTTGCAGTTGTATATTGTGATATACAAGTGGAGATACAAAGGATGCATACAAGGTGGACTTAACCAAAAGTCAAATTCAGCATATAAAGGTTTGAAATCTGGCTTGTATGTATAAGTGCTTTGTATCTTTGCACACACAAAGAAATATACGAAGAAAGAGATACAAGCCAGACCTGACAGAATAGTCAAATACAGTTAATGGTCTTTTGGGGTCCGTGGCTTGTATGTTGGCAGATACAAAGGATTCTCAACTGCTGGGACCCCCACAAACAAGGGCGATTGTATGCATATACAAGTCGCGATTACAAAGGGTAAAGTGCCATGATTGTATGTGCTAGTTTGTTTGTATGTTTTGCTTGTATTTTTGCATATACAAGCCGACATGCAAAGGCCGATATGCAAGGGAGTTTTCAGCCAAACAAGACGCAGTTCTTCAGCGATAGGTCCCAATTTCAGTTCGACGGCAAATCAGGAGGTGCCACGTGGCAGTGGTGAATGCATATACAAAGGCTCTTGCACATACAAAGATGATTTAAAAGGCAATTTCAAATGCATATCCTGAAAGCGATTACAAAGACCTTTTAGGCGCCAAAGACAGAGATACATTCAAAGCGTTTTGTACATGTAGAGGCAGATTCAGAGGTATTTTCAGAGGATGATATATTCATAGATGTAAAGTGATATATACAGGCGGTTGACCAAAACTTTGACTACCCGTATCTTCTCCATCCTGGAAAATTTTGACATGCTGCAAGAGGCAAAAGTGCATATTTTTGCCTCCTCTTTCATTTGATAGGGTTTTTGGGAGGTTTTTCTAGTCTTCATTTTCCAGACTTGGCTTTGCACATAATTCAACTGATAAGATGTTTCAGCGGCTGTCTTGAAGATGTGGGGGACTTTTCTTCTCCACAGTGGCTCCGGTTGGTGAGTTCTGGAGGTGCATTCATGGTGTATGGGCTCTTTGTCCTTCAGGACCATTTCTTGCATGTTGGACGGTGACTTTGGAGGTTCCTTCTCCATGTCCTGTCCTTTTTGCATCTTGGCTGCGGTTTTTCTGTGATTTTGGCCTGGCGAAGGCATGGCCCCTATCCCTTCGCCATGCCTCTACTCGTAGGCCCCCTGTTGCTGGCATTTATGGCCTCAATTCCATGAATCAGAGACTCCATGCTCTTCTGGCAGGAGTCTAACCTATAAAAGACATGTAGACTCTTTTGATAAAGAAGGATGGTTGATTTTGGGGTTGTTATGCTACCGATTTTATTTTAGTCAGACCTCTTAGTGTAATTGCAAGGGTATGGGAATGGGACTCACTATGCCTGGATCTGGCCTCTGCTGTCTTCCTTTTTATCCACCAATGAATGTAATTAGCTATGTTGGTATACCCCTGCTATGAAATATCTCTGTATCGTAATAGTTTTTCGGACCTTCATGATTAACAGATGTTGATTTCTCGCCTCTCTTATGTCTGGATTTCTGTGTTTTAATTAAATTTATAGTCTGTTCTATGGGTAAAACGGCTCCTCTGTAGGTTTAACTTTCATAACGAATCCTCAACTAGTCATAAGTCTGTGTGAATCCCCCTCCAGCAGCAAAAGATTCATTGTTGTGTCCACACCTTGACCGCCATCGCTCACTAAATCTGGTGTATCACCCCTTTTCCCTTTGAGTTTTCCTTCTAACTCTTTCCCCTGCAAGTTGTTTAGCACTAAGTTTAGTATCACTGCTCTAAGTAATAGGCTTAGAGAAAGGAACCAACCTTCTCTGGTGGTCTATTCTCAAATCGCAAGGTCCCACACTTCGAGATCATTCCCATGTTACCCTAGATCGCTAAGGTCTCATAACTGTAGCAAAGGGTGCAAATCTGGGTGATAACAATTTTTGGCATGAGCGGTGGGACTAAGAATTAAGAATAACAAGTTCAAGTACTACATTTGATTACTGGTTTTGATGTGCAACCAGTGATATCTGGACCTGTAAGAGGTTGGAACTTGCACATCTGGTGACTCCAAACTTTGGTCTGGCAGAATCGATGTATTTCTGCTTATGAGAAGAATACCTACTAGAAGCAGCTCCTCACCTTTCAAATACCTGCAATTATCCCCACCTAGGAGAAGATGGGTAACAACTAAGAAGCACAAAAGGACTCGTGCCTAGTCTAGGAGAGCCAAATCAACTCCCCCTACAGTTGGAGCTCATACTACCCCAAGAGCCTCAGTCACAATGATCCCTGTGGCCAGAAATCAGCCCTTTGTCACTTTCAATCAAGGTAGCCCATTGAATCTAGCTCAGCATGATGATATCCCAGTCGCTGCCCTGAGGAGTTTACCATTCTTTCATGGTGAAGATCAGACCACTCCAGCTGAGCATATCAAGGACATTGCAAACCTATGTGATGTCCATCATGTGATAGAAGAAAATGTAGCAATTAGGCTGTTAGCAGCTTCCCTGAAAGGGAAGGCTCTGCAGTGGTTTAGAAGTCTGCTGGTGAATTCCATAGATTCCTGGGATCACTTGGGAGAAGAATTGTGTAGTTTCTTCGAGGACAAATCAGACCATCTATCGTTGGTGGAGCAACTGTCTACCATCAAAAGAGCCCCTCACGAAGTAATGTCAGACTTCAACCACCGTTTCCAAAAGACGTGGGACAGAATCCCACCAACGGTAAGACCTACAGCTGACCATGCATTCCTATATTTTTTGAGAGCTTTGAATAGCGACATCTCTGTCATGATTCAATCCATGGGAGGATTTTCCTTACCACAGGCTTATACCATAGCCATTAGGGCTGAAAACAGTCTCATTCAGGCTGGTAAGATCGCCCCTAGGCCTCCTTTGCCAATTTTCCCTGCTATTCAACTGCCATTCCCAACATATGTACCTCCCATAGTTGTTATACCTACCACTCCATCTTTACCAGTAGCTAATATGCAGCCAAATAGGCCAGAAAGTGCTGTTCCAAATCAGTCTTTCAAGTTACAAGAGATCAAGGGATTGTTGCAATCTTTTGGTAATGAGCTAACAAATATGAAAATGCAACAATTCTAGAATAGACAGCCCTACTAGCCACATAGCCAAGGGCACAGCCAGTCTTATTAGGGACAGAACCAACCCTACCAAGCTAATAGGCCACCCTACCAGAACACTTATCAGGGGGCTAGGTAGAACATGAATCAGAGGCCTTTCCAGCCTTACAATCATGTGCCCGCCAATGTCGTTAGTGACATCGTCCCTATTCAGAACAACCTAGCATCTGAGTATGAATGGTGCTCTCCAAGCAGTCAGCCACACAGTCAGGTAGCATGCCCAAACGGAGCCATAAATCAAGCTCTGACGGTGCAAAGTGTTGCAGTTTCGCAGCCAAGCACATCTAATGAGGGGGCTGTGCAGTAGATAGAACAGCCTCAACATGATACTGCCTTCATAAATTGGCAGGAAAATGAGTTTTGTGGCATGAATAGAGATGACACTCCAGTTGCAGCAAACACGAGAGCCAAAAGAAGGAGCTATGAAATGGATCAGGCAACAAGCGAGGATAGAGGACCCGATGATCCGTCTACGTCCCGGTTTCCCCATGTGTTACAAAGGAATACTCAAGCAGCTACCAAAGAGCAACCCCATTTACAGGTTGATATTGCTGCCGCCAAGCCACATCAGAAGGTAGGTGTTGCTGCCCCTTTTAATATTATTAAGAATATGAAGAAGGCAAATGTGACAATGTCTATGTGGGATTTCTTAGCAATCTCGGGTCAAAAGGACATACTATAGTCTGCTTTGTCTGATTTAAAATTATCAGGTGATGCTACCGTCGACCCAACTAGAACCGTCCTTACCAATTCCCCCCAGGACAACAGCAAACAACAAAGCAAGACTGTCAAACCACTTCCATTCTATGTGTCATTAATAATATGAGATAAGCTAGTGCACAATTGCATGGTGGATTTTGGTGCAAGTAGTTCTATTATGCCAAAATAGATCGTAGACCAACTGGGATTGAGATATCAGCCCCTAACAAAGGGTGTGCTCCAGCTAGATGGCATGGCTGTCAACACCATAGGTGTGATGAAAGGACTTGAGCCTTACCTTGCATGCCTGTCCTAACATTTCTATCACTCAGGAAGTGTTCATCATAGACCTACCTCCTCATTTTGCCATATGTTTGTCAAGGGAGTTCACATCAAAGATAGGAGGATATTTATCGTCGGACTGGTCCCACATGTTCTTCGGGACCAGATATGGCACCAAAGTAACCCTAAAATCTAAGTTGCTTTCAAATCATCACATAGAGCCCTACACTCCAAGTGCCATTAATGCAAATTGCATTATCTCCGACGACCCTGAGCTCGTTGCTGCTCAGCAACTGCAAGTTGAGAGTATACCAGAGGTACTGTTAAAGGAATGGGCCTTGGAAAATACCGTTGATCATCCTGAAGAACACGTTCAAGAGACTGGTATGGGGGTTTACATACTGCATGAACCTAAAGCAGCAATACCAAATCTTGTAAAAGATGTAGAACAACAGACAGAGCAGCAAGGAGAAGTATGGAAAAAGTACTTTGATGGCTCAAGGAGCAGAAATGGATCTGGTGGTGGTGCAATGCTTGTATCTCCCCAGGGTGAGAGATATTATTGTGCTTTCCATTTTGCCTTTTCATGCACCAATAACACTGCCGAATATGAGGGATTAATCCAAGGATTACAGTGGGCAAGAAAGAGGAAGATTGGCTGTTTACAACTGTTTGGGGATAGTGAACTCATTGTAAATCAAGTAAGAGGATTGCATACTACAAAGAATGATACTTTGAAATTCTATAAGCATAGGGTGTGGGACATGATCGAGGAGTTCAATGCTTTCAATATGATCTCTATCCCAAGAAATCAGAATTACCATGCAGATAGGTTAGTTGCAATTGGGGCTCAGTTCGACATACCAAGTGATATTCAAAGGGAGAGGGTGTAGCCTCATGTAAAAATAGTTGATAGACCCTCTATCCCCGACAATGACGTCCATTGGCAGGTCTTTGAAAGTGATGAGCAAGTCTTGCATTTTTTGTTAGAAGAGGATAAGTTCTCTGTGGTGAACCAAGATAAGCTTAGACAATAGTATGGCAACGATCAAATTGTTCAGTTGAGAACAAACAAGCTGCCCAAGGGACTAGTAACATTGGAGTCTATTTTTGGCACTAATGATCAGATGAAGAGGACCAAAACCAGCATGCAGATAAAGGAGGAGCATTACGAGGAGCTAGAAATTTTTAAGGGTAAGCTTCTCAAGATTGGTAAAATTTGTTCGCCTGAGGATAGAAAGGCTTTTATTGCTCTATGCCATGAATTTGAAGATGTGTTTGCTTGGGATTATTTAGACCTAAAAGGGTTTGACCCTCACATAGCCTAGCATACCATAGAATTGGAGCCAGACGCAAAACCTGTAAGGCAGAAGCAAAGGCCCTTAAACCCAAAGCTCGAGCCCCTGATGATTAAAGAATTAACCAAGTTGATTGAGGGAAAGATCATTTTCCTGATCAAACATACTTCTTGGGTATCCAACCTCGTCCCTGTGAGAAAAAAGAATGGAGAGATCAGACTGTGTGTCGATTTTAGAGACCTAAACAGAGCCTCCCTGAAGGACCACTACCCTCTGCCCTCAATGGAGCAGATCCTGCAGGTAGTAGCTGGCTCAGAGCAATTCTCCTTGCTTGACGGTTTTTCTAGCTATAATCAAATATTAGTCAAGGAGGAGGATTAATATAAAACCACTTTTACTACCAAATGGGGCACCATGGCCTACAAAAGAATGCCTTTTGGTCTATCGAATGCTGGCTCAACTTTTCAATGGGATATGGACATGGCTTTCAAGGGTTTGCTTTACAAATTGGTGTTGGTGTACCTAGATGATATCACAGTCTTTTCCAAGAATGCGTCTGAGCATTTATTCCATTTGAGGCAAGTATTTGAGAGATGCAGAGAGTTTGGGATATCTCTCAATCCCCAAAAATGCATTTTTGCTGTACATGAGGGCACGTTGTGTCAAAGGAGGGCATTACCATTGATGCAAAAAGGGTAAGAGCTATTCTGGAATTGCCCTTACCTAGCCACAAGAAAGGGCTTCAAAGTTTTATTGGCAGAATTAACTTTCTGTGAAGGTTTATACCAGACATTGCAAATCTTTTGAAGCCTTTGACATCCATGTTAAGAAAGAATGCAGTTTTCAATTGGAGGAAAGAGGCTAGACTCAGTTTTGATTCCATAAAAGAAGCGTTGTCAACTGCGCCAACCCTGGTAAATCCTAATTTCTCCAAGGATTTTATTCTATATGCTTATGGCGGTCTGGATACCATTTCTGCAATTTTGGTACAACAACGGAGGGAAGGCTTTGAACAGCCAATTGCTTTTTTCAGCCAAGGCCTAGAAGAGTATGAACAGAAGTACAACTTCATTGAGAAGCATGTCATTGCAGTGGTGAGGAGCCTCAAGAAGTTCAGACATCTTATTTCTAATAATAAGATAAATTTAATGGTCGCTCACCCTGGCGTGAAGGAGTTCCTGTTAAGTAAGGACGTCAAATGAGAAAAGAGCCGGTTGGATCACCAAGGTCATGGAGTATGATGTTGACATCAAAGTAACCAAACTCATTTGAGGGAGAGGACTCAGCGAACAACTTGCCACCAGTCCTGAAAATGAAGCAAGCAAGGAAGATGCGGCATTTCTGGCTGTTGGAAGTGAGCAATAGACGGATATAGCAGCAGCGGGCACAGGTTGGGTTCACAATATGATCCATTTTTTGCAGATTGGCGGGTGTCCAGCAGGGTTAGACAGAGCCAAGAGAAGATACTTTAGACTATAGTCTATCCCATACGTTCTAATCAATGGCATCCTTTTCTAGAAAGATTTTAATGGCGTATTGTTAAGATGCATCGATGAAACTCAGACTGACAGGGTGTTTCGTGAGTTTCATGATGGAGCAGTAGGGTGTCATTTTGCCCCAAGGACTATTGCTTGGAAGATAATGAGAGTTGGATATTATTGGCCCAACTTATTTAAGGATGCTCATGACTAGGCCAGAAAGTGTGTAAAGTGTGCCTTTTTTGCAGGCAAGGAAAGACTGCCAGCTCTACCCCTACAACCAATTCAAGTAGAGCAACCCTTCATGAGATGGGGCATTGATTTCATAGGCCCCATCAACCCGCCGTCTAGTGCAGGCCATAGGTGGGTGCTTACAACAACTGATTACTTCACAAGGTAGACTGAGGCGGTGGCCCTAAAGGAATCTAATGAGAGTGCTGTGTTGAACTTTTATAGTGATTTGGTAGCTAGATTTGGGGTTCCTGAATCTATCATCTCAGACAATGCCTTGGCTTTTGTTGGATTAAAAATAACTGACTGGGCTATGAAAAATGGGATCTATTTGGGCACTTCATCAAATTATTACCCTCAGGGTAATGGCCTGGCTGAGTCCACAAATAAAAACCTCATAAGGATCATCAAGAGAACAGTGGAAAACAACCAAAGGACCTGGCATACTAATTTAAGATCTGCTTTATGGGCAGATAGAATAACTCCTAAGAGGTCCATTGAGAACTCTCCATATATGCTAGTTTATGGAAAAGAGGCAAGATTGCCTGTATCTGCAGAGCTACCAGCTCTTGACATCATGAACCAGCTGGAGATGTTTGAAGAAGAATCCCCCATGGCTGTCAGATATGCTCAGCTCATGGAGCTTGAAGAAATCAGAGACAAGGCTATGAAGATAATGGAGTATCATCAGCTTTAGACCAAAAGAAGTTTTGATTTGAGGGCCACTCCCAGAACTTTTAAGGAGGGTGATATGGTGCTCAAATGGGATGAATTGAAGAGAAGGCTAGGGAGGCAATAGAAATTTGATTGCATGTGGAGCGGCCCATTTCTCATCAATGAATGCAAGGAACACAATGCATTTTAGTTATCAAATATGGATGGACAAAATTTGCCTATCCCAGTCAATGGGATACACGTGAAGAGGTGTTTTGAGGTATGAGTGCTTTGTAAATCGATAGAATAGGTCTCTATGCTTTCAATAAGTGCTAATGCACAATAGTTTGGATGCCTCTTTTGCTTTCCCTAAGTGCTGTCTAGCACAATTTCTGGGTTGCTGTCGGCATTTTGTTTGGCCCCTAGTCTTTCTATGTCCTTCATTGCTGTCATGCTAGGTTTCTGAAGTCAAGATGTTTGTCAAGGTAGTTTCAGTCTTTTCTGACTTCATGCCCAATGGATATAAGGCCATTGATCATTTTTTTAGCAGGCAAACACCCCATAGAGGTCGCCAAGAATGTTATCCCATTTTCCTCTGCCCAGAGTCAAATGGTTAACCTAGTATTTCCTTGAAAATCCTTTGGAAATGTTCCTATAAAGCTTAAAATGCCAAATTTTCCAAGAACCTTTCCTAAAAAACCTTCCCTTTGGAAAGAGCTTGAAAAAATAGGCAGGTTTGCTTTTTACACCACCCTAGAATTTGGCCAAATAAAGAAGTTATTCATGGTCAAAGTTTTGGTCAACATACAGTTCAAATGTACATTTGGTGGGCTTGCAATCTCATCAGCTTTAGGAAATGATGAAAAAAGGTAAGTTGTATGCATTTTGGAATGCATATCGGGCCAAGGAAATGCATATACAAAGGGGGAATCTTTCACAGATTCCTAAGAATATTCCGCAGGGGTATGCATTTCTGAATGCATATCGGCTCAAAAGATGCATGTACATTTAGGGAATCTGTTGCATATTCTAGGAATAGTCCTAGTTTGTATACCGGGTTGCATGAAGGATGCAAAGAAGTATACAAGGCGAATATACATTGAAGATTCCCCAGAATATTCCGCGCTTGCATATCAAAAGGCTTGTATATTGCTTTGTATGTTCGCACATACAAGCGACTATATACAATGAAAAGTATACATTGCAGGTATATTCCATCAAGGATTCCCTATTTGTTTGTCAAGGGAGTTTGTATATTGTGTTTGTATATTCAACATACAAAGGTGCCAAGATACATTTGCTATAGTGGAATGTACATTTGCCAATGTACAAGGCAGGGAACATGCAAAGGCCGAGATACAAGCGGTGGGGTCCACGATATACAAAGGCGTTTGTATATCTACAACATACAAGGAAAGATATGCATTTTTCAGGTTATACATTGCAAGAATATTCCATCAAAGATTCCCACTTGCATGTTGGGGTTTGTATGTTCTGCTTGTATATTGCGATATACAAGTAAACATACAAAGGTGTTTGTATATGGCTGAATGTGCAAGAGGTGGGGCCCACACATATACAAAGAGGATTGCATATGTTCTTTCACTATAGTGGAATGTATATTGGGTTGTATGTTCAACATACAAGGCCGATATACAAGTAGGATATACAAGCTGAACCCAAAGGGCTTTTTCAGGAAGCTTTATAAAGATTTGAAATCCGGGTTGTATATTTTGTAGTTGTATATTGCGATATACAAGTGGAGATACAAAGGATGCATACAAGGTGGACTTAACTGAAAGTCAAATTCAGCATATAAAGGTTTGAAATCTAGCTTGTATGTATAAGTGCTTTGTATGTTTGCACATACAAAGAAATATACGAAGAAAGGAGATACAAGCTGAACCCGATAGAACAGTCAAATACAGTTAATGGTCTTTTGGGGTCCGTGGCTTGTATGTTGGCAGATACAAAGGATTCTCAATTGGTGGGACCCGCACAAACAAGGGCAATTGGATGCATATACAAGTCACGATTACAAAGGGTAAAGTGCATGATTGTATGTGCTAGTTTGTTTGTATGTTTTGCTTGTATCTTTGCATATACAAGCCAACATGCAAAGGCCGATATGCAATGGAGTTTTCGGCCAAACAAGATGCAGTTCTTCAGTGATAGGTCCCAATTTCAGTTCGACGGCAAATCAGGAGGTGCCACGTGGCAGTGGCGAATGCATATACAAAGGCTCTTGCACATATAAAGATGATTTAAAAGGTAGTTTCAAATGCATATCCTGAAAGTGATTACAGAGACCTTTTAGGCGCCAAAGACAGAGATACATGCAAAGCATTTTGCACATGCAGAGATAGATTCAAAGGTATTTTTAGAGGCTGATATATTCATAGATGCAAACCGATATATACAGGTAGTTGACCAAAACTTTGACCACCCGTATCTCCTCCATCTTGACAAATTTTGACATGCTGCAAGAGGCAAAAGTGCATATTTTTGCCTCCTCTTTCATTTGACAGGGTTTTTGGGAGGTTTTTCTGGTCTTCATTTTCCAGACTTGGCTTTGCACATAATTCGACCGATAAGACGTTTCAGCGGCCATCTTGAAGATGTGGGGGACTTTTCTTCTCCACAGTGGCTTCGGTTGGTGAGTTCTGGAGGTGCATTCATGGTGTATGGGTTCTTTGTCCTTTAGGACCATTTCTTGCATGTTGGACGGTGACTTTGGAGGTTCCTTCTCCATGTCCTATCCTTTTTGCATCCTGGCTGCAGTTTTTTTGTGATTTTAGCCTGCGAAGGCATGGCCCCTATCCCTTCGCCATGGCCCCCTGTTGCTGGCATTTATGGCCTCGATTCCGTGAATCAGAGACTCCATGCTCTTTTTGCAGGAGTTTGACCTATAAAAGACATGTAGACTCTTTTGTGAAAGGAGGATGGTTGATTTTGGGGCTGTTATGCTGCCGATTTTATTTTAGTCAGACCTCTTAGTGCAATTGCAAGGGTATGGGAATGGGACTCACTGTGCCTAAATCTGGCCTCTGCTGTCTTCCTTTTATCCACCAATGAATGTAATTAGCTATGTTGGTATACCCCTGCTATGAAATATCTCTGTATCGTAATAGTTTTCCAGACCTTCATGATTAATAGATGCTGATTTCTCGCCTCTCTTATGTCTAGATTTCTGTGTTTTAATTGAAGTTATAGTATGTTCTGGGTAAAACGGCTCCTCTGCAGGTTTAACTTTCATACCAAAGCCTCAACCAGTCATAAGTCTGTGTGAATCCTTGTCCAGCAGCAAAAGATTCATTGTTGTGTCCACACCTTGACCACCATCGCTCACTAAATCTGGTGTATCACCCCTTTTTCCTTTCAGTTTTCCTTCTAACTCTTTCCCCTGCAAGTTGTTGAGCACTAGGTTTAGTATCACTGCTCTAAGTAATAGGCTTAGAGAAAGGAACCAGCCTTCTTTGGAGGTCTGATCTCAAATCGCAAGGTCCCACACTTCGAGATCATTCCCATGTTACCCCAGATTGTTAAGGTCTCATAACTGCAGCAAAGGGTGCAAATCTGGGTGATAACAATGTTAGAGAGTGCCCTACTTTCCAACAGAATAAGAATGAGCACACTTATCCAGCTAGACTACTTCAGCCCTTACCCATTCCTAATTAGGAATGGGAACATATCTCCATGGACTTCATTACTGGGCTACCTAAGGTATAGGGCAAGGACTGTATATTTGTGGTGGTCGATAGGTTGGCCAAATTTGCACACTTCTTCTCTATATTAGTGACATATGCTGCAGCCCAGGTGGCTGATCTGTTCTTTAGGGAGATCTTCAAGTTGCATGGGATGCCCAAGGGAATTGTGCGCAATAGGGATAGCAAGTTCCTAATTCTTTTTTGGCAGGAGTTATTCAAATTATGTGGCATCGAGCTTACTCCCAGTACCAATTACCACCCACAAACAGATGGGAAAATAGAGATAGTGAACAAATGGGTGGAAAGGTATCTCAAAAATTATGTTTCTGGGTAACAAAGAGCATGGATCAAATGGTTGTATCTTGGGGAGTATTGTTATAACACTACATATCATATGTCTATCAAGATGTGTCCATTTATGGCTTTATATGAGTATGATGCCCCTAACTTCATGGATTTACTACTTGGTGAGAGTAGAGTGCCTAAAGCAAAGGATTTGTTACAAGAAAGTCAGGACATCATGAAAGCACTTAAGGAAAATTTGCAACAGACACAAAATCAATAGAAATTATATGCAGACCAACATCGAGTGGAACATAGTTTTGAGGTTGGGGACATGATTTACTTGAGGTTTTAGCCATACAGACAATGTAATCTCAAAAGGATTAGAGTAGAGAAGATAAAACCTAGATTTTATGGTCCATTCAGGGTGTCCAAGAGAGTAGGAGATGTTGCATATGAGCTTGAGTTATCGACCAACAACCGAGTGCATAATATTTTTCATGTATCCAGGTTCAAGAAGGAACTTGGACACAATGTAGTTCCCTCATCTAAGTTGCCACCATTGGATGAGGAGGGGACATTAATACTGATTCTAGAGGCCATTATGGACTCTCAAGAGTGGACTCTTTGAAGAAGGATCATCAAGGAGTATTTGGTCAAATGGAAGAACTTACTTGTGGAGGATGCAACGTGGGAGGATGAGAAGATATTACAATATCCTGAGTTGAGATTGCTTGAGGACAAGTAATTTTGGGGAGGGTGGACTGTAATGTCCCCTTCCTAGCTAGTCCAACAGGTTGACTCTATTAGCCTATTTTAGGGTTCCCGTAGGCTAATGTTTGATGGTTAGGGAACTTTGGTGGGGGTTACCAACAATTGTGGCATGTATGGGATGTTTTGATTGAGTTCTGATAATACCTTGAGCATATCTTCCCTTTTCAAAGTGTCTTTAGACAAGTTCTTTAGGACTTACTATTTTTAGTAAGTCAGGCGGGGTCACTGGTGGAGCTTGTATCGGTATTTCTATTTTTAGCAGCATCGGTGGGAGCGACTTGTATTGGTTTCTTGACTTTTGAAGTGGCCGAGGAATATTGTTTTAAATGTCAAAAATATCAAAGTTAAATTAAATATTTAATTTATGGTATTTAAAAGTTACGAGTTACTTTATTTTAAAAAAGTAACTTAAGGGGGTATAAGTGTGATTTTAATGTGATGTGTTAGTGAAAAGGAGGGTGCTCATCCCATGGGGAGTCATAAAGGGTTATGAATATTAAATTAAATATTAAATTGAAAGACTCCAACTTGGGCATTGGAAAGGAGAGGAGGAATAGAAGTGAAAATGGAGCTCATTTGCATGATTCATTGTCGTGCATTCATTTCCTTAAGCTTATGGTTGTTGGAGGAGCTAGTTATCCTTCTAGGGTTTGTGGAGACAAAATCCTCTATAGACTACACTTCCTACATTGTTGAAAGACAAAATCTGGGAGGTTGTTGGTGATTTCATACAAGAATCACGCTTGGGCATTCACTAAAAGAATTTCTATTAGTTTTCTTCTTGGTTTTAATGCAGATTTTCTGAGAAGGTTTTGAAGACAAAATGCAGTTGTATTTTCAAGATTTTGAATGTGTTTTGATGCTACAGTATTCTCTATAGGGGCTGTACCATTTCCTTGACTTAGCCACCATTATTTGTAGCAGTTTGGAGTGTTTTCTTACGGGTTTCTCTTTCCATAGTTGGCACCTAATCCTATCAGAAATAGATCTTTGATTTTAGAAAAGTTTATGGGCAAATTGGAGTGGAAAATCTATATTTAAATTACTGTGTGAAACCCTCACAGGGTTGTACAACATCATACATGGGACGTGAGGCATTTGGAGACAAAACACCTCATTTTGGAGGCTCATATCACTTGTGATAAAGGTGTTTAGGGCTTATGAGTTGAATATCTTCATTTGTAGGAGGGAAAACTTCAAAACTGAGTTGTGTGAAGGTGTTCTGTAGCATTCCTCTTACTGCTCATTGCATATCAAACCTGCAAAATTGTTGAAATTAAAATGGGTATGTTTCTAAATTGAAGCTTATGCTATTTCTTCATTTGGGTAATCATAGTTTAAGTTGTTTATGTTCTCTACACTTCTAGGTATCATTGCATGTTATGTATTTCTTTATTATTTTACAATATTGAATGTGAAAATACAATTAAGCAAACAAACCAATCAACAGTGAGCATAAACAAAAAAAAAATGGCATCAGGTAATTCTACAAATAGGGGTGTATATTACATTATCCTTGTTATCAAGAGGAGAACCCCATTGCTGCAAAGGGGATAGATACTACTAGATCTTTGAGGACACTATGCTAGCACTGGTTTCGTTCATTTATTTATAGGTTCTTTTCAATTGTTTTTAATAGTAATTAGCACATTCTCACACCCTTGGGAAAGTAATTTTTTTTATTTTCTCTTGGTTAGTTTAGAAAGTATTGCTTACTATATCTAGATTTACTTATTGTTGTGCTTAGAGTAATTGCATTTTGCTTTGTTTAGAGAAATTGTCATTCAAAATCAAACCATAAAATATCAAAACATTAATAAAACTGCATCTAGAAAAAAATCCTTTTATTTTTGCATCCATAAGAGATTTTAGTTTCATGCAAGTAGTAATTAGATCATACTTAAAAGTTCAGAAAAGATACAAAAGAGCTACATTCATTTAGAGACTCATTAAAACTTTAAAACATCAAATAAAGAACCAATCTCTCAATCCCATCACAAGGTACATGAATCACAACTCACACAATGAGGAAAGTCCTCAATCCCATCACGAGACACACTATGCTAAACAAAATATGCAATCAACAATAATCAAACAAAGGAAAACTCTTGATTTCATCAAAAGGCATGCAACACACAAAACTAAAAACAAAGACCAAGTCTTCCATCTTCCTCAACTCAGCGTTCACACTCAATCTTCCCTGGACTGAGAATATTTGATCAAATCATTCTTGGAAAAGAGATAAGGGAAAACCTGTCAGCTTAGGAAAACCCTACAGAAGAACAAGCTCAAGAATAAATGGAAATATTGAGGCTAATAGAGCAACAAAATAAATAGGGACTAAAAAGAGAGGAACTTTGTAATGGAGAACTTAGGTTCCTTGAAGAAATTATTGAAATTGAACAAAGGAGATTAGACACATTTCACCTTTTTGTAGTGAACGAACTAAACAAGATAAGAGCAACTGATCCTCTATGTTATATGTGTATAACCACAACAACACTAAATTAACATCTTTGCCAACATCAATTATATCAAGAGAATCCCAACCATCAACCACACATACAAATAAACCACATAAATAATGCAACCTCCATCCATGATGTTTTGCTTCCTCATGAATAGAAAAACCCCTCGATCCTACCACCATTCGACTAGCTCCTGCCACAAGATTGGGAGTGATTGGGTGGGTGCCTCTAGCAAGGATGTGGTCCCATGTGCTGTGTCACGGTCTAAATCACTCACATTATTCTTGGGTCAATTCTAAACATCACATATTTTGGTGAACCTGATGTGAAGAACACATCCTTCTAGGTGAGTTTTTTCATACTTTTGCATGTTGTATTTAATTTCTCTCTCTTTCTCTCATATTTTTTCCACTTATTCTGTGATGCTTTTTGTACACCAAAAATATGGTAGAATTAGACAAGGTTTAGGGGTAGGTTCCCTCTAACATGAAGAGAACATCCTTCTAGGTGAGTTTTTTATTTCCACACTTTTCTTTCATTTTGTTTCTACCTTTCTCTTTCATTCCATTTATTTTGCATTGCTTTTTACACCCCCAAAATATGAAAGAATTAGACAACGTTTAGGGGTAGGTCCCCTCCAATGAATATCTTACTCCATCATTTGATAGATACATCCCATTGGACCTGCCTACTCCAATTTCAAACCATTATGGCTATGAAGACTTTGATTTAGAGAGGGCTCGACAAGAGCCCCACAACTTCTCAACTTTCAACAACCTAACTTGGAATCATGATATAATCATTTAACCTAACCATCCTAACCAAGGTAGAGCATGTCGAGTGCTTTTTCATCCAAAATACATTAATAGGATCGACCACCCAAATTGATAATGAGGTGTGTTGCTCGGAGAGAAACTTACAAGAAGCTTGTGAGGCTTGGGAAGCCCTTCACATAACCTACCAATCTGAGTGATCAACAACACTCCAAGCTCTGTAAAAAATATTATTAAAGAGAAAACAAACATGGCTACCCAAATGCAAAAAAAACCCACCACAAGGTGGAGAAGGTCGAAGAATGAAGCTAGGACATCAATTGACCTTATATCTACCTTGGTCTAATGGATCATGATGCTCAAGGCTAGAGGTGTTGAACAACCTTAGCAAGATAAGACTAAAGAAAGATCTAGGATTTAAGCAAATCCTTTCACCACTAGGATTGAGAAAAATCAGGGGGCAATCCAAAACCCCCTATTTGATCTTTTACTCTCGTAACACTAGTAATGAGGCCTTTCCACCTTTGCAACAACACATTTTTAACATGTAACCTAGTGGAGTTTTCATGGCACAAAATTATGCAACTCCTCTAGCGTATCAACTAATGAATGCACAAACAACTTATCTAGTCATACCTAGATATAAAATAAATGTTCAAATGCACAACCAATTGGTTCATAGGTCCCACTTGTCGGGCTTATATTTGTAGGAGCAACATTAACTTCGTAAAACCCTTTTGCAGAAACTGATCTCGAATACTTAAAGTAACCTCTAGATTTCAACCTACACAAGGTTTTATTACCATGTCCCCTCTCCAACCTACCAAAATTCAAGGGGGAGGGAGACCCAAATTCACACATCAAGGCATACACAATAGTTGTAATGATACTCCTCCCTTGGGATGGAGTTGTAGCCCAAATATTTCTGTCACACCCAAATTTTGAACCATGTTAATCACTTTGATTTTAGACTAGTTATCGGTTTAAATGCTTTTATGTGCATTGGAAAACTATGTTTATTAAATAGTGATTAGAAATTGAAATGGATGGATGAATCTGTTTTAATTATCTTATACAGAAAAGAACATGATTTTTAATAAAGGTAAAGGTTTATCTTATTTAATTATTTCATGATTATAATACTGTGGTTATAGACTAACTAATTTGTTTTGAAATGAGGTGGATGTAAGAAAAATAATTCCTACCCTCCTAGTAAAGAGGGAGAGTATCACCGGAGAGGGAGAAGAGGATTTTGGGAATGGATGAGATAGTATGCCTATAGGACACACACACATAAGAATTGTACTGTGTTACATGTTTTTAATACTTTTCTTGTGTGGAAAACGATAAATGTTCTATCTTTATGTCTTATGACTGATATGTCAAAGTATTTGTTTGGTTCTGTCAAGTTGACAAATGAATTAATTTCCAAATGACAACTTGGTGTATTGGCTAATAATGTCGCATACTATATTTGTTCTTTATAAAAGTGATTTGAATGTTTATACGAATAAGTTTATTCTTATATAGTTAGACCACAAATACAATATTGTGTTATTTATGTGAATGTTATATATGTAAGAATAATCACATTTGTATCTTACATTTAAAAGTTTTGAATTCAAATGTTCAAGCTCAAATTATCCTCCATGAAATGGAGTTAATGAGCAGTATAAATGCTTTAATTACATTTAATGGTGCAAAGAATTGCAACTAGAGGGAAGTCTCATCGATATGTTTTTCATTAATCACTCCACTACTTTAGTGGGAAGAGTGATGGGCATAATGGAGAACATTGCCTGGAGGAAAATGAGGGTTCGAGGGAGAAAAGAGAGGAAGAAAATAAGGAACAAGAGTTGGATGAAAAGGAGAGCACACTGAATAGAGGAAAATGAGAGAAGAAGTGGGGTAGCAGGTAGAGACTTGAGGAGAAATCTGCAAATCAAGTGATGAATTTTCTCAATATTATCAGTATGTACTATTGTTATAACTTTGATATTGCAATAAGATTAATTGTTAAGGAATGATGTTGACTTCTAGAGAATAGATGAATTCTGCTATCGTTCTCACTACTTTAGGGTTTCCCTAGTTTATATCTTTGAGCACTAAATGCTTGAATGATTAATGTTTGAATTGTGGTTCTCGTTGAAAACCCTGTAGGACAAAGTTGTCTGTATTATTGAAATATTTTTAATATTTCTATGGATGATGGTTATTTGGTTATTTTATACCATTATCCCTGTCTAGGACTGCGTATAAAATGTATTGAGAAATGTTCAACTTTTGGTTAAGGTTTTGTCTTTCTAGAAACCCTATCAGGTATGTGTTACGATAAGTAGAGAAGGGTTTAAATATAAATCAATGAGATTTATTATCCCTTAGGGATAGTTCTTAGATAATGTCAAATAGTTTCCATTATTGGAATTGTGTTAACATTGTGTAGTTGATTGGTTTAAGTTGAATTCCTTGCTGGGAATTATTATTATTATTGTTATTATCATTGCAAACATTCATACTCTGTATCATATCATATAAAGTTAGTAAATGTCTACCATGTATCCCTGTTGGGATTATAAATAATGTGCCTTCTTTTATATTGAATATATATCCCTTTCAAGAAGGTAAATATTTGTTAGAGTAGAGAATACTCCATGTCATTAAATTGGAATGGAGATCATTCACTATTTATATGTACACACTGTAACCATGCGAGAAATGAAAAGTGAGAGTGGTTTTATTCATTACATATTATTGATACATAAGCACAACAATGCTCGAGATATTATATTGTGTTTTAAGCACAAAATGCTCAATATGTTACATTATGTTTTGAGCATAATAGACTCAATATGTTATTATGGTCTGAGCACAAAAATGCTTGAGATGTTATATTATGTTTTGAGCACAAAATGCTCAATATATAATGGTCTAAGCTCATAATGCTCAATATGTTTTGTTGTTATATGAGCATAGGAATGCTCGATATGTTTTATTGAGATCAAAGCATAAAAGATCAATTAATTTCATTGAAGATAGAGTACAAAATGCTTAGTATCATATGTTGTGGCAGAGTATAGTACTCAATGTCTTATATGTGAACAACGTATTTAAAACTTGAAGTATTATATTGTGAAAAGAGCACTAAAAGGCTCAAAATTATTATCTCCTAGTTATAACATAAAATGTCTGATAAACATTATTTGATCAGAGCTCAAGAAGCTTGGGCTCATTTCACTATGTTAACATATAAAAGGTACGGATCTTATGATAATGACTTATTTTGTGATAGTTGAGAATCTCCTATTAAACCGTGAAAGAAATATTTGATTTTTTTAATTTCTGAGAAGGTAAATATTTTAGTCTAGATAAGTTTTGAAGAACTATATTTATGACTTTGTTGTCATTTGAATTATAACAACGATGATAGATATTACTGACTTTTGAAATTCAAAACAGAACTGTGTCTATTAGAATATGATATGAACAAGCTTATTTATATTGAAATGATATTATATTTATTTATAACAATATACTTTTATATGTATATATGTTGATTACATACATACATATACATATACAATCTTCCATTGTAGAAAGATAGGAATCTTGGATTGGTGGAATGAAAATTATTTTTTCAAGTTATGTACCTGGTAAAGGATTCTTGGCAAAATATTAATTATGATTTGAACTATATTAAAAGCATTTTTCTTCGAAAATTGGAATGTGAAATCTAAGGAACTAGTTGTTCCATCGAAAACTAGAACATTAAATAAACTTTGTAGGTATCTCAAACATGAGATGGTTTTCTAAAGTTGAATCTTGAAATCTGTGAGTAATATAATATTAAGACAAGACTGTCAAAATGAGAGTACGCTGAGAATGCAAGGATGCTTAGTAGTTCACTACTATATTATTGAGATAATTAGTTATGCTACCTTGAACTTGACTATTAAGATTAGAGAGGGATCTTAGTCAATTATCCAAGTTTAAGATAGATAAACTAATGAGTGAAGCTATTTGTTTGTAATTGATTATTATATTTGAGAATATATATTGTGATGAAATGATTGTTGAAAACTCGTTGAGAAAGAGGTGTATGAACTTATGACATATATTACTATTATGAAATGTATTTATTGATTTATAAATCTTTGGCAAAACTAATGCAAAATCACTGCTTGCATTTTTCAATTCACAGTGTCTTTTGGACTTACAATTTGGTTGGATGTGTCATACTTAGCTAGAAGGATTCTAGAGTCGTATGGCTAATTGTTTGTAATTTATACACAACACTAGCTCTTAGATGGCATACTAGATCTTATTGATTCCCATAATCCACTACTCTCGTGAAGGGTAGGGCCACTTCTTTTGAGAAGATGTGCGGGGGATTGTTGGTCTATGGTTGGAGGAAAAGCACTCAGGTGATGCTCTCCCTTTGCAGTTGAAGATTGTCGAAGAATTGTTTGTTGAGAAACATCATTGTATATAATATCAATATGTATCATGATTATTATTTTATAATTGTAAAAGCATCAAAATGAAGATGCAATCTTCTAATAGAACTATATGGATGTAAGTTTTTACATTATGACATGGATATGGAAATGGGAACAATTCTTGAAAATATTCATTGTTATGAAATGATAATTATTATTAAACAAAAAAAATTGTGTGATTAAGCTTAAGTTAAGTTACTTTTGAGTTAATTAACATGCATTCATTACAATTTCCAAAGACCCTTGAAATAATTGCCTTAGATTGTATTATTGCCTTCTTGATGCATCTACACATTCCTTTTGATAACTCATTGATGAATTCACCATCACCTTTGATATGAATAAGCTAGTGAGGATGTGAATCCAATAATTCTTAAGTATGAAACAAGACACAAATGAATTAGTTGCATATTTTGTCATGCATTGGAGGCAAGTCCTCTATTCATCAACTTGTGCCCTGAACATGGACCATTAAGAACTTTGCAACCTCTTCTTGCATGCCCTCAACAGGGACACAAGAGAGGAGGTCCAAAAATTACTTTATAAGTCCTATGAGGAAGCTCTAAAAGTGTATTAAGAACCAACCATGGCACTATTGATAGCAAATGAATGGAAGACTCATCACTTTACAAGCTAATGACAATAATAGAAACAACTCTTTTATTTTTAAGATCCTAAAAAATAATTTCATAATACAATGATAGATGGCGTAACTGACACACCTCCTACAAAAAATAATGATAAGGGTAAGGCGATAATGTGAACATTATGGAATATCCATAGAACAATAGGAAAATTTACCAAAAAATGTAGGAAAACTTTTAGTCAAAAAATAATATGCAAGGATCGTATCATTACTCCTATGACCCTAACACATACTATTATTTTCATAAAGTAAAGGTGCATGATACAAAGACATGCTATAATTATAGAAATACCATTTAAAAACTCTTTGATGAGAAATGACATAAATTCTTAAGTGTGCTTATGCGTTAACAAGATAAAGAGCTTAAATTGAATAATCAATAATAAAATCATCAATTTGTTCTCAATCAAAACATTCTAGGTAATGTTGAGTTAGACAAAGATCAAGAAATTTGTGTCACCCATGAACCAAAATAGTCGAATCTTATCACAATTGATTCAAAATTTTCATAAATGATAGACCTTATCAAAGGTTCTCTCATCCATAAAAGGGATCTTCTTAATGTCCTAGATGTAAGAGACTTGGTTCAAACTCTTTCAGATAAGAAGCACCATGTCCTTACTTTTGATCTTGAGACATTACCCTTGGATGATGACATTCCTAAACAAGATGCTCTCCCCCCTCTACCTACAAGTCCAAGTCATGATTGATGATGGGGCTGCAATCAATTTTCTTCCTTTTTCTCTCTTACAAAAAATAGATTAAGATAAAATGCACATTACTCATAATACTTCCATCCTCGAGATTCATAGGAACACAAACATTCAAACTATTGGAAAAATCAATCTCCCAATCACATTAGGTCCCAAAACCCTTCCAACCAAATTTTACATTATTAATGAGGAAACCACCTATAACATGCTCTTAGGGAGACCCTAGATTCATAGAATGAAGGTTATTCCCTTTAATCTATTCCAAGAAATCCATTTCTTTCATATGTGTCAAACCCATGCCATCAAAGGAGATCTCAATCCTTTTAGTATTTATAGGATGGAGCAAGGGAAGAAAGAAGATCCCACAAATACTAGTCTAGAAATCAAAATCTTTGCAAAGGGAGAACCATCCATGTTAGAAATCTAAAACAAATGAATAAGCCAAGAAATTTTTAAGAGAGATTGTAAGCTACAAAAGCTGTAAATACATAAACAAAGACAAACTAATGAATCTAAGACATGCAAATGTCGGGATGATAGAAGTGCATTATGAGATCAAAGAAGAAGCTACAAAATAGTGATATAATCAATACAAGATACAAAATAAAAGCTAGGTAGCGAGCTTATATAGACTAGGGAGAGGGGTGGAGGTGGAAAAACCAACCAATAGGGAGAGACCACCAAATGGTCTAAAACTAGTAAATGTTGTTAGGATTAAGGTGCCATAAACCTTGTAAATCTTATGTAATTAATTACTCCTAATATTGTTTGTAAATTATTTGTAAGGGAAGATGTATTCACCAAGCAGCGGTCTTGTTTCAACCAAATTTTGGATCCTTGTACTTGACCAGGGGATGGGAAGTGTGGGGGCTTCCCCCCCCACTATGTTCATCAGGGGGTCCAAGGGGTTGTAATATCTTCCTATCCCCCTGGTGGGGGTTCAGGGGCAGCGCCCCCAAAGATATTTTTTTTAGAAAATTTCCTTGTAAAATATTGTAATTTCATAGTCAATCTAGACTGTTCATCATTAGGTCACAGATCTGACAGTAGAGGTTATGTTAGGGTTTTTTCCCTAGAAGGCAACTCTCTTTTAATGAGGATATTGTATTAGATTATGAAGGAGTATGATAGGCTCTGCATTGAAGACTGAACATGAGATTGATAGTGTTGTATTGTAAACTCTATTGACATTAATACTGACTAGTGCATCTCTTCTTGTGTGGAGTTTTTCCCAAAAGGGTTTCTCCATGTAAAAATCATGTTATGTGTTTAGTTCTTGTATTCCTTTATTTATTTGTATTGCTGATTTGATTTCCTATAATCTCCATTTGGTTCTGCACTAGATTAATAGATATAGTTGTAATCAGATTTCCATTCTATAGTTCACCTTCATATCTAACAGATGTAACTCCCTCATAGGATGGTGACACCTCAAATAACCCACTCACCTAATTAAACTCACTTTATTAACCTAAGCAAGCTTAATAAAAGTGTAGGAAAAAACTAGGAAATAAGAAAATAAAAACCTACACTAGCACCCCCCTTAAGCATAACTTAGGTGGGTGAAAAGATGGGTCCAAACAAATGAAGCCTAATGAGGTACCCATGTACAAATAATTCCACCCAAAGAGAATAAGCCCTGAAATAAAGGAATAGAAGCCCTCCACAAATAGAGAGAGAACACCCTATTGATGTGGTAGTTAGTCACATACATATGAATAAAAGTTTCTATAACAAACCTTTACTCATCTTGAAAGACTTCAAAATATTTGAGGATTTGATGTCCCAAGTCTTCGGTTGTTAGGTCATGACCATCTTATCATTGCTCAGGGTTTGTTGTGTTCTGCTGTTCCATTTTGGGGACTTACACCTTCATAGCTGTCTTCCTTCTCAGATTCAGTCAAATTCCATAGATATCCAGTATATTATATCCAATCTACATGTATTCTTGACAATTATATCATATCCTTCAATATCTAGGTGAGATTTAAGCATACAAACATAAATTGAGCATAACTTTGATTAATTCTTCTAAAACTATCTCAATTTTGATTAGTTCTTCTGAAACTATCTCAATTTTGATTAGTTCTTTTGAAACTATCTCTCCTTGAACTAATCTTTACACATAGATCCTAAATTCACTTAAAGATCTTCTTTAAGATACACAATTCACCAGTATTTATTGTTCTTTACATATAATTTATCATTATTTTGCACTTATTCAATATATTTTGTAAAATGAAGAGTGAAATATCAGGTTTAGAAAAGTAAACTCCCAAACTATTAAAGTTTCACCAGTGATCCACATGCATATCTTGATATACTCTTGAAATGAAGGAAATCTACTCATACTTCACTAGAAACATTCACAGTTACATATGAGAGATGCAAATATTTAAAGGAAAGTTGATTAATAGAAAGCAATTAGTCGAATGCACTCCAAAAGGATGCAACAATTCACCATTATAGACTAGAAGTCATAGAGGATTACTTAAGATGTACAATGGAACAATAATCTGTAGTTTCATTTTCATTATATATGCAAAGCATATACAAATATACACTGATTGTGAGAAAGAACCATGAGAAGAAGTCACAGAGTTGCCAAATCAACAATCTCAGTGCTCAAAGTTCATCAATTCAGTCTTTCTATTATAAAATGATTTTGGCCCTTTTATAGAACAAGGACCTGAGATCAGTTACAATACACCAACGTCAGGATATCTCTCAAAAATATCAATGGCCAAAAACTGTAGCACGTGATCACCAATTGGCAATCTTGGATGGAGGACAACTGGCAATAGAATATTTCCCATCATCTTTATCTTTGCAACTTCATGAATATTCTATTCCTCTAAATTAGATGAATCCTCACCCACTATCATTCCTTTTCCTCTAGAGTCTAAATTCTTGTAGACATTGTTGGTAATTTTCCCAGACTGGATGCTTATTCCTAGTTATCCCTACAAGGTAGCCATCATTGATCGACAGGATTCCCAGGCCAGGGGCCAACAGTATAGGAGATAGACTCTATAGATATCTCCTCTTCTTCTTTAGGCTCTGCAGAACCAAGGGGGGTATTCCCTACTCAACATCCATGAAATATAAACTGTGCAAAGACTGGGATGTTGCCATAAAGCAGATAAATCCTCTATTGTGCAGACCAAAACTGTGGAATAAGTGCAAAGGGGTTAGCTTTGGGCCTATGTTCAGTTGTAGACAGAGGATTTTGAATCCTAAAACTACTTCTAAAGTCCTAAAAGGTTTGTATATGAAGTTCGAGTTGATTTCATATTTGGATGCAAAACTAGGACTCTAGGTTGCAATAGAGATACAAGACCAGATCGGTGCCTATCTAGGGCTCGGAGTCAGTAGACATATATATGTGAATGTTTATCATAGACTCAACACTAATCAAATTCCAAGGGGTTTTGTAATGTCTGCCTTACAGACAATACCCAAGACAAAGTATTCAGTTATTTCTACTTATAAATATCCTTACTACAATGTATTTTTCCCAACACCTAACCCTAAACATTCAATCTACTCCTTAAGCAGAAGTAAAAGATTAAGCATTCAATATAGGAGACCCATATCCTAGAACCTCTAACACCCCTTAGATGCTCAGATTCAGAAGAAAAACACATTCAACTCAGAGACAAATAATAGAACACATGCTACAAAGCATTACTCATTTAGATTAACATGAAACTGATGAATTCTATGCATAATACATACAACATACAACTCATAACTCACAAAGACACCTGAAATAGAGTCACCAGAAAGTTGTATCTTGTTGCAGCACCAAAATTTGTCCAGTTTTCAACAACCAAAATGAATAACATAGTTTGGCTTTTATACCAAGACTGTGAACTCAGCAAAATTAATTACATGACAAGGTCAAAAATTCCTATCAGATACACTGCACCAGAAATGGCGCTCAAAATCATAAATGTAGCAGGGGATAAAATGGGAAGAAGCAAGAGAAGGGCGAGGAGTAGTTGAGCTCGAGCCTTGTGCCGCCACTGGAAGACTTTCATCATAAACCAGGTACTTGGCCGTTCGACCATCGGCCCATGCTAGTCTGCAATCCTGCCATTAATGGCTCAACCACCCGTAGCTCCTCTTGGAAACCGTAACAGTGCACCCATGGAAATTTTTTGCTCAAAAAATGACTATAGACACAAGAAAAAAACCATCGTTGAAGGTTCAAAACCCGACCGTTGATCAAAAACCCATCGCCGAGATCAACGGTCCCAAAACATGCATGAAGAGCTGCGAGCCAATGATATCATGCCACGTAGGCACCTTGACCCTCTATCGCTGACCTTTTCTCCTTTTATTTCGCCTTGATCGCTTTTCTATATGCAAACCCAAATGCATATACAACATACAAGGTGGGCGTCAAATGTTATAAAACAAGTCAGAATTCAGCTCGTGTCCACCTTGTATCTCCATCCTGCACCCACTATATTGTATATTTCACACATACAAGCACATATATACAAGGTGGATTCCACTACATCTATCCACCAGATTTGAAAAACTTTCAAGTTCGGGCCTTGTATCCTCATGAGTTTGTATATCGGCACATATACAAGTGGTGGGCCCAACCCATTTTCTGTTTCCTTTGCACATTTCCTTGCACATCACCTATACAAATGCAATGTACAAGCCACGAACACCACACTGCTTTAGAACAAAATAAAAATGACTTCGGGTCTGCCTCGCATCTTTGGAATGCATTTCCATTGTATGTGCACCCGAATGTATATTGCATACACAATCCACATTTGTATATCCACGGCACTGTTCACTCTGCATGTTGTGGGTCTATGTATATTTTTCAATGTACATTCCCTTGCACATACAAGCAAGGAATCTTCTCCAGAATATTCCTACAATGTATCTTTTCCTTTGTATGTTTCGCTTGCATATTATACATACAAGCCCGATATACAAGTAGGGCCGATATACAAATGGCAAATATTCCTGAAATCTTACAAAAGATTCCCCCAATGCATATGCAACTTGATATACATTTAGAAATGCATATAACTCAAAATCTTTACCATTTCTGGAAGCCGATTGAGATTTCACAAGCTTGTCAACAGATTTGATTAGTTGCACATATAAAAACATGACAATCTTCCTACACGCGATAAGAGAAGGCAGATTCCACATTGCATTGGGCCGGTTAACCTATGAACATTAAGGCATGGAGATGAAACCTAGTAGGGAACCCGTTACAAGAGGCCAACATCAGAATAGACAAAACAATGCAATAGACCAAGGAAGCCAAAAACCTTAGGGTTTGAAAGAGAAAACCTACAAACATTCAAGCTTAAAACCCTAAACATAAATGAATACTAACATAGGCTCCGATTGGGGACATGTAGGCGCAAGGCTACAGCGAGGACCAGACTACTCCGGGGCAGACCAGACAAAATCTAAAACTCAAAACACGACTGACTATACAAGGCATGTACAAAATACTTACAACTAGTTTACAATGTGCACACAAAGTATTCATTTATGAGAAAAAGGTTTTAAGGAATTTACTGTGCACTGGTAATTCTAGTAATTCACCATTTAGGGCTTGGAGAAAATAAGAATCATCTCCATAGATATTGCTAATTTGATATGGGCTAGTCCATAAGGGCTCAGATTTACCATGTTTGCCCTTATCTTGACTCCTAGCATTCCACATAAGAACCAAGTCACCTATCTGGAAGCTTCTCTCTATAACCTTTCTATCAAATAGATACTTCACTTGTTGCTGTGTCTTGATGTTTGTTTTCTGTGCTTCCCTTCTTATCTCATCTAGTGCAACCAGCTGATTTATTCTTTCAGTCATTGGGTCTCCAATCTCCTCACTATTCCCTTGGATGAATTTATAAACTAGCAGGAGGTTGTTCACAGGCAACCTAGTTGCTACACCATATACTAATTCATAAGGTGACCTTCCAGTTGCTCTTTTCATTGTCACCCTGTCAGCCCATAATGCCAACTTTAGCTTTGAATCCCAAGACCTCTTGTTTTTATCTATCATCCTTTTGATGATTTTCATGAGACTTTTGTTGCTTGACTCTGCCTGACCATTCCTGTATGGATGGTATGGTGATGTATGAGACAAATCCATTCCATATTTATTACAAAAGTTAATAAATTCACCAGACCTGAAGCACATTGCATTATCTGTGACTACTTTTACTGGTACTCCAAATATGATAATAATATTTTCTAGAATAAAATCCATCACCACTTTGCTTGTAGCTTTTTTAGTCAGGATGACCTCAATCCATTTAGTGAAGTAATCAGTGTCAACCAAAATCCCACTGTGCCCTCCACTTGATTTTTCTGTGATTTCTCCTATAAAATCAATCCCCCATTGCTAGAATGGAGCTTCCACAATTATAGTCCTAAGGGGTAATGCACCTTGATATCTTAGCTTTCCTGAGAATGTTTGGCAAGACTCACATCTTCTTACCATTTTATGTGCATCTGAGAAAAGAGTTGGCCACCAGTAGCTATCTCTGAGAATTTTATGGGCTGTCGTCTGGGTAGTATAATGTCCACCACATACTCCACTGTGCATGTCATTTAGAATGTCCCTGGCCTGATCCTCATCCACACTTCTGAGTAATACACCATCAGGGTTTTTCCAATATAGCTCTCCTTGAACAATGATGTATTTAACAACATGCAGCTTCAAGGTCCTCTTCTTATTATCACTGAGATGGGAAGGACAGTTCAAATTCTGTAAATAATATACTATGTCTTTATACCTCTTAGATCCTGACATGTTTATAACTTCATTATGTACCGCATTCACTTGGCATGCCTCTAGATTTGACTGTGTCATCAGTTTTGCCAAACCTTGTCCTCTTACCAGTTTTGTGATCTGTATTTCAATATTGAATTCTTGCAATTTATTTATCCATCTGCATCTCCTTCCAGTTACCTCTTGCTGAGTGAAGATATCTTTGACTTCTGCATGATGTACATATGCAATTACTTGAGATCCTACCAAATATGGCCTGAAGCTCTTGACTGCTCTAATAAGTGCATATGCCTGTTTCTCCATTATATCATACTTTAAATCAGCAGCCTGCAATGACCTGCTAAAGAAAGCAATAGGTTGTTCAAACCCTTTTTCATTTTTTTGCAATAGGTATGCAGCAATAGTATGGAAAGAAGAAAATGAAAACAATTGAAATGGCTTAGAAAAATTAGGAGATTTTAACACAGGAGCCATCTTTATTGCCTCCTTTATGTCTTGAAATGATTTGGTTGCTTCATCTTCCCATTTGACAGTTGCACCCTTCTTCAACATTTTAGAGATGTCTTTTGTGGTCTCTGCAAAGTTAGGCACAAATCTTCTAACAAAATTAATTTGTCCAAAGAAGGACTGAACACCTTTCACTGTTTTAGGGATTTGGATTTTGTCAATTGCAACCACCCTCTCAGGATCAATCCTGACTCCATCCTTGGAAACAATGTGTCTAAGCAATTCTCCTTCCACAACCCCAAAAGCACACTTCTTTGGGTTGAGTGAGATGCCATACTCTAATGCTCTAATAAAAATCTGCTCTAGGTGCATACAGTGCTACTCTTCTTTCTTTGAAAAAGCAGTTAATTCATCTTGATACACAACCAAGATTGAATCAATCAATCCTGCAAAAGCAACATCCATTGCCCTTTGAAATGTGGCACCTGCATTTGTCAGTCCAAATGGCATCCTCACATTTACATAGGTTCCCCATGGAGTAGTGAAAGCAGTCTTGAATTGCTCTGATTCCTTTACTTTCACTTGATTGTATCCTGAAAATCCATCCATCATGGATAAAAGTTCACAACCAGTCACCTTCTGCAACATGGCTTCCATGTTTGGCAATGGATAATTGTCCTTCAAAGAAGATACATTCAGATTTCTAAAGCCACACAAAGTCTTATGTCTCCATTCTTTTTTTGAACTGGGACAAGGTTGGACACCCAAGTTGAATGTTTGATAGGCATGATTATTCCAGCCTCCCTAAGCTTCATAAGCTCTTCTTGCATTTTAGGAGCTAAAGTTGGGTTGATAGGTCTCTGTTTTTGTCTAAATGGTTTAGCTCTAGGCTTCAAAGGGATTTCATGCTGGAATAGGTCTTCCCTATAAGCTTTTAGGTCCTCATATGACTAGGCAAATACATGCTTATATTTTCTCAGTAATGCAATCAGTATAGTTCTGATATGTGGTTTGAGCTGTTTGCCAATATATACCTTTTTGGGAGCATGAGATGTTCCCAAGTTTATCTCCTCTAAATCATTCTTGTTTGTTGGAGATGCCTTTATAACAAATTGGTCCCTATTGTCAAAAGCTCTCTCTAAAGCAACCAACCCTCTAGGGATTTATTTGTCTTGAGATGAATCACCTCCTTCCCTAAGAGAGTTTCTTTTCCATCTACAACCTCTACAAGATTCTGAAAGTCCATTTCCTGGTTCTCATACTCATCAATGCAATGTAGAAATCTTAGCAAATCTTTATAGTCATCAAACACTTGCTAGCTGCATACATTATCTGGCACTGTAGGTCTAAGCTTGACCTCAACATTTGTGACATCTGATAAAGTGATGTCATTTGGCCTTATGGCTACATTAGCCAGAAAATCTACCTTGACATTTTTTGATCTCTCTATCCAGTTTATTGAAAATGCATCAAACAATTCAATTGTATCCCAAACAGCATGTTTATATTGTTTTAACCTCTTATTTTTTTATGCATGCTTATCTCTAACTTGGGAAACAATAAGCTTTGAATCACCAAATACTTTGAGCATCTTGATTTCATGCCTCAAATCTACGTTCAATCCTAATAGCAAAGCCTCATACTCTGCAATGTTGTTTGTGCAAACAAACTTCAACAAGAAAGAGAATTTTAAAAGTTTACTAGTCGGAGATAAAAACACAACTCTAGCACCAGAGCCTTCCTTCGAACAAGCTCCATCAAAATACATGGTCCAAAGACCCTGTTGGTCAAGCTCTCGAATGCAAATTTTTTTTCCTTTATCTCCTTTATCATCTGAGACAACTCTGAAATTATCACAGTTAGTGTTCACAAAACATACCTGTTCGTCTGATTCTTGATCCTCCACTGTCTCTGATGACCTTTCTTTTGTGATTAGTTTGACATCCTTGCCATTCATTGGGATCATAGCATATGACAGATCTAATTGCATACTCCCACCAACCAATTCTGCCCACCTTCTTGACAATAACATGCCATACTATGGCTTGATATCAACAACTGTTATGTTCATTTTGTACACATTTTCAGGATATGCTGCTAGTCTGAAATCAACATCTTTCATAATTCCAATGACAGGTACCTCCCTAGCATCCATTGCATAGCACTTCCCACATGCCTTATCTATTTTTAACCCAGCTTGCTGCATGATAGCCAACGGCATGATGTTTGTGGATGCTTCTCAATCAAGCATACAGTTCTTAATTACTTTTCCATTTATGACAAGGGAGACATAAAATGGTTCAACCTGTGAAGGGCATTTTGTCATGGTCATCCCCAGATATACCTCAGGAACTTCATCTTCATCAATGCACATGGCCTGTTTCCTACCCTGAGGTTCACCACTCAACTTGGCTTGACAGGGTACTCCTGAAATTAAGGAGACTGCCTTATTTTTGAATTCTTCCACTTTCATCAGCTCCATCAATGGAATAGAGACTTTTATCTACGATAAGACTTGAGTTATGTCAAATGGAGCATAATTTTGTATGACAGTTGTAGCTTGCTCCACAGTTTTACTTCCATCTTGAGATGATCTAGCTTTAGTTTTATGGCTCCCTGATTGTCATCTTTGATCTAAAATTTTTTGTTTTGATTCTCAACCTGGGAAATTCTGCTTTCTGGTCCTTGAGGATCATGACCTATTTTTTGCTTAAAACCTTGCTTATTATTGTTCCATTGTTTCTTATATGTTTCAGTCCCCTTATAATTTTGCACTGGCTGGCCGACAGAAGTATTCTCTAGTTGGTGTGAGTTGCTTACTTGAGCTTTACCTCTTAGGTTATAATTGCTTTTGACTTAAGCTATTGCTGCAGCTGTGAAGGCTCAAATTTCTTCATCAGAAGGTCTTCTTAAGTTGTTCAAAAATCTATGTGAATCCTGAGTATAGGCATAGTTGTCTTCCTCATCCTCATCATAGGGAAAGTGCTGGCAGACCTGAATTTCATCATCTGCACTTGTATCAGCATCACGAAAAGAGTATTCTCTATTTGTAGAAAACATATTAATATTATCATCTTCCATGCAATGTGGCTCGTTGCACTCATCACAGGCAACAACATTGTTGTATAAGGACTGAGCAATCATACATTGTGACTGTGAGTGAGGCATTTGACATATGATACACCATGGGGTGTCATTAACAGTATTTATAGCCTTGTTCAAAGGATCGAGAGTTTCCTTTGCATTTTGAGTCCTTTGATTTGTGTTGTGGTGTGGGAGGATGGGTTTACCATTATGCCAATTAGTATTATATAGCATATCATGTAATGATGGTCTTTTTTCCTGCCTTTGGTAAACCTGTCTGTCAGGACCTACCCCATTTTCATTTTTAGCCATTCTATAACTCAGGTTCTTGACAATAGTTGTCAATTTATCTATTTTATCCTCAGAAGTAGATGCATTACCTTAAACACTCTGAGATTTAGTATTTGGATTTTGCAGAATTTTCACATCATCTCTTCTGTTTGTCTTACTAGACGCTTTTCTGTTATTTTCAATATTTGTTTCTATTTTGAAGGCATCCCTAAGGCTATGAGGACCATTATCTCTCAATTCATATGCTATTTTGGCGTCAAAAGCATTGATGTACAATACTATGCACATAGGTTCATTAGGCCTCAGGTGATGTGGCAATTTGTTCAATACCTTCATGAATCTAGCATTGAAATCAGCAACCTGTTCATTTGATCCTTTGGTAATTCCTGTGAATTCATTAATGAAGAAACTTGGATTAGTTTTGTCACCATATTGTTCTTTGAATATTCTTCTGAAGTCCTCCCATGATGAAATACTCCTGTCAGGCAGACCTTTGTACCATTCCTTGGCTTCATCAACTAAGGATTGCATAAATGATTTCATGAAAACATCCTCATGCTCAACCTCAAAGTTGTCCATGATATTCTGAAAAGCTTTTAAATGGTCTTCACCTGATACAGTATTATTTCCTGAGAATTTAGGCACTTGCAGCCTCACATGTTTGTCAATAGGATTTGGATAACTAGGAATGCCATTAAAAACAAGCTATCTAAATCTGTCTAGCTACATCGGCTATCTACAAAACTGATTAGCATTGGCATTTCTATTTGCATTCTAATTTCTTACATTATTTAAAGGTACTCTAGCATTATTTGCATTCTGTCTTTGTTCATTATGCTGATCCTAGACTTCATTTCTTTGCTGATTTCTCAGTACATTTGCATTTTCAAGGGTAGGAACCGAATCATTCTGAGCAACTCTCAGAGCTTGCACTTTCTGTCTCATGTCATCTCTAATCTTTACTGCCTACAGATATTCTAATTCTACCCTTAAGCTCTTAATTTCTTCGGCTAGTTCCTCCTCTCTAGGCATAGAAGAGGACGGTTTTATCACATTTTGATCATCATCATCCCTTGGAGATTCAGCTTCTTCAAATCTATTAGGGGAATCATGGAAAGGGCATTCTTAAAACACCTCTGACCTTATTCTCAAACCACTACCCTGCTGTCTTTCATTTACATTCTGGATTTCAGCCTCAGTGTTTGAAAAATAAGGTATTGTCCTCTCTGAAGACCTTGGATTGTCTTGAATATTATCATTACTTCTGGGGCTAGGAGAACCATCTTGACTGGCTCAAATAGTCCCTTTTTTCCTATACATCATTTTTATGGGTAACTCTTCAAACATAGTATTACTCTGGGATCTTCTCCCTTGCATACAAATTTTTACTTTACCAGTTAGGAGATTGGTTTGGAGTCGCCACCTATACTTAGGAAATATTTTCTTTTAAAATCAGGGTTCTTTTACAAAGCAGTCCCCAGCAGAGTCACCAAAATCTATTGGTAATTTTCCTAGACTGGATGCTTATTCCCAGTTATCCCTACAAGGTAGCCATCATTGATTGACAGGATTCCCAGGACAGGGGCCAACAGTATAGGAGATAGACTCTATAAATATCTCCTCTTCTTTTTTAGGCTCTGCAGAACCAAGGGGGGTATTCCCTACTCAACATCCATGAAATATAAACTGTGCAAAGACTGGGATGCTATCATAAAGTAGATAAATCCTCTATTATGCAGACCAAAACTGTGGAATAAGTGCAAAGGGGATAGCTTTGGGTCTATGTTCAGTTGTAGACAGAGGATTTTGAATCCTAAAACTACTTCTAAGGTTTGTATATGAAGTTCGAGTTGATTTTGTATTTGGATGCAAAACTAGGACTCTGGGTTGCAAATAGAGATACAAGACCAGATCAGTGCCTATCCAGGGCTCGGAGTTAGTAGACATATATATGTGAATGTTTATCATAGACTCAACACTAATCAGATTCCAAGGGGTTTTGTAATATCTGCCTTACAGACAATACCCAAGACAAAGTATTCAGTTATTTTTGCTTATAAATATCCTTACTGCAATGTATTTTTCCCAACACCTAACCCTAAACATTCAATCTACTCCTTAAGAAGAAGTAAAAGATTAAGCATTCAATATAGGAGACCCATATCCTAGAACCTCTAACACCCCTTAGATGCTCAGATTCAGAAGAAAAACACATTCAACTTGGAGACAAATAACAAAACACATGCTACAAAGCATTGCTCATTTAAATTAACATGAAACTGATGAATTCTATGCATAATACATACAACATACAACTCATAAACTCACAAAGACACCTGAAATAGAGTCACCAGAAAGTTATATCTTGTTGCAACACCAAAATTTGTCCAGTTTTCAACAACCAAAATGAATAACATAGTTTGGCTTTTATACCAAGACTGTGAACTCAACAAAATTAATTACATGACAAGGTCAAAAATTCCTGCCAGATACACTGCACTAGAAATGGCGTTCAAAATCATAAATGCAGCAGGGGACAAAATAGGAAGAAGCAAGAGAAGGGTGAGGAGTAGTTGAGCTCGAGCCTTGTGCCACCACTGGAAGACTTTTGTCATAAACCAGGTACTTGGCCGTTCGACCATCGGCCCATGCCTGTCTACAATCTTGCCATTAATGGCTCAACCACCCATATCTCCTCTTGGAAACTGTAATAGCGCACCCATGGAAATTTCCTGCTCAAAAAATGACTGTAGACACAAGGAAAAAACCATCGCTGAAGGTTCAAAACCCGACCGTTGATCAAAAACCCATCGTCGAGATCAACGGTCCCAAAACATGCATGAAGAGCTGCCAGCCAATGATATCATGCCACGTAGGCACCTTGACCCTCTATCGCTGACCTTTTCTCCTTTTATTTCACCTTTATCACTTTTGTATATGCAAACCCAAATGTATATACAACATACCAGGCGGGCGTCAAATGTTATAGAACAAGTCAGAATTTAGCTCGGGTCCACCTTGTATCTCCATCCTGCACCCACTGTATTGTATATTTCACACATACAAGAACATATATACAAGGTGGATTCCACTGCATCTATCCACCGGATTTGAAAAACTTTCAAATCCGAGCCTTGTATCCTCATGAGTTTGTATATCGGCACATATACAAGTGGTGGGCCCGACCCATTTTCTGTTTCCTTTGCACATTTCCTTGCACATCACATATACAAATGCAATGTACAAGTCGCGGACATCACACTGCTTTAGAACAAAATAAAAATGACTTCGGGTCCGCCTTGCATCTTTGGAATGCTTTTCCATTGTATGTGCGCCCAAATGTATATTGCATACACAATCCACATTTGTATATCCATGGCACTATTCACTCTACATGTCGCAGGCCTATGTATATTTTTCAATGTACATTCCCTTGCACATACAAGCAAGGAATCTTCTCCAGAATATTCCTACAATGTATCTTTTCCTTTGTATGTTTCACTTGCATATTATACATACAAGCCTGATATACAAGTAGGGCCGATATACAAATGGCAAATATTCCCAGAATCTTACAGAAGATTCCCCCAATGCATATGCAACCTGATATACATTTAGAAATGCATAGAACTCAAAATTTTTACCATTTCTGGAAGCCGATTGAGATTTCACAAGATTGTCAACAGATTTGATCAGTTGTACATACAAAAACATGACAATCTTCCTACACGTGACAGGAGAAGGTAGATTCCACATTGCATTGGGCCGGTTAACCTATGAACATTAAGGCATGGAGATGAAACCTAGTAGGGAACTCGTTACAGGAGGCCAACATCAGAATAGATGAAACAATGCAACAGACCAAGGAAGCCAGAAACCTTAGGGTTTGAAAGAGAAAACCTGCAAACATTCAACCTTAAAACCCTAAACATATATGAATACTAACATACATCATAAGCCTTTATAGCTATATCCATCTCTGTTTTGTTAAATTGTTGCGCCTTGACCTTTACATATTATTGTATCTACAGTTGATCAATTATGGATACCCACTCACTTGTCCTGTTATCCAACCTTCATCTGTATGCCTTTATCTTCATGGATAATTCCATTACTTGATCGATTACCTTCTCTAAGAAGTGATGTACATGATCCCTCAACATTAGATCAAACCAGGCCTTAAATGTCCCTATGTATATCTGCTCATCATATGTTTCTTTGTCATTCATCAAGATACAAAGCAAGTCCTCAAGGATCTCCATTTCATTTGTCAATAGATCATGTGCTTTTGTACTAATATCTGCTGCTTTTAATCTACATCCCTTAAGAATATTTGCCTCAAAATTCAAGTCTTTTATCCATGTGGATATCTTAGGCATAGAACTTTGCAGTGTCAGTATGTTCTGTTTGAGTAGCACTTGATCATCTAACTTTCTAGCAATCTTCAATTTACTAAGGTCTTGATCATTCTGATCAAGCCTCTTTACACATTCTTTCCTTAGCATATCAACCTTAGTCTTGATGTAAGCTAGGGTGTCCCAATTGGACAGGGTCATCTGAATTATTTCTTCCCCAATTTCCATGAATTTATTGAACCAACCCTACATTACATGTTCTTGATGCTTCTTTGCATCAAGATCACTTAGTTCATCTTGACTTACCAGTGTTAATGCAACTAGTACCTCCATTATTTTCATGCCAGGGGTGACCAATCCCTTAACAAATGTATGAAGCTAGGCAATGTGCCCCTTCAATTCCTTATTCTTTAGCTTCACCTTACAAATGCGAGCTGCCACTACCTCTGTGCTATCCTTGAGCTCTTCTATTTCTTACTCATCCATCACATGCTTGAGGTCTAGTGTAGTTATTTGATACTCATTAGCTAAGATTTCCCCTTTGGCCTTGTATACAGTAGGCACATCTAAATGCGCTATCCTACATTCAGTTGTGGTGTGCCTCTTGATAGAAAACATGACTCTTGTACTTGCGCTTGGGCTTTATTTCTTCAATTGAGAATAATGATTTAAAATCAAAAGGAAAAACATTGGTAGGAGGCTCCATTACCTCATATGTGAGATATTCAAGTACATTCTGTGCTGGTCCTGCTTGACCTAATTGCTCAATGTGAGCATCTTCACCTATTGTATTCTCATCTTTATCCAGATCTTCTTCCTGTTCTACTTCCTCCTCTCAAGGAACTTCTTGCTGAGGGATATCTTCCTTGGGAACCTCTTTCTAAGGAATATCTTCCTTGGGGCCCTCCTTTAGTGGATTATCTTCTTGATGATCCTCTTGTTTTTTTCATTAGGACTCTCAACTTCTTGATGCATTTCTGTATCTGACACATCCTGTAGAACTTGTTTCTTAGATGACTTTGTTTGTTGTCTTTGTTCCTCTAATCTTTCCTCAACATGCTCCTTAGTTTGCTTGGTCACTTCCTATATAGGGATGTCCTGACCAGATTCTTCCATCACAGTATCATGGATAATTTCTTCTTGTCTATCTAAAGGATTGGTATCCTTCCTATTGTATTTGTTCCTACTGGATAAGACAAATCAATTGTCTTTGGGATAGTTATCTTCTCAACCAAATTATCTAACTTCTCTTGAACAATGGGCTCTTGAGGTGATCCTTCCTCTGTATCAAATATGTCTTATATCTCAGGATCTTTTATAAGCTCTGGATTCCTTATTTCCTCAACGCCTCGTTCCTACTGAGTCTCTTACTGTGATGACACTAGAGGTGTAAGAAGTGAACCAACTGGATTGTTGGTCACATCCTGGGTGACTTCATCATTCATTAAGTTCCATGATCTAAATTAAGGATAATGGAAACTCTTCTGCCATAGCTTGCTCTGTAGCCTTTGATTCCTCAACCCATTCTCTTTTCACTTGAATAATTTAAGGAGCAGCCATGCCATGCTATAGCTCTCTCACCACCCCTCAAGTCAGCTAAGGAATATCCTTCACTTGCTATGCTAGATGGATTTGGCGCATAGTGGGTGGTGATGAGGAAGCTCCTTGAGTTGCACCCTGTGCAAACATCAACTCCATTTTGTAGGCTCTGTAGCCTCAACTTGAACTTCTACCAGTTTAGAAGTTGAGACCCTCATTGGTGCAACCCCTGCTCTCTTTTTCTTAGGGATGTTTACCCCCTTTAGTATGTCTATTGGCCTCCTCTCTTCTATGGCCTTGGTGGAAATGGGGATGGCTTACAAAGGCTGATCTCTTGGAGGTGAAGGCCTTGTAGCCATAGTGATCCCTTCTATTGTTAATTCCTCCCCTGATGCAGAAGGTCCTGGTTCAACAAGTTTAGCTTCCATAATTTGTCTCTTACAGATCAGGAAATCATCATACTCTAAATCTTCCCTATCCTTCATTTTCCTTTTATTGTCATATGTAAGGGCTACTCCCTTAACCTTTAGCTCACTCAACTTTTTCTCAACCCACTTCTTGGTAGTGGTCACGACCCTCACTGTTATAGCCTCGATGGATGTCTCCTTGGGAAAACTCCACTCTAGAAGGGATATGGCTTCCTTATACACCTGCTTCTCTTCATATTTAGGATCCAAAACCTGCCCATCATCAGACTTCAGCTGAGGTGGTACCTCTTGACAATCTAACATCCTGATCTGATTAAGATTCAGTCATTGATATCCTCTCTTCGTCACCTCTTCTTCATCTATACAGTCAGCCCAAAAATCTTCAATGTGAGGGATGCGTTATAATTTCTTATTCACATATTTCTCCATCCTATGGTAGGGGTCATAATATCTTGTCAAAGGAAATAATTGTAAATGTGACATTTGTGGCTCAACCTCATATTTCTTAGCATTATCAATCCATTGAAATGAATACCAATTGATCTCCATGGGAAACTGGACATATCCTCTCTTGTTTTTCTTCATGTATGCCTCATAGGAGGGGATGACTTGTCTTGTGATCTTTAGTAACACTACCTTGTTTGTGGGGTAGCATGGCAACATAAATGGGTTTCCTTCAAAACCCTCCATTCTAATATAGGCAAATGTGGGGAACAGGATAAATCATGAGGTTGTATTAATTTTTGAGCTTCCTTAGAGATCCTTTTGGCTTGATCACCCTCGATTAGCCTAACCAGATGCATAAGAAAATAATCATTTATAGTTTTATAGTGCTGAACTGACTGCATCCTTTCTAACTGTGGATAGAATTCCCACACTACTTGGCCTATAGGTTGATGCCCTGGCCTCCCGAAGGTATTCAGTCCATTGGGTTGGGCTTTGTAAGCACATGCATAGACAACATAAGAGGTCATGTAGAAAACCCTCTTTCTCTTCCTCCATCCTATCATTCCCTCATGAAGGGAATTACTGATAATCTTAGGCCATTGGGCTACTTTATTCATATCCTTAACCAGCTGAATTAGCCCAAACATCTAGGGTTCAAAGGTCCCGGCATCCTTTTTCTCTACCATCCTGCTGAGTAGGCATATCATGTATTGTATTTCCAGGTTGAAATCATATTAATACAAATTTTGGGGTATCTTGGACATGACTTTAGCCTTGCTGGTTGGGTCCCTCCATGATGTGAATATAATATTTCTACAGTCAGTGAGGTTGTTATTGAACTCTGCAGTCAGGACATTTAGGTCTATTTTGAACATATCTCACTCTCTAGGCAATTTGAAAGCCTCTGTGATGTCGTTGACAGAGAAATTGGCGTACACTCGCCCCTGGTGCTCCACTCTCCTGTTCACTACATTGTAGTTTTGGACACATTCAATGACCAATTCTAATGCCTTCGTTGCGTATGGGAATCCAATAGCATGAAACATCCCTATCGATACCATATTCTTCAATATCTTATCATTATCTCTAGCCTAAATTCTTTCCTTGAAGGCATCAAGATCCGTTTTACCACAATGTGTATCTAAGGCATAGCCGAATTTACACCATATGTAATCGGGAGTGGGGAACATGGTTAGTTTGAACTCATCATCCTGACGATCTATTCACTTCTACATTTTGCCCTATGGAACACAAGCATCCATAATTAGCTCTAGGGATTATGTGCCTAAATTAGGTAGATTACTTTAACTTCATTACGTAATTTCAAAATTCCTTATAATCTACCTACGCATCTGTATTCACCCTAAAAATTTACCTCCACAACAAGAAATTTACCTTCTGGTAAATGTAAAAATATTGTAATGGTAAAAAAAGGGAAAGGGTTTGTCGTATTCATACCTGGTAGCTAAGATATCAACCTTAGTATGAATATGCAATGGATACCATTTAGCTATGTCGTTACACCATTTCAATTCTCTGTAATGATGCTTTTAGTCACCTATAATGTTGCCTTCAACTCTTTGAATTTTGACATAAATGATTTGATAATTAATGCTACTCAATGAAATCTAACTTTTATCCTTAAAGAATTCACTGATTAGGGCATATTAATTGCTAGCTCTGTAGTTAGGTGCATCATTATTGTTTAGGTGCGGGCAAATCTAACAGCTGGTGAAACATAGCTGGCAAAAGTGTATTTTGAATTTAAAGTGCCAATGGTGTTTATGTATAATATTTAAGGTGGGACTGGACATGGATATGTGACACACGACATCTAGTGCTAAATATCCAGTGTGAAATATCCCTTTGACTTTGAGCAAGGATGAGGCAAATATCATGGTGAGTGATAGGTCTGGTGATGTGACTAATAGGTTGTGGTCAAACCTCATTGACCGAAAAAGCAAGTGATGGGATCTTGTTCAATCTCAAAGGTTAGGGTATATGAAATATCCATTACACCATATCCCTAAGTTGAAAAGTTAACATTTGAACACGTGGAGCATAATATCTATTTGGGATATGGATCTCGATATGGATATGGTTATGCATAAAAGGCTCGGTGTTAAATATCCGGTATAGAAATATCTAGTTGAAAAGTCAACGGGTTGAGCATTTGGAGACTGATACTTAGGACATGATGTGGATATGGACAATGATATGAATATTTTGAAAACATCCAATCCTAAATATCCAGTGCAATATATCCATGCATTGGGAAGTTTATCGATTGGAATAAATTTGACGGCCAACGCATAGCATGGATAGGGATATGGATAAGGATGTGGATTTGGCAATTAATCATATCCTATCAAAATATCCTATCCAGTAGATAGTTTTATGGTTTATTGCGGTAAATTTGATGGTTCAGGAATAAACATGGATATGGATATTTAGCTAAGTGATTATATCCATCTGGTCGAGACAAGTATTGATTTAACCCAAATTAATGATGATTTCGGGTTTGGATATACTGTTTCATGCATTTAAGAGATAATATAAAAACTAGCTTTAACAATAAGACTAGACATGATATTAAGAGTGGACATGATATTACACACTCATAATATCCATATCCCTTTTACTAGGATATGCCATTGACCATAACTTCACACAAGTATAACTTGCTCATTTTAACAAATTTTGACATGATATAAAAGGCCAAGTTGATCAGAATCAGATCCTCTATCCATTGATAACTTCTATAGAGAGATACCCTTGACTTGAAAGTTGGACTTGGATTTTGACATGACATTTTACCATACTGCCCAAAGGGAAAACACACAGGCAAGACAAAAATGAAAGTTGGGTCCCTATTTTGCTAAGGTGAAATGGGGCGTGTTGTGAGACCACACAACACAACCCCCAGAATAGAGAGAGAAAAGAGGACTAAGAAGGCCCCTCAAAGTGGACAATTGCCACACCCCCAACAAAGCTTCCAAATGAAGGAACTTCCTTTCATTGAAGGGTTTGGTGAAGATGCCTGCAATCTACTCTGATGTTAGGCAATACTTGAGATCAATGATTTACTCATGAATCAACTCCTGAATGTAGTGCATGTGGATCTCAATGTGTTTGGTTTGTTGGTGATGGACTGGATTGCATAGATTTGTATCACACCCTGGTTGTCACAAAAGATGATTGTAGGCTTCTGGAAGGGAATACCAAACAATGAGAAATTTCTAAAGCCAAATGACCTTAGTAGTAGTATTAACTTCGATCCTCAATACTTAGTTGAGTTGTAGATGAAAAAGAAATTTCAAACTACTTCTTGCTTGACCAAGAAATTGGACCAGAACCAAGTGAGAAGCAATACCCTAAAGTAGACTCACAATTATGAGAATCACCTAGCTAATCTAAATCTATGTGTCCCACCAAGTCAATATCCTTGCTTGCTACATAGTTAATCCCATAACTATGAGTTCCCTGTACATAGTGAAGAATCCACTTAGTCACTTTCTAATGCAGCTCATGTGGCTCTTGCATGAACTTGGAGACCAGAACCACAACATATGATAAATCAAGCCTCATGTGAGTCAAGTATATGAGACTCCCAACTAATTGGTGATAAAAAGTAGCATCCACCAATGGTGAAGTATAATGATCCTCAAGTTTGACCCCAGACATAAATGGAGTTAGTGTAGACTTATAGTTAGTCATGTGAAATTTGGAGACTATATCAAGTGTATACTTGGGCTGTGCAATGAAGATACTAGTTGAAGACTGAGTGATCTCAATCCCCAAGAAGTAGTACAGAAGACCCAAGTCTGACATCAAGAAACGATCATGAAGGTTAGTTTTCACTACCTTGATGGTGGATGAGGAACTCCCTATGAGTAACAAGTTATCAACATAGAGAACAAGGAAGGTGAGTAATATCCTATTGTAGAATATAAACATTTGGATCAGAATGACACTGAGTGAACCCAACTGAGAGAAGGAAGGATTCCATCTTGGCATACCAAGCCCAAGGGGTTGTTTGAGGCCATAGAGAGACTTCCAAATATAACAAACAAGTGAAGGATCATGTATGAACCCCTATGGCTGCTCTATGTATATCTCCTCTTGAAGGTAACCATGAAGAAAAGTACTCTTCACATCTATTTGATGAACTTTCTAATGATGGGCTGCATCAAGGCAAGGACAAGTTAGATGGAATTCATCTTGGCAATTGGTGTAAAAGTGTCAGAGTATTCAATCTGAGGAACTTGGGAGAATCCTTTAGAAACTAGGTGAGCCTTATGCTTATCGACTGACTGATCTGTAGCAAATTTTGTTTGATAGATCCACTTGAATCAAAAAAGTTTCCTTCCCTTAGAAAAGGGGACTAAATCCCAAGTATGGCTCCTCTCTAAGAAACTAAACTATTCTTATATAGCAGCTTCCCTCTCAGGGACACCAGAAGCTTCTCGTAAACACTGTGGATCAAAAGATGAAGTAATGAATAGATGTGGAGCCTACTAGAACTATGTGTTAAATGGGAAATGCTAACCTAATCAATTATGGAGTAGCTAGATCAATCTTTCCTCATTTGACATTGGAACACAAGCCACCAATGAATTTAGGCTTGGCTACTATCCTTAGAGAAGAGCCAAGCTGTGGTTGGTAAGGACTCTATTCCTTTGTTGTAATAATTAAGGCTTGATGACAAGTGTATTGATTAAACTATGTAATAAGAAGACCTAACTAGCTGACTGAGTAATTGTGCAAACAATGGTGGCATAAAGTAGAAAATAGGAGCAGAACTGGAATAAATGGATCAAAGGGAACCTATCACTAGAAGTAGGGGCTATTAGAGCTAGACACCCTAGTCATAGGGTTTTCGTATAAACATACTTCTTTGCAAAGATCTCTTTTTTTATATCTTTTGTCTTCTTGTCACTTGTCAATATTTGAAACCCTTGATTTAGAACTGCACACACAAGAGGGGAAAAATGTTTGTGCTATATAGGGGCTTGCCTCGATCAAACCCTATGTTGGTGTTCCCACCTCCACAACAATAGATGATAGAGAGAGAGAGTGTGTTCATGATGAACAAAGTTAGATAACTGTTAAAGATTGTAGTAATCTAATATAATGAAATAGACATACCATGAGCATAAAACCCTAGTTGAATTGGTGTCGCAACACTAATCACACAATAGGAGATGTTGGAGAAGGATGAAGCTTCCTCAAATACCTATAAGGGTTAGTATAATAACAATAATAATATTTCACAAGTAGAGAGATTCAAAATTATAGAGAGAGCTTATTGATCAATCATGTATGTATCCTTGTACCACCTCCTTTAAATGAGAGGGAGATAGTTGTTTATATATGATTTCCAATTACTTTTTGGAAGAGGTATGTTAGGATGACAAATTTGTGTCACTCAATGTAATAAGGATGACACCTCAAGATTTAAATTCATTCAGGGCCAATTTAGCTCCCAAAATCTTGGCAATTAAAGGATTTAACTCTATTTCTTATCAAGGTGTTAAAACATGCACATCATGAGCAGAGATAAAACACATGCAAACCCGAGTGCTAAACCCTCCGTGAAATTGTAAGTGGGGACAATTTACGACACAACACTATGACCTTGTTCTTCTAGCATATGAAGGATCACCAACCCAATCACCTACTGACTCCAATGTCTGAAGAGCCCACAAAGGCCCAATTGGAGAGTCTCCAGAGGAGAATCATCACCCCCTGAATGATGACTAGGAGAGTAGGACAATGAATCCTCATCATCATCATCACCATCTAAAGTGGAGGACGAAGAGTCCTCATCAAGAGTAGGAGGATTAACATCCTTGGAATAACTGTCATCATGCTACAGTGTCTCCAAAGTGATGGTAGATGGAGAAGTGGTAGGAGAAGAATTGGAAACATCCTCCTCGAAACAAACACTCCCTTGATGAACAACTCATGAGTGGTTGGATGAATAAGCCTATAGCCTTTGACACCATTCGGGTACCCAACAAATATGTAAGGCCTACTTTACAGATCCATAGCCTTGAATTTCTCTATTGGAATGTGGGCCCATGTAGGGGAACCAAAAAATTTAAAGTGATTTACTATGGGTTTCTAACTTATCCAAGCTTGAAAAGGAGTGACCCCCTTCACAGCTTGATGAGGAACACGATTCTTGGTGTAACTCACATAGTTGATGGCCTCCACTGAATACTAAGGTGCCATTGACTTGGACTAAATCATATAGTTAGCCATTTTTTTAATAACCTATTCTTTCACTCTACGACACCATTTTGTTGTGGACTGTAGGGAACTATGTGCTGAAGATCAATACCCTCTAAAGCACAAAACTACTCAAACCTCTGGTTGACATATTCCCCCCATTATCTATATGTAGAATTTTGATGGCCTTCCTTGATTAATTCTTTGCAAAAGATTTGAAGTCCTGAAAAGACTCAAAGACCTTAGAATTTTATTTGAGAAAATATACCCAAGTGTATCTAGAAAGATCATTAATGAAAGTCAGAACATATTGATCCCTGTTGAAAGAAGAATACGGAAATGGTCTAGCCAAGTTACTATGGACTAACTCCAAAAGTTGTGTGGCCCTCCATGCTTTGCCTTTATCATATTTTTCCTTAGGATTCTTACCAAGAATGCAACCTTGGAAAACTCCATTAGAAAATTGAATAGAAGGCAACCCTGAAACCATGTCAGGTTGACTGAGTTGCTACAAGTAAGGGTAGTTCAAGTGGCCAAATCGTTGATGCCACAAACAACTCACCTCATTTGTGTGAGTGAGAAAAGCAAGTGAAGGAGAATCAAGAACAAAGTGAGAAAATTGATATATTTTAGACTGATGATCAACTTTCCCCCATGACAACTGTAGACCCACTATGCATCTCACTGATCACCACTATGTCTAGAGTGAACTCAACCTGCTTGCTAGAGCCAGTGTTAGTGATCTAATAGATAGATAAGAGATTACCTGGTACATATGGAACACATAGAACATCATGAAATGTTCCTTCACCCATGCCAACATACCCTCTCCCATGCACCTCAATAGGAGTGTAATCACCCACTAGTATAGATGGCATAGAACATGGATTCAAAAAGGCAAAACCATCTTGTGACCTTGCCCTTTTCTTTCCTCTTACTTTTATCTACATCCTTTGAAGATTCCTAAGATGAACTTTGTTTGAGAGAATCATGTACCTTAAAATTGTTGGGTGATCCCACAATACCGATTCTCAAACTTGGGACATCTTGCTTTTTGTCTGAAACACACATGAGAGGGGAAAATATTTTTGATGTATAGGGGCTTTCCTCAGTCAAACCCCGTGTTGGTGTTCCCAGCTCCACAATAGTAGATGATAGAGAGTGCGTGTTTGCAATGAACAAAGGCAGATAGTTGATAAAGATTGCAGTAATCAAATATAATGAAATAGACTTACCATGAGCATAAAACCCTAGTTAGATTGGTGTCACAACACTAATCACACAATAGGAGATGTTGGAGAAGGAAGAAGGTTCCTCAAATACCTACAAGGGTTAGTATAATAAAAATAATAATATTTCACAAGTAGAGAGCTTTAGAATTATAGGGAGCTTATTGATCAATCATGTATGTATCCTTGTATCACCTCCTTTAAATGAGAGGGGGAGAGTTGTTTATATATGATTCCTAATTACTTTTAGGAAGAGTCATGTTGGGTCAAAAAATGTATGTCGTTGAATGTAACAAGGATGACAGCTCAAGAATCAAATTCATTTGGGGCCAAAGAGCAGGACCCAAGTGCTGGGTGCCCTAGTCTCAGCTAATTTATCCCTTGATATCTCAATTATGAAAGGATTTAACTCTATTTATTATCAAGTTGTAAAAAAAGGCACATCATAAGCGAAGATAAAACACATATGCCAACCATAATGCTAGACCTAGTGTGAAATTGTAAGTGGTGATAATTTATGACACAACAATATGACCTTGTTCTTCTATCATCTGAAGGATCAACAACCCAATCACCTACTGAATCCAATGTCTACCAAGCCCACATAGGTATAATTGAAGAGTTTGGAGGAGAATCATCACCCTCTGAATGATGACTAGGAGAGTAGGAAGATGAATTCTCATCATCATTGTCACCATCTAAAGTGGAGGACAAAGACTCCTCCTCAAGAGCAGGAGGATTAACATCCTTGGAATAACTCTCATCATACTACAGTGTCTCCAATGTGATTGTAGATGGAGAAGTGGTAGGAGAAGAACTGGAAACATCCTCCTTGAAACAAACACTCCTCTCGATGAACAACTCGTGAGTGGTGGGATGAAGAAGCCTATAGCCTTTGTCACCATTTGGGTACCCAACAAATATACAAGGCTTGCTTTGTGGATCCATAGCCTTGCATTTCTCTTTGGGAATGTGGGCCCATGCAGAAGAATGAAACACTAGAAAGTGATTTACTACATGTTTCTAACTGGTCCAAGCTTGAAAAGGAGTGACCCCCTTCACAACTCGATGAGGAACCCGATTCTAAATGTAACACACATAGTTGATTGTCTCCACCCAATACTAAGATGCCATTTCCTTGGAGTGAATCATATAGTTAGCCATTTCTTTCAATGACCCGTTCTTTCACTCTACGACACCATTTTGTTGTGGAATGTAGGGAACTATTTATTGAAGATCAGTACCCTCTAAAGCACAAAACTGCTCAAACCTTTGGTTGACATATTCCCCTATTATTTGTATGTAGAATTTTGATGGCCTTCCTTGATTGTTTCTCTACAAAATATTTGAAGTCCTAAAAAGACTCAAAGACTTTAGAATTTTGTTTGAGAAAATATACCTGTGTATTTGGAAAGATCATGAATGGAAGTCAAAACATATCGAGCCTTGTTGAAACAAGGATGCGGAAATGATCTAGCCAAGTCACTATGGACTAACTCCAAAAGTTGTGTGGCCCTCCATGCTTTGCCTTTATCATATTTTTCCTCAGGATTCTTACCAAGAATACAGCCTTGGCAAACTCCATCAGAAAATTAAATAGAAGGCAACCTTGAAACCATGTCATGCTGACTGAGTTGCTACAAGTAAGGGTAGTTCAAGTGGCCAAATTGTTGATGCCACAAACAGCTCACCTCATCTGAGTGAGTGAGAAAAGAAAGTGAAGGAGAATCAAGAACACAGTGAGAAAAGTGATACATTATAAACTAATGATCAACTTTCCCCATGACAACTGTAGACCCACTATGCATCTCACTGATTACCACTATGTCTGGAGTGAACTCATCCCGCTTGCCAGAGCTAGTGTGAGTGATCTAATAGATAGATAGGAGATTAGCTGACACATATGGAACACATAGAACATCATGAAATGTTCCTTCACCCACGTCAACAGACCCTCTCCCATGCACCTCAGCAGGAGTGTCATCATCCATTAGTATAGATGGCATAGAACATGGATCCAAAGAGGCAAAACCATCTTGTGATGAATCCATGTGGTGCGAAGCACCTGATTTAATGATCCAAGAATTGGGTTGTGCAACAACAATAACTAGGGCCTTGCCCTTTTCTTTCTCCTTACTTTTATCTATGTCCTTTTAAGCTTCCTAAGATGAACTTTGTTTGAGATAATCAAGTATCTTAATATTGTTGGGTAATCCCACAATACCGAGTCTCAGATTTGGGACATCCTGATTTTTGTTTGAAATCACATATTTTTTAGAAAAATTAATGGTTTAAGCCTTGAGGGGTTCTATATAAAGGGGTTTAATTGAAGGGGGTTAGATAAAACCCCCTTAGATCAAACCCCCTTGGAAAGAACCCCTAGTCTTAAATCAAAACCTCAAAGTAAAGTCTCCTCCACACCCATCAAAATGCTGAGAAAACACTAATTTCGCTTCACCTTCTGGGGAATCAAATGAAGTCATTTAGAAGTTCTATTTTATAAGCATGTAGCCCTTAGTATAAGATTTTCAAAAAGTATGATCTTGAATTTATTTATTTGATTATTATATTTATTTTCTAGTGAATGTTTTTCACTGAACATCCAAGTCTCTATTCCACACACATGAAAAAAAAAAGAAAATAGAGATTTTTTTTTTGAAAAATATCTACACACTAGGTATTGATGTCCTTGTTTCAGATTTTTTTTTAATTTGGATACATACATAAAAAGTTATGTTGTATGGTATAAACCCATGTCTAAATTATAATTAATTTCACTTAAAAAATTAATAAAAAAATATATGCAACAAAAAATTATGAAAAAATATCTACACACTAGATATTGGTGAATTTTATAATTTGATCCTTTCTATAAAAAAAGTTATGATGTATGGTATAAATGTGACTTTTAAAAAACATTGTTAAGTTCTATAAAAAAACAAGTTATTAAAAGTTATATGTAAAAAAATCACAAATTATTTCTTTAAATTAAAAAAAATACATTTAGAATCTGCACACAAAAAATCTCAAAAATCACTAGTTCATATCATCTTCAAATTTTTAATGGTTTAGTTGCTATAGGTGTCAAAAAGTGAAAATTTGGTTAAAAATGTTGATAACAATGTCTTAGTGGGACACAATATTGTGGGATCACCCTGTTCTTTTCAAGAAGATGAGTAAGATGATTAATTTGTTTCTTTAAACACTTATGTTCATCATGACCAAGTTTCTTACAATAGGCACATTTGCCTTTTCCTTCTTAGGCTTGTCAACTTTGGAAGAAGAGGCCTCATTAGTTGGTTTTGGAGTAGTGGGTTTCTAATCTTGCTTCTTTTCTCCTTGGTTCTATTGTTTCTTGTTCTATTTACCAAACCCTTTATGATCTTTAGTGCCCTGATTTGTAGCCAAGGCATGAGATTTAGAGGGCTTAATTGTGCCCATTTGAACCAATTTGTTTTTCTCCTTTTTGATTTCATTTGCAAAACCATCAAGAGAAGGCATTTTATATGTGGTTTGTAAGACACTTTTAGTAGCATAAAATGTAGAAACAAAAATTGAATAGTTAGGACCAAGTTTGGAAAGAATGCTCAAGATGAATTGATTGTTGTTCTCAATCCCACATTGTTTCAACTATAATCTAATGGATTTTAACTTTATGAATAAATTTTGAATTGTATTGAAAATGCATGGATTTAACCTTATGAGCTCATTCTCCAATAGGTGTCCCCTTAATTCATCTTGTTTACCAAAGAGCCCTTCCAAGATTGTCTAGACTTCATTTGGAGTTGTAGTAGATTCAACATGAAAAAGAAGATCAGGAGATATAGACATGCATAGAGTACCATATAGACATGCATAGAGTACCATATGCTTCATCCCATTTGTTAAACCATTTTGGTTTTTCTGGAATTAGAGTCAGTTTAGTTTCAAACCCCATAGTTACCCAATTCAACCCTTGCTTCTTAAGATAGATAATCATTTTGGACTTCCACTCATAGTAGTTATAGGGTGGGAATATTGGTATTGTTACTTGATCCATTTTAATGCAGAAAACTAGATTGTTGTTGTTGTTGTGTAGAAAAAAGAATGTAGATTACTCAAAGAGAGCACACAGGACACCCCCCTTCTTCACTCAATCAAAGAACCCCCCAAGAAAATATGATTTGGCACTTTATATTTAGTGTGATTACAATTACCACTAGCAAGAATGCCAAGTGGATTTGATCTCAATGTTTTTTAAAGTTCTCAACAAATGAGCACATGCTGAAAGTACAATATTGGAATTAAACCAAGTGAAACAAATAGAACCTTTACAAAGCACTCAAAAAAACATGTACTTTCAAAAAAAGAATCACCTTGATCTGAGGTTGTATGTGAAAGTTATGAGTCTTTGAAGTTCCCAAAATGAGAACTGTGCAGTGTCACTTGTGAGAATTTGCAATTTCTGGAAAAATCATGTACCAAAATTAGAAATTGTCTACACCAATGTGTACAACATGAAAAAAATTTTCAAATAAAAAAAATTGCTTAGAAAACGAAGGTCCCAATCCCAAGTTATGAGCTTCTGAAGTTTGCCTTCAAATTTTAACCTACCAACAGAGATGGGTCTTAAAATCAAAAGTCCTCTTACCACCAAATTTGATGGAACTACTTCCAAAATACGGGTGCCACCAATTTTAGAGTCCTCCATCTAGATTAGAACTTTTCCAAATATAGAGACACTACCAAATAGTTTAGACCCATGCTAAATTTGATAGACTTCCAAATGTAGAGGTTCCACTAGATTTAGTTATGGCTAAATTTATAGCCAAGGGTTGGCACATAAAATAGAAAAATGCACATATTTGGAAGGATAAAAGATATAGTAGAGGGCCCAAAGGGGTAAACCCAAATGAGGGGTTAGGGGCCAAGGCCACACTCGAACCCCTTTGAATATGGGGTTTGCAGCCTAAAAAGGCACGTGGGGCTTAAATGAAGGGGGATAGGTTCCCAAAGGGAGGTTGACACCCTTATACAAGGCCGAATCCCCAAATACAAAATGAAGCATTTAAAGTGCTTTACAATAGTGCAAGCACTATAAAGCACTTCAATTTTTTTGGCAAATTTTTACAAATTTGAGCCTTGATTTGTGTGCTGGGGGCTAAATCGACCTCTTGGCAAAATTTTTTTTCCCTCAAAAACTCCCGACACCAAAATTAGGCAAATTTTATATCAAAATTTGTCTATTCATCCTTTTAGACTCAATGTAAGGGTCCTTTTTGATTAGAAATACTTTGTATGAAAGTTGATCACCAAATCTAAGCTTTAAACCCCTATTTGCAACTATGTCAAATGATCTCCAAATCAGATGAAACAAAAGCCAATCTTGACTTTCTCAAGCCTCCTAGATGTGTTGGAATAGTAAAAAACACTACCATTATAACTAGAGTAGATGTAATCATCCAGATCTCACAAAAGACATGTAAATTGAAGAGGTTAATGGGTTTTGATAAATCCTTTCTGATTATCTAGATTGTTGAAAAATGCAAGAGAAGAGCATACGAGATTTACAAGATCTCACAAACAACTCAATCTCTCAATTAGGAATCTAAGAAATAAAAAATCTCAAAACAAAAGCTTTGATACCATGTTAGAAATCTGAAATAGATGAATAAACCAAGAATTTTTAATAGAGATTCTAAGCTACAAAAGTTGTAAATACGCAAACAAAGAGAAACCAATAATTTTGAGATATATGCAAATGTTAGGATGACAAAATTGTATTACAAGCTCAAAGAAGAAGCTACAAAATATTAGCAGAACTATCATACAAGATGCAAAATACAAGCTAGGTAGTGAGTTTATATAGACCAGAGAGAGTGGTGGAGGTGGCAAAACTGACCAATAGGGAGAAACCACCAAATAGTCTAAACATAGTAAATGTAACTCCTTGGTAGGATGGTGATATATCAAATATCTGACTCACCTAATTAAATCACTTTATTAACCTATGAAAGCTTAATAAAAGTGTAGGAAAAACCTAGGAAATAGGAAAATAAAAACCTACACTAACAATCCAAAGTCATGAAAATCATTAAGTCTTCAAAAACCATGGAACAAAGGTCATGAGAGAGTCCCCTTTCCATACCCACTCGATGAAATCTCACACTCCTTTTAGCATAGTAGCTATCACTTGTGATGAAGATACTATTGTCAAACTAAATTGCACCCTATGAAATGATAGACACATTCTCCATTCAGTTGACAAGCATGGAAACACTTCAAGGTTGTGGGTTACTTATGTTTGAAGTGAATCTATAGAGAGGGCTAGTTACCTTAGTGTAACACTTAAAAATATAACTGTCCTATTGTTGTTTGTTGGGAAAAAGGATAGAAACTAATGCAAAATAAAACTTAAACCTTGTGAACTCAGGTGATACACCAAAAGTTTTAGGACTTGTACTTGATTGAGAAGATACATAGTGTCATCAACAAGACCATTACAACATACACAACCTAAGACTTAACATGTTCTTGCATAAATGTTTCTTAGAGAGGTTTAAAATTTATGATAGTACTCAGAAGGAACAACCAAATGAGTTTTATAAGCTCATAAAGTATATTTCACAACTGAATCATACATAAACTTGATAAAAACACAAACTATGACCTGCAAATGTTTATGTTTGTGCTAAAAGATAAATTAATGAGATTGCAAATTAAAGAAAAAATAGTGTCATCACAAAATAAGATCAATCATTCATCATTCTACACAATATCATAGTCTTGAGAAGGTAAAATAGCTTGCTTTATTGATGAAAAGGTACAAAAACTAAGTATAAGTCTGAAAATATTCTATTTCTTCATGAAAATTCAGTATTATGTATTGCTGTTCTCAAAAAAGATGAGTTACAATACTTAGTGAAAAAAAACTACAAAAGAACTTTCTAACTCCAACCTAGGCATCCCTTTTTGCTGTTCAAACAACTTACAAGAATCTAATAACATGTGTTTAATCAATAAACGATTCTTTCCACTTTGACTTAGCTATTTTCCTTCACCTGGACACCTTGAAGACTTTTTGTTTGACTCATCTCCTTATGCATATCCTAGAAATGATCCATGATGGATGAGGATGAGGTCTTCTAGTTGTGTTTTGACTCCATGCATTGATGAGGCTTCTATATGCTTGCAAAACTACCCACAATTGTACAAACTGCTCCCTAGATGCTTGGATAGTGTTCAAACTTCTCATAATAACTTCAACACTATCTCAACTGCCGATAACCTCTTCAAACCATCATCTCCATGATGATATTCCATGTGTTTAGTCTTCTAGAAGGTGTATGACAGAGGTCTAATCTCTTTCTGATTCTGAAACACCTAAAACTACCTTTTAGATACTAATCCTTGCCATTTGTCATCTACTTCCCCATGCCTAGTAATTGGTACAGGTGCATCCTGTTGCCCCAAAATTTTAACCCAATTTTTTTTCAAATTTTTGTGCCTAAGGACTGATACAATCATCGCTTTGCCCCAGTCCAGTCATTTTTCCTGTCCCAAAAATTTTGAAGTCTTGAAAACTTTTCTATAAGTCTTTGTCGTCGAGTGATCTTCAAATTCATGAATCTTTTGTTTACCTGACTCGTGTTCTTAATTTTGAGAAATGGCCAACTTCCTGACTTCTCCTTTGTGTTGGGGAAGTTCAAAGCTTTTGAACATTACTCTAATAGTTCGAAGAATCTCCTTCATTGTCGGGAACTTGCAAGTTTTGTGAAATCCTACTCTGAGTTCAGAGTTTTGGGTTTACTCCGACCGCCGACTAGTCTGCATCTTCGCGGTACCCATTTTTCAAGGTATTGGCAGCTCATCAAGCTGCTCATGTGGTATGCGATGAGAATGTCTTTTTAGAAGCTATAGAGTGTAAGTTCAAATCTTGAGACCCTTTTCCTGAGATACAAAATTAATGATGCATTAATGACAAGTGTAATGAAACTCATTAAGATGGTGGCACGACGTTAATAAGTTTGAAAGACATCCTTACCTACTGGTGTAATTAGGTAAAGGTGGCAGTGCTCTCTGTGTTCAGTTTTCTTGCCAGCCAAGCTATTTTTTAGAATGGGACTTCCAGCAAATAATGAAATCTGGGACGATGAACCTATGCTTGTTCTGCAACCTGATTTACAATGGCCTGAGGAGGAGCATATCGACATCATGTTTCAGCTGCGCAGAATCGCATGGAAGGAGAAAACTAGTTATGCTGAATACTGCAAGACAATTGACATCTTGGAGGAAGAAGAATAGCGTGCTGAGCTATGCCAACTTTTTATGGAGATATGCCTAGAATTAGGGGAAGATTAATGCCACTTGTCTTGCATATTTGAAGTCTTTTTGTATTTAGCGATGATTACTACAATTTTGGTATAATGTAACCGTTTCTATTTTGAGAAGTCACTTTCTTGATTACGGTTACTCACAAAGGACCGTTTTTGAATAGTTATAATTTTTAGGAAGTTATATAAGGAGGGAGGATTTACAATGCCAGGCATCTTTTTCTAGTAGCTGTCTGTGAACAGTGGGGAAGAAGAGCAAATTTATTTTGGTATTAATTCCCAGTTATATTTTTCTTAGCTCTGTTCATGTATAGAAGCATTACAAAAACTTTGAGTTTTGGTTATATTGAAGAAATGAAGAATTACTTATAGAACTTTGTGTCTCCAAGTGTCTTCTGTGATTGCAATTGTTCTTATGTCAATTAGTAATCTGTCTTCAATATTGCTTCTTTTATGTTGACATGTGTTAAGGTGGAATATAACTGTATCTCTCAATTAATTTATCCTTGTTTATGAATGTTGGATAAGTGGGTTGTGTATCATTTATCTACATTCATTCCTTTCCGTAATTCGTCATGCACATCTATTTCATAGTGATGGGTAGATGTTAATACACCTTTTCTACTTTTTGGTTAAAAGCACACCCCGTGTTTTATTCATTGCATATCTTAAGAGGGAGTTGTACCTCTAAAATTTAGAGGAAAGTTGTCAATTCAATGACAACTTCTCCAACTGTTAGTACTATTTGTTCTTCTTGGGCGTCTTGAGTCGTTTTCTACATTTATTCTCGAACGACAAATCTGTCAACTAACAGATTTTTGGTGACTCTGCTAGGGAATCGAAAGTGAAGAACAGTGCCTTTGTTTTCCCAGATATTTAAAGGTGCTTCCCCGAGGACGGAGGCTGGCGGCTCTGTTTGATGAATGCACTCAGAAACATTTCTATTCCAACAAAGACCTATGTTGATTTAGTTTTCAGATATGCATTATGGCATTGGTTTCCTCCCATCCATGGGGAAATCACTTTGGACCTCTCTTTTTGTCTCATTTTTCACCTTTGCCTAAAGGATCAATAAAACATTTTCCAAAGTTCAATGGAGAAGGCTCTCAGGATGCTGAAAACCATATCTTGGCATTCACAGTTGCACATGGTATTCTGGGGGTAAGTGAAGAAGATGTTTTTGTTAGATTATTTATTGAATCTCTTGTTGGACCTACAACAAATTGATTTCACTGTTTAGAAGAGAAGTGCATAACAGATTGGGATTCATTGAAGAAGAAGTTTTTAGAGAGATATAAGGGTCTGGTTGATGAAGTTGCCTTGTTGTATCAAATTTTCAACATTCAAAAGCAAGAAGGTGAATCCATTAGAGATTTCATGGACAGATTCAACCGGATGCTCAAGAAGATTCTAGCCCTTCTTCAACCAAGTGAGCAACTTCAGATTTGTATTTTTATTTCCTCTTTGCATCCAGATGTTCAATTTGAGTTGAAGAGGAGTAAAGTAAGCGATATAAAGGTTGCTCAACAAGAGGCTGTGAAAATTGAAGATGACTTAATTACAAGTGGTTTATGGAAAATACATTAAGTTGTGAGTAATTTGAATTGTGAACCTATGATGAAACCTATTATGTATAAACAAAATCTCAAGCCTATAGGTTCCCATAATATCCTATCTTCTTCTGTTGAATGTTCTAATATCTCTATTTTTGATTCCAAACAATTTGGTAGAAGTGAGGTAAGTGTTGCGGGAATTAAATCTCACGTGAATAGGAGAGTTGAAGCTTATCATTTGCATTATGAGGAAGATAATAATAAATCTGTAGTTTTCCTGTGCAATACGGAAGATAAGCAACCTGAAGCTGTACAGTGTGAAGAGGAAGTGCTAAGCACCTTTTCTTCGGTATGTGTCCAAGTTGAACATGAAAGTTTCATGTCTCCTGAGTCAAATAATACAGAGATACGGTTGCAAGAAGAGGTTATAAATGTTGAAATTTTTAAACAAGATTTGAAAGTCACCAATGCCTCCCATGATAAGAGAATGGATGAATTGCATTCCTCATCTACTTATCCTCTCAGTAATAATGGAGACTTCTCTTCTTCCACAATTCCAGCACTAAATGATCAGGTACTTGATGATCCTACACAAGTGAACTTTTAAAAGAATTTTTATGGTAATATTCAATTTCAATCTGATAAAGTACACTCAGCCTTGCTTAGAACTTTGCAAGAAATCAAATAAAGAGATGTGAAAGATACACATTTTCTTGCTTGCAGCCATGAAGAATCTCATCCTTGGCATAAAGAGGACCATGATATGAAAGCTAAAAATTCTTTCGAAATGCCCTCTGAAGTAGTGAAAGCATGTGAAGAAAAGGGTGAAGATGAAGCTGTTGCTCTAATGCCTATACAGCCAGAGGAGGAAAGGAATAGTCAAGTTGATGAAGGTTCATAGCCCCAAGAACTTTTAGAAACTCTAGATGGTGACCTTCTTTGTGAAGAAGATGCTATGCTCTTTCCTGTACTTAAAGAAAAAGGCCTTGCTGAAAAGTGATCAAATGGATGAATTTTTGTGTGGAGAAGAGGTTGCAATGTCTAATTTGCAAGATATAAATAGAAATGATGAAGTGTGTCATGACATTGTTAGGTCAAATCTTGTAGAGGAAGATGAGATTGTTCTAGTTGGGGCTGATTTTCAGCCTAATGAAAATATTGTTTGCAGTTCAGATTTTCAGTTTAGTCCACTTCCAGTTTTGCATGATACATACATGGATGATGGTTGGTCATCCAATGGTTCAAGTAGCTACTTTTAGGACTGGGATATTAGTTTACCTACAGTAGACAGAGATGGTTATATGCAGAAAAATGATGGGGCATCCAGAGAAGGTTCTTTATCTCATAATCTTTGTGTGGGGTGTCCAATTCGGGGGTTGATTCATTCTTGCTTACAAAACCAAGTGCATTCTGATATCACATATGAGGTTATATAGGTAGATGTTGGCAATCATATGCTGGGTAATGTTGATGGGAACCATCTTATCGTAGAAGTATACAGTGAGGAGCGGCTGGTGGAGTATCAAATTTTACCTAATTTTTTTTTACATGGTGTTGTTCACATTCCTCTAATTATGATAGTCATCAATTGGTTGTCGGTCGCTTCCGGGCTCCTCATTCACCAAAAATTATTGCGCACTGGTAGCTATTTCTCCCAGCTAGTCAATGGATTTGTGTGACAATCTTGGAGTCTCTGGAGGTAGGGTCTTCCCGACCATGTACATATTAGGAGTTTTTGTTGTGTTGGTAGTGTAGCTGTTTCCTTTGCCTTTTGTGTTCCATTTTTGGCTTGCTCTGGCTCCTTTGTCCCCTGTGCTCTTTGACTCTGCTGCCCAATGGATTTATACACTGGTCCACACTTGTTGTTTTGGGTTCCTTGATTTGTCCTTTGTAGTCCTCGTCCCCAATCAGACCCTGTTGTTACCCCAAAATTTTAACCCAAATTTTTTTCAAATTTTTGCACCTAAGGATTGATACAATCATCACTTTGCCCCAGTCCAGTCATTTTTCCTATCCCAAAAATTTTGAAGTCTTGAAAAATTTTCTATAAGTCTTTGTCATTGGGCAATCTTCAAATTCATGAATCTTTTGTTTACCTGATTCGTGCTCTTAATTTCAAGAAATGGCCGACTTCCCGACTTCTCCTTTCTGTCGGGGAAGTTCAAAGATTTTGAACATTACTCTAATAGTTCAAAGAATCTCCTTCATTGTCAGGAACTTGCAAGTTTTATGAAATCCTGCTCTGAGTTCAAAGTTCTGGGTTTACTCTGATCACCGACTAGTCTGCATCTTCGTGGTGCCTATTTTTCAAGGTATTTCTAGCTCATCAGGTTGCTTGTGTGGTATGCGATGAGAATGTCTTTTCAGAAGCTATGGAGTGTAAGTTCAAATCTTGAGATTTGTTTCCTGAAATATAAAATTAATGATGCATTAATGACAAGTGTAATAAAGCTCATTAAGATGGTGGCATGATGTTAATAAGTTTGTAAGACATCATTACCTACTGGCGTAATTAGGTGAAGGTGGCTGTGCTCTTTGTGTTCAGTTTTTGTGCCAGCCAAGCTATTTTTTAGAATGGGACTTCCAACAAATAATGAAATCTGGGATGATGAACCTATGCCTATTCTGCAACCTGATTTACAATGGCTTGAAGAGGATCAACATCATCTCTCAGCTGCATACAGTTGCATGGAAGGAGAAAACCAGTTATGCTAAATACCATAGGACAATTGACGTCCTAGAGGAAGAAGAAGAGTGTGCTAAGCTACACTAGCTTTTTATGGAGATATGCCTGGAATTAGGGGAAGATTAATGCCACCTATCTTACATATTTGAAGTCTTTTTCTATTTAGCGATGATTACTACAATTTTGGTATAATGTAACTATTTCTATTTTGAGAAGTCACTTTCTTGATTACGGTTACTCAAAAAGGACCATTTTTGAATAGTTATAATTTTTGGGAAGTTATATAAAGAGGGAGGATTTCCAATGGTAGACATCTTTTTCCGGTGGCTATCTATGAACAGTGGGGAAGAAGAGCAAATTTATTTTGGTATTAATTCCCAGTTATATTTTTCTTAGCTCTGTTCATGTATAGAAGCATTACAAAAACTTTGAGTTTTGGTTATATTGAAGAAATGAAGAATTACTTATAGAACTTTGTGTCTCCAAGTGTCTTCTGTGATTGCAATTGTTCTTATGCCAATTAGTAATTTATCTTCAATATTGCTTCTTTTATGTTGACATGTGTTAAGGTGGAATATAACTGTATCTCTTAATTAATTTATCCTTGCTTATGAATGTTGGATAAGTGGGCTATGTATCGTTTATCTACATTCATTCCTTTCCGTAATCTGTCATGCACATCTATTTCTTGGTGATGGGTAGATGTTAATATGCCTTTTTTTCTTTCTGGTTAAAAGCACACCCCATGTTTTATTCATTGCATATCTTAAGAGGGAGCTGTACCTCTAAAATTCAAAGGAAAGTTGTCAATTCAATGACATCTTCTCCAACTGTTAGTACTATTTGTTCTTCTTCTTGGGCGTCTTGAGTCATTTTCTACATTTATTCTTGAAGGACAAATCTATCAACTAACACATCCATGCCTCCAAAATTCTTAAAATGTCTTTCTTGACTTTTAAAAATGCTTGAGGAAGGATGAACTCATCATAAAAAATCCTACTGATTTGAAGAAACTAAACACACAATTTGTATTTCAACAAAGTTGAAATACACAATGCATTTTTCATCTCTATTCAATTTATAGTTATCGTCATGCATTTGATCCTTCTTAAACTCCTAGAAATGGTAATAGCTCCATGGGTTCATCCTTGAAGTGTCTCAACTCCATCAATGTCTTCATGGTATCCCTTATTAATGCTTTGTTCTTTACCAATGTCTTCACTATGTCTATTACAACTCTTATAGTGGCTTCATATGTTACATGGTCCCTGCCTCTTTAATCTCTATATCAAACCTTTGGTATGTTGGTGTCTTAGGTTCTCTGTTTCATACTAAGCCATTGTCTTGGACATTGGGAAAAGTATTATAGGTCTCTACTAACACAGTCATTTTCTCAGACCTTACAAACTGTAGATATCTTGTCATCTTTCTTAGCCCACAATGTTTTTCATGATGATGGTATTCACATTCAGTTTCCATTGTTTCATTGTTCAACTATCAAGGTTCACTATCCATTGTGATTGTATTGTTGTCTCTGTAGGCTTCATAACTTCTATCTCTACTAACATAGAGATCACAAACCTTAGACCCCTGTACTGTTGTAGTCATTCTTAGATCCTTACTAGGATTTTCAACATTTTGTCTTCAATGGAATATTATATATACCCTATTCATACTTAGGGTTCTTATACTTTTGGTGTTTGACTATCATTGTATTATGTCTACACACTCTTGTGGACTTTCAACTATTCACATATGTGTTTGAATGCATGAGCAATTTGCATGTTGTTAAACCCTCCTCAAATGATGTTTGGCAAGCAATATTCATTGATTAATCATTATGATATTCTCTCCAAACCCTAAGGTATCTTGCTCTATCCCTAATACCCCTGAATCACTTCTTTAAAGCATATGTATCCTTGTAATGGATCTCCATTTCATAACAACACTACTTTAGCTTCTTATTCAATTCCTTCTGAGGACCTCCAAAACTCTGACAACCTTTTCGACTTTAGACAAGCTCTTTACTTTTTAACATGGTTTTCTTTTAAAACCTTAACATACCTCTTCATGGTCCTATTGATACTAACATCCCTACATAGGTGCATACCTTGATACTTGTTTCTTGGAATGGCTTGACCAACTCTCTACATTGTTAGATAGGACTGGCACCTTCATCTTTGTGTTTGTATCTCTTAACACTATAAGGTTTCTCTTTGCATGCATATCTCTATATTGTTACATCTTGCTCTTATGATAACAATATTTGCTCACTTCTTTGTCTTCTCCATGCTTTTATTATCCCTCTACTAGGGTTTAGATACTTGGCAGTGTTAAAATGCACAAGACAATTGAGAGGGGGGTGAATCAGTTGTAACCAAAACTTAACTTCTTTAAAGCATCATCACATCAACCACTTAATCAATATTATTATGATTTAACCATGAAAGCATGAAATCAGAAAATTAATCATATTCACACATTCAACACAGAAGACACTAGATTTTTATGTGGAAAACCCAAAGAGGGAAAAACCACGGTGAGGATTAACTCACAATATAAATGATATATCAAAATTTACAACAAGGCTCACTGCCTTAGGGCACACTTCCCAAAATGCTCACTGCAAAAATAGAGGCTCACTACCAAGAGAAGAGGCTCATTGCCAAAAGGGCTCACTGCCAAAAGTTCCATTGAAGCACACTGATTCTTCTTCTTTTCTGTCTTCTTCGTACAAACACAGTTATCTTCGCATCATCATATCATCATACCTTTTCCTTTAGGAGTTAAACAATCTTGAAAATTAGTTGTGATAGAAGACTTTCTATTTCTATAGATTTTACTTCCGATAAGCAATATGGGAGGATCCTAGTTTTTAGGACCAGGATTAATCACAACTTCCTTTGGAAGGGGTTCAATCCTCCCTTTTCCACTAGCCTCCTCATAAGAGGTTTGTTGTTTGTTCTCTTGATCAGTAGTGACATTTACTTCCTTCCTTTTTTGAATAAAAACACCTTCAGATTGTGTCACCACAACCTAGTCAGCTTGAGTAGAAAGATCTTCTCCACTACTCAGATCCTTTCTTCCATGAGGTTTCTCATCTTTATCAGGGCAGAATTCCATGTCCACTTGGCTATTTGTCTATTGTTTGTCAAGGTTCGGGTTAGGGTTACACAATACTTTAGAGTAGGGTCTTGTTTTGATCCCACCTTTAGCTTCCATGGTTATCCCCTTTAGTTTACCTTGAGTACCTTCCCTAGATGATCCCATCAATTTCCCTTGAGGGTAATTCATAAGGTTGATAAGTTCTTTAGATGGATACCCCTCTGATTTTTTAGGAGAGAAAGATTTGTTAGACTTATTTGTTGGTTCCTTGAGTATATCTTCTAGTTCACTAGCAACTTTTCGTGGTACTGTGCATTGGTCTAGACTTTGAGCATTTTTGATAAAATATTGTGAGTTTTCATATTGAATGAATTGATTCCATTTCCCAAACTTGGATGTCAAAGTTATAGAGGTTGGAAGAACTTTGAAAACATCAACACTAATGTAGAATCTTACATAAATCAACCTGGATTTTTCCTTTGTAACTCTTTCCACCTTTATAAAGTGCCCAAAGGAGTTTGCTATCCAAACAAATATCTCATCATTCCATAACTCAAGAGGAAGAATTTTCGGTTAAGTTTGCCTTAGGGTCAAAACTCAATTTCTATCTATAAAGAGAGACTACTTTTTCCATAAATTGATGGCCCTCCAGTAAGGACCTGAAGAAAATTTTCTTGAAGGGTAAATTTGAATAGGAACAAACCCCCTAACATAGCATTAACAAAAACACTACCCTTTGGTTTCCATTTATTTGAGGCCCATCTCCTAACAATATCAATGTTGGGGAGAAAAGAAAATAACTTACCCACCAAAGTGTTGTCTACAGATGAAATGATCCAGTTGATCATTGAATATGACAGTTTAATAGTTGTACCCTCTTTAGAGATTGACAAATCTAGAACAACATTTATGAATCTAGGCAAATGGGCCTCATAGTCCTTTCCCAAGATGGCACCCATCCATTTCTTTGAAACCCCCCATCAAGGTACTACCTGAAGTAGCAGAGGTACATCCCGAGGTTGTACTAATATTCTCAAGAAGAGATGTGGGGGCCATAGGTGGCCCCACAAAATTGTTCAACTTGATTCACACTCAAAACATGTTCAAAATGGGTGGTAAACCATGTTAATTCCTAAGAGTTTATGAATTTTAATATTTTGAATTTATAAAATGAGATTTTTTAGTGTAAACTTAGATTTTTGCTTGGGGCTATTTTGTTTTGGTAATTCAAGTGAGGGGTAAGGCCCCTCTCCCATTCTATTAATAATATGATAGAAAATATATGAACTTTTTTCCTTAATAGTAGGCATGATGAAAACATTACATCCTTTCTATGTCAAAATGGTTGTAAGACAAGATAGTGGGACATCCTAAGAAAATGGCCAAATCCTAAGACAAAATAGTTGAGATATCAAGCCATGAGGAGATACCAAAATGGCCAAGAGAGAAAATTAGTAAACATGTGGCTAAGAGAGAATACAAAAAAGAGATTACATATATGAGCCAAAAATGACATGGATATACATAGATTATTAGATGTTAATGGTAGAACTATAGGTTTCATCCTCCTATTTCACCAACCCTATGCTTCATAGAAAATATTAATAGCCTAAACTGCCTTTTTGCATGTTAAAGAATTCTTAGGGAGGGGATCTTTTCTTAGGTTTTTAGAGAACTAATACATCTAGTGTTAGGTTGTAAAAACCCACAAAACCTATGAGAAAACCCTAAATATTTGTAACTTCTTTAACTAGCGCTACTAGTTTGGATTCAATACCATGAATAGTGCCAATTGAGGCTAGCCCACACAATTTTAAGCCAATAGGGGAAGAGATGTCAAGCTTGTAGGGAAAACATTGTCTATAGCCATCTCAGTGCCTACCCTATCTCCCGAATATAATATCTACCCATGACCTTGGTAAGTTCCTTGTTGCTAGTGAGGATATATATATTTGACACAAACATGGAATAAATTTCTATGTTGACTCTATTTTGAACAACTCCTTTGATGAAATCCCTACTGAGCACTTCTAGAATGGTTTCCAAGATATCACCACCTTGGAAGGAGAAAAAATTCTATAGTATGGATTCCTTAAATCTCCTCGGGGAAGCCCTTCTACCATAATTCACCACTAAACTAGATAAATGGTTCCATTGAAAGTCTATCAATCCTGATGAGATCATAGAGAGGAGATAGATAGTGAATGAAAATGATTATCAATGTTGTGGGGAATGGGAAGTGACCAACATAAGATAACATACAGTAGGAACCCTCTTAAATGAATCCAAATGGCCCCTCTGGTTCATCTCAAAAGCTCCTTTTGTGGAGACATCTTACAAATCTACTTAATATGTTGAGACACGAGATGGTTATCCTGGGAGGTGATTTTAATGTTATCTTGGATGGCTCTGAGAAGATGGGCGGTAACCTTTTTCAGTCTCAAGCCATGGTAGACTTTAAGGAGTTCATTGACTCCATCGGCTTTATGGACTATACGCCTACGAATGGCTGCTTTACCTAGACCAACATAAGGCATGATCCCTCGAAGATTGCAAAAAGACTTGATAGATTTTTATGTTCTTCTCAGTGCCTACTTGGAAATTTGAGTTTCTCATCTCGCATTCTTCCATTTCTGGGCTCCGATCAGTCTAGTTGTTGGCGGGGACCATAAGGTCATCAAAAGTTCTTTCATATTTCAAGAGATGTGGTTCAGAGACTTTGACTTCCTCTCAAAAGTCAGGACTTGGTGGACGTCAACACCCTTTGTTCAAGGTTCCAGAATGTTTCAGCTAGCCAGAAAACTGGAATTCGTTACGATGCGAATTTTTGATTGGAATAGGAACCATTTCAAAAATATATTCTTTGAGAAGAACAAAATTTTAAAGGAGCTGGAAGTGGTGGAAGATGAAATTATTCAGTTTGGTATGAACAGCTCTGCATTCTTCAAAGAAAAATTCCTGAAAGATTAGTTAGAAGAGATCCTTCTTTGGGAAGAAATCTTTTGGCACCAGAAGTCGCGAGAGACCTAGTTAAAAGAGGGGGATCACAACACGTCTTTCTTCCATCTTTCGAAAAAATTCCATAGACAAATCTCTTTCTTCCAATGCATTAAAAAAGAGGATGGCTTGTTCATTCATGATTCTGACTCCATAAAAATAAAAGCGAGATCCTTTTTTTAAAAGTTGCTGACTAACAACAATGGGGGCAGTTCATGACTTCTCAATAATTTTAACCTGCCTAAAAGAGTGTTTGAGGATCATAACATGGAACTCCTTAGGGAATTCACTTTGGAGAACATGAAAATAGTAGGGTTCTCCATGGATGGAAGCAAAGCACTAGGCCCTGACGGCTCGATTGGCTCTTTCTTTAAAAAATCTTGGGACTTTGTGGGGAGAGACGTTCTCATAGTAGTCGAGGAATCAAGAAAGTTTAGTGGTGTGCTGAAAGAATTCAATAGGACTAACTTGGTTTTGATTCCAAAGGTAAGTACTCCCACCTCTTTCGAAGAGTTCAGGCCCATCTCCCTTTGCAACTTTATCTACAAAGTAATTTCCAAGGCAGTTGCATTAAGATTCACTCCTATCCTTCCACAAATTTTTTCAGAGGAACAGGGGGGTTTTGTGCCTAGGAAAGAGACTACTAAAGGAGCCATATTAACCCATGAAATTATTCATTCACTAAAAAGGGAGAAAATTCCCAGTATGGTATTAAAACTAGATATGAGTAAAGCATACGATAGAGTAAATTGGGATTTCTTGCATCATGTTCTACTCTCCCTAGGTTTCTCTCCAAGATGGGTCAAATGGATCTTTATTGGCATAACAGGTGTGACATGTTCAGTGCTTATTAATGGTGTGGAGTCACCATCATTTTTGATCTCGAGAGGGTTAAGACAAGGTGATCCCATGTCTCCCTATCTTTTCATCCTAATGACTGAGGCTCTCATGTGGTTGATCAAAGAAGCTACCCGCAATAGGAGATGGAAGGGGATCAATTTGAAAGATATTAAAATTCCTTTGACCCATGCACTATTTGTGGATGATACGATCCTTTTCAGCTGGGCTAGCAAAAAAGAAGCAGCTACTGTTAAACAAATTCTCACATCCTACTGTGAGGCGTCAAGACAATTGGTGAATACAAACAAGTCCAAAATGTACCTCTTTAACATCCCTCAGCATAGGCAGCTGGAGCTTGTTTCTATTTTCAACTTCAAGATGGAATCACTCCCAGATAAGTATTTAGGAGTCCCTCTTTTTAATGGGAGACACAAGAAACTTCTATGGAATTGAATTCTAGAAAATTTTTGTCATTAGATTTGTGCTTGGAAGTGAAACTGGTTGTCCCTAGCAAGTAGGCTCACCTTAATCAAATCAGTGCTTATAGCTGTTTCGGTCTACATGCTCTCTTCTTTACAAATATCGAGGGGTGTTTCTACAGAAGTTCTTTGGCAAGGCACTTCAGACACAAAGAAGATTCACTTAATAGCATGGGATAAGATTTTCACACCTAAATCCCAAGGAGGAGCCAGAGTCCTTAACACAGAGCTTCATAATGCGGCATTAGGTGCAAAGTTAGTGTGGAAAATGCACAAAAATCCATAGGCTAGATGGTTTAAAATCATGCAAAATAAGTATCTGAATTCCCAAAAATTGGAGAGAATTTTTACTATTGCCGATCCTCCAAGGGTTTGATCAATTTGGAACTTCATCGTCAAATGATGGGAAGTCATTCTCCCAAGGCTGTCCTAGACTATTTTCAATGGAAAGAAAGCTTCCTTTTGGGATGATTCATGGAATGGTTGGCTGAAAATCTCCTCTCTAGGAAACTTTAGGGAGGCGACTGCCTTTCTCAAAACCTTTTGGGGAGTGAAGGTCTATAACTACTTCACGGTTGACTCTAGAGCTCTCCCAGTAAGAATAATTTGGAAAATATTTGATAACTGCAATTTCCCTCAGGTTCAAAAAACTGCTCTCAGAAGGATCTTATAGGAAAGAATTTTGTTCTTTTCTCTAAAGGATGATGAGTTGATTTGGACAGGGGACGGGTCGGGCAACTATAAATAAAAATTTGGATACAACTTCCTCTCCTCGAAGCCTAAGGTGGAGTGGCTAACTTGTCTATGCTGGGGGATCCTATCCTCCCAAAGGCAGGCACTTTCACCTGGCTGGCGATTAGTAAGAAGATCCTCATAGGTGACAGATTAGAAAGATTGTCATTAGGCTCAAATTTTGACTATGTCTTCTATTAGGAAGAGAAGGAATCAATTGATCATCTTCTTTTGCGATGTAAGTTTAGTCAGGCCTATTGGGCACACCTAATGTTGCAGCTCAACTGGTGTACTCCAATCCCTGCTTGTTTGTTACAATGGTTGGAAAGTTGGTCTTTTCTGTTTAAAGAGGCATACTTTCATACGATTTGGATCGTCAGCCCTTCTATTGTGCTGTGGTTATTATGGAAAGAAAGAAATTCTAGAGTTTTCCAGAATTCTTCAACGGGTTTAGAGGAGTAATGGAAGGATATGGAAGCCCTTATTTCAGAAATAGTTATTACTAAGCTCCACAAGTCACCAAAGAGAGATTCCAAGTGGACTAGTTGGGATTTCTTTATCTCTACTCAGTGGAAATAGCTTAATAAATTTCATAACAGTGTTGGGGCTTCGTCACATCCATCAAAAGTGGACAGAACCACCATCAAATGGCACCCTCCCATCGATCCCTTTGTGAAAATTAACTTCAATGGAGCCTGTAGAGGGAATCTAGGCCCGTTGGGCCTAGGTTGTGTTATCAGGAATGCTCAAGGGGAACTCCTAATGGCAAAATCCAAGAAACTTCCTGAAGGAACTAATAACATGGCTGAGGCTTTTGCCTTACTTCATGCTCTCCAACTTGCAATAGAGAAAGGCTTCAAAGTGGTAGCTATAGAAGGGGATTCCCTTATTATTATTTCAGCTTTGCAAAACTAAAAAGCATATAATTGGTCCATTAGACCTGCATTCTTGAACAAGCCTGGACGTGCTTACAGTTCTTTAATTCCTTTGAAATTTCTCATTGTTATAGGGAAGACAATAAAGTGGCAGATTGGTTAGCAAATTCAATTATAGACCATGAAGTTCAGGAAGTGTCTTATGATCACACCTCTCTTTTACGACCAGCCATGTTAGATTCCTTGATCTCTTTTGACAACCCTTCTCCTCTTCCTGTTTGTTGAATCTGTGAGAGGATGTCTCATGGTTGTAATTTTGGCTTTGGATGTACGTCATTTTAAGGGGACCTGTTTACCCCATTTTGTAATCTGAATTATATTATATCTTAATTAATATTAGTCCAAGGTTTATCCTCTTTTTTTTAAAAAAAAATTGGTTTTGTTATTTATTATCTAATTAAATGGGAGGTTTTGAAATTGTTGCCTATGTTAAGTGACAGTTTTGTGAATCGAGACCTATGTTTCCTAGTTCTACAACCAACACTTGTGGTACCTAGTAGTAGTGTAACTAATACTTGTGGTATATAGGGGTTTTGTAATTGACACTTGCAGTACCCTATGGTTTCATTGCCATTCAAGAAATACCCTATTTGAACCTAGCCATTGATTGATACTTGGTCAATTGATTAGGGTTTTTGTTTTCTTAATCTGTATAGGTCATACTTCCCTTTTTTTATGCTTGTGTCCCACAAAAGCTTATTGTTTAAGAAGATGTGGGAAATGTTCTCTGCCTTTATTTCTTTCCTTTGAGTCCAAATTTCCAATATCCTTAGGTACATCTTCTAATTTCTCTAACTTTTTGTTGCAAGACCACATACCTCTTTCTCCTTGATAATCTATGACTAAGTCTTCAAGAGAGTGTAGTAATTATTGTTCTTCCTCCTTTTCTAGCAATATCTAGTGACCTACCAATATTCTATTTGTCGTAATTACCACATCTTCTAGATACTCAAGATAGTAATGATTCTTTGATGTTAATCTTTGTATCATTCAATACATATGAGAGTAGAAAAGTTTCCCTTGTGCTTTTGCATGCTATGTAATAAGTGATTAAGAAGTTTTTATTATCTTCTAGATAAATATTTACTTATTTTGAAGAGTTATGCGGAAAACTTATAATAGAAAGAGGTAGATTAATGAACTTGATTTCACCCTTTTGCACTAAGATCAAGATAGTAGGAGTTGGAAAAAAGGTGGGTTTTGAGGAATCAATGTTGTATGGAAAATATTGTGGGTAGAGATGTAAACCCTTGCATAAGTAACTAAGGTTTCAAGTTGAATTGTGCTTTCAAAATATAATCGTATGGCTAGTTACATTATCTTATAAAACCTTTCTTGAAGATGAAACTTTAGTCATTCATGTTGATGACTTTAGTTAATCAAATTCCTAAATTATGTGCATGGTTTTGAGTGGTGAATATTTGGTGTTTAGGCTCAAAGTCGTTACTTAAACCAAATTTGTTGTTAATGATCAAGCTATGATTAGAAACATGATTAATGTTGGTCAAGAGTAGAGTTAGGTACTTGAGCAAGGATATGGTTTGGGACTAAGCTCATGTCTATCTAGTAAGGTAGGAAACAATTTATTATTCTAAAACCTATTACCATTGATAGGAATAATGTTTTAATGCTGATGTGCTTACAATTGATTATAGAGTTTGTTTTAAATCATCCTTTATATGGAAATGTGAGTTTTTTTTTGTAAAGTAGATCTAAATGTTGACAATATGCTTGCTTCTTAAGTCAAAACATAGCTATGAATGATGTAACATGTTTCCAATTTAAAATTCTAGTATGAGCTAGATAATTCTCTTGTTTAAGGTTTGTGAATCTTTTTGAGACCCCTTATACCTTTTTTCCTCATAGTATGGAATGCATGATAATTCTAATTATTAGTAATATTAAATTCTAGAATTCATCTAAATAGTTCACCTTAGTTCTCAAATTTTATTTATCCAGTTGATTAATGGTTATCTTGTAGAATATGCAAACAAAAGACAGGTATTAAAAAATGAACTTAGATTACCATGAGTTAGGCCCTAAACCTAGGATGCTAAGAATCCTCAGTTTTTTAATTAAGTTTTTCACTTGGCTAGAATCAATAATGCTTATCTTCTCATATAGTTGATAATGACTAGCATGTTATGTCCAAGATTGGGATAAAGGTTAGAATGAAGAGTAGGCTTGTTCTATTACTTGTGTACCCTTAGTGTATTTTGAATGGGTCGTAATATGCCTTCCGTTGTATTATGGTACTTTGTTATTTTTGTAGGTTATAACATGGGCATGGTTAGAACCATCACTTTAGATGTGAAATGATCCTTCTCATTGTTATATGTACTTGGATAATGTTTAGTGGGTTGGTATTATATCTAAGTGGTATAGATCAATAATGGTTGAATTATATTTTCCATTCATTTTTTACTCATTGCATGTGCAAGGGAATTTATTATAGTATAGTATTATGCTTGCATCTAATTTTTGAGTTAGTTATTAACCCATCATAGGAATGGACAGTGTGTTTTATTTTTCTTATTGGAATGCAGTTTATATTTGTAGAAAGATGATTAAGCTTTTGATGCATGATAACACATGTTAACTAAAGCTTCATTATGTAAGATACTACCTTTTCCTACATTGTCATAAGATTATAATAAAAGGTGATAGTCAATTACTTATATTGCTTTCAGAGAATGTGCTTGTGGAAACTTGTGCTTGGTATCATGATAAGAAGGAGAATGGTTAGACTATTTAGTTAAGTTGATCATCATTTTTATTATAATAACCTCTTTATTGTACCTTATAAATGTTCACTTGTATTGGAATCTCTGTAATGAGTTGTATGATTCTCTTTGATGTTAATAGTTCATTTTGGTTTGAACTACATAGAATATGAATGACATAGTGGCAGTAGAACTATATGTTATGGCTTCATATATGGATTGTAGAACCTTGTTTGAGGAATGCATCTTGGATGTGGAATGTTTTTATGGATACTAATGTTAACTTGTTATGGAGTAAAATGTTTACCCTTGTTGATCAGGACCTATTTTAACACCATTTTGAACATTAAACGATTAAATCTCGATCCAAATGAATAAACCTAACAAAGTAAACTTAGGACCGGCCTAAGCCCACACATTTAACACTCTCCAGAGTTTGTGGCACTAAAGGACTAGGGAGCCTAGTGCCCTGGTCCCAGATGATGACTTTATCCCTATTTTAATGAAGTGTCAGCTTAGAACACCTCCTTAGCTCTTACATGTCAGCCACATTTGGTTTTATTCATTGTTGGTGAGCGAGAACGCATATATAAAGGAGTTTTGTTATTCATTAATAACCTAGATTATTACTAGCTTGTTATGAGAAGGATTGGCATTGCTTACATGATTGATCTCCTATGCTCAAGTTCTCTTCATGCTTGGAATTTATATTTTCTTGTGGATGTTATGATGCTTATTTGCTGGTCTTGAAGGAAGATCAAGCTATCTTTATCTATCTCCTTGTTGGTGAATGATCTTGAGTAATCTACTCCAACTAGGGTTTCACATCTTGTGGTAATCTTTATCATTTTCATTCATACTTTTATTCATATATTGTTGATCTTGCCTCTACCTTCCTAGGGTATGCACTCTTGAATCACTAATCATCGCTGTAGTGGAGGTGGAAACACCAACATGGGGTTTGACTAAGGAAAGCCCATAAACACAACAAAACCTTTCCCTCTTTTCTTGTGTGCAGGTCACATCCAGAAGATACTACAAGATGTTACATGACTGAAGAAGACTAACAGGCAAAGACATCCAAATCTTGACATTCTGCAAAACCCTAATTAGGGTCTAGGGCACCCACTTCCCTGGTTCTTCCATTCTCCCAAACTTAGATCTAGGTTCTTCTCTATTTTTTGATCTCTACCATGCTTTTAGAATCTCTGTATCAGTTTTTGATAGTCATCTATTTGCAGATCTTGGTCAATTAGGGTTTCATCTTTTGCCTTAGTTTGGTTGGTTAGTTTTGGTTGAATTTGGTTGACACTCCTCTATACAACAAAGGCAAAAAACCCCTATAGTTTGTCTCTCCTTCATGGGTATAAGCCAAGCTTAGTTTGTGTTCCAATGTTGAGTGGAAGAGGGTTTGACCTAGTTTAATCTCTTAGGCTAGATCTCTCTTTTCCACCTTAACATTTTGGTGAACCCAACAAATATTGCACCCTTGCATCCTTCTTGTTTCAGATATGAGTTGTTTTTTGTCCTAGATATGATTAGGATTTAATTCATTGATCATTTTGCATACCTACATAGCTTATTTTTACATTGTTTCAAAATTAGGGTTTACAAAAACCTTTCATTTCTAGAAAATCTAGCTAGTCTTGAACCTAGGGTTTATAGATTAGTGAGTTGTTTTAGATCTTTATAGCATTGATAAGCTATTAAATTGATTTCATTTGTTGTAGCATATCACCTATGTGCTTAAGAAAAAGACATTCTTACATATTTTGCATTGAAAAGTAGACAATCAAGCATTTTAGGCTTAGGAAAAGCATATTTATTATCCCTACTTCACATATCCTGAAAGCATCAACTTTTCATTAAACCATCGACATAGAGGACCTCATGGCTCATGTTCTTGAAGCTCAAATTCAAAGATTAGACATCGAGTTGGCTAATTCTCAACAATTTGTAAGCTCAAAACATATAGCTGAGGAGGTTGTCCCTATTTTTGAGAGTCTAATAAGTTTGTTGCTCAAAGGACAAGAGGGACTAGAAGTCTTGCATGGCCTACCTCACATAGTGCACAATAGCATTATGCCTACATCTAGTTGCATCGAAATCATCACTAATGTGACTTATTCTAATCAAATAGAGACTGAAGTGTTGGCACCCATACCAACACTCCCTATTCCTACATACACTTCCACTATTCTCACCACAACTACACAACCAAGTAATAGTACTACCACATGTGTTGGGTTATCCACTAGGAATCATGTTCATCATTATAGTTCCATTCCATTCAGTTATCTAAATACCACACCTAGTGTCACCCTGCCTACATCAAATCAAACTAAGCCTAATATCATTTTCCAACAAGCCAATCATACAGTGTCTCAACCTATGGTTATCCCTATCCATTTATACCAATCTCAACCTAGTTCACCTTCCGAACCTATCATCAACCAAAATTTGAAAAATATGACTTCTATCCAACAACAATTAGCAAACATAAACCAAAGTCCCTCGAAAACCTCTATGACATCACATTATATTCGTATCCCTTTATCTTATCTAATCCTAAGAGCTCAAATGCCTGAGAAGTTTGAAACCCCTCACTTTGAGAAGTATAATGGGAAGGGAGGCCCTAACAACCATGTGGTGGCCTTTACAACTATGTGTAGTGATTTCTTCTTTGAAGATGCAATTTTGGCAAAACTCTTTCCTAGGTCACTCAAAGACACAACTTTGGATTGGTTTTGCTCATTGCCTCCTAATTCAATCACTCCTTTTTCACAACTAATCAATAAGTTCCTTGAACACTTTCAAGAAAACATTGGACCTCAAGTCTCTTTGACCGATTTGGTTCATTATAAATAAGGAATAAAGGAGAAAGTAACAGATTTTATGGGGCATTATCAAGCTCTCTTTTCACAAGTTCAATATTCTATTCCGGATGATGATGTACAAAGAATCTTCATTAGAAACCTACAACCTCATATCTGTGATAAAATCTTGTTGATGTGTTATGATTCGTTCACTCATCTTTGCACAACTCTCTATGATTACCAACTATCAGTTAGTCAGTATGAGAATAATCACTTATCGACTCTGGTTGGTCAGTTTGAAGCCTCAAACACTCATTCATTCAAAAGACACAACAAACATTTTATCAAAATCAATGCAATTTCATCAAATCACATAAGAAAACATGTGGTGACGACATCACCTTCTGCTCCTACCCTATATAAATTAAAACTAAAGACAAGACACTTCACACCATTATTAGAGTCTCTCTACTCTATAATGATGTAACTTTTGAACAACGATCTCATCAAACTTCCACCCATTCGACCTCTCAAACCAAGAAAGATACAATCATCTTATTTTGATTTGAAGGCCTATTGTCAATTTCACCACACTGCCATTCATGACATTGAAAGATATGTGTCTTAAAACATAAAGTTCAAGACCTCATTGATTCCAATGTCATCCAAGTTTTTGGTCTAAGCGATAAAGGAAATAAATCGGTGGCTCCACCTAATCAAAACTTATAGATATAGACAAATACATTACCTCACCATGAATCTAATGTTGTGGATCCATCTCAAGAGATGCCATGTACCTATAATAATCAAGAACAAGACTAAGAAGGTGATATTTGCATGGTAGATGCTCACCCTCATAAAGAGCGAGCAGAACCTAAACTAACTATATCTTTTACTCCTCATAATGCTACTATTGAATCTCTTAATGGACCTTTATACATCACCATTTGAATCAATGATAACCCATAAGCGGTGCTATGATCGATCCTATTTGCATGGTAAATGTAGTAACTGAAGAGTTTCTCTACATGCATGGTTTACACCATGATAACTATGATGTATCAGAAATCACGATTAGAGCACATGATGGGTCTATCCTTCTAACTCTTGGTGCATTGACCCTTGCTGTCAATGTTGGGCTAAGATCTTTGGATGTTACTGTTGGCAAGAGACACATTGGAGCTTCATGATTGTTGTCCTTGATGGCAACAAAGGTTAATCCACACATCCGCAGGACACGATGAGTCTCTACCGGAAGGTAGATTGTAGAGTATTGTGATCCAGTAAGCAAGAACAGAGTATGTGACGAGGTCCGACAGTCAGCTCCGGATCTCTCAGAGGAAGTATCTTAGTGAAGTACAGATTTGGGGAAGTCAAGAGGACTACCTTGACTGATAGATTCCAAGGATTTAGCCTCTGGTGATAGATGAAGAAAAAGATATGAATACTTGAGTATCAAGTTCCTGATTGGCAGTGTGGACAAAGGAAGAACTGACTGGCAGAACATCAGACATTATTCTAGATGCGTTACTGATGATGGTAAAGATTCTTAAGGCATAAGTTATGATTGGCCAACATGATTGATGACTTCTACAAGTATATCCTTGATCCGCATTACTTGGTAAGCAAGGATTCAGCTGACAGATCAGAGTTTGTGGAAAATATTGACTATTCCAGGTGTCGACTAGAAAGGTGATGAAATCACTTGTGCGGATATATATACAAGATGGATTTAGTTGTGAGAGGTGTCGTGGTTTTTGTGAAGTGTGAATAAAAGTAGAAGAGCAGAGTGAAAACAATAAGGCAGGTCCGACATGTGAAGGGACAATAGCACTAAGAAAGAGAAAGGATGAAGTGCAGCAGATTAGTGTATTGAGTTTAACCGGAACTAAAATCCAGCATATGTAGATGCTCCTTATTAGTTCAAGTAATGTATTACACTCTTTATAAATTGTAGATAGTAAGTCTCTTGTAGGCAGTGAGCCTCTTGTGAGTAGTGTGCTCAGGCAGTGAGCCCTAATTGACAAGTGCCATTTTGTAATTCTATTCTTCTAACAGAGAATACAATCTTGGGTTAATCACCCTGTGGTTTTCTCCCTTAACAGGGTTTCCACGTCAAAAATATTGTGTCATGTGTATTTCCATCTCATGGTTATGTTTGCTTGTTTGAATTGATGCTGCACTAATTATTAAGAAAGTTCAGAAAGTTGAGATAATTAAGATAACTGATTCACCCCCCCTCTCAGTTATCAATAATTGGTATCAGAGCTAAGTTCCTCCTAACAGTCTAACAACTTGAGGAAGATTTGGGAATTCAAATGGACGTATATGATATAAGGGAGCAAGTTAAGACTACCCTTGATGATCTTGAGCAGTCAAACTCTGAAGTCAATGAATTAAAGGAAAGACTCCAACAGGCTGATGATTTCATAAAAGAACTAAAAGACAAATTAAGTCTCTCTATGAAAAAGAGAAGGGAGCTACTTCAGCAATTGACAAATCAAGGTGAAGCCAATAATACAAATGAAGATATGAAGGAGAAAACCAAGTTATGTGAAAAGTTATCAAAAGAAATCATTATGGTAAGACATGAAATGGAATCAGGAGTTATGAAGTTTACCCAAGAGGTTGAAGAGAAAAGAAAAACTGAAGATGATCTAAGACAATCTATCAAGGAGAAATCAGAAGATTGCCACAAGATGGATAGAATTATCAGACATCTTGAATCTGATCTTGAAGATGCTAAAGATAATGAAGAAAAACTTGAGGATCAAATTGTCTCTCTTAAAAGGGATCTTCAAACAACAAATGAATATAAAGAGAAATTCAAGATAAGTTCTGCTCAACTTGAAGTTCTTCTTGAAAGTCAAAAGAGGGTAGATGACAAGTGTGGTTTGGGATATGAGATAGGAGAAAGCTTTGAATCCGGTCAGAAGAATCTTAGATTAGAAAATCCAAGGAACAGGCCTAGAAGACCTCCGGTAAGACAGCCTAATGCTCAAAGATATCCATCCTTCAATGGATATTGCCACAACTACAATAACTTTGGTCATAGAGCTAATCAGTGTAGAAAGAGAATAAATCAAACTAATACATCCTTCTCCGGATAGTGTTTTAATTGCAAAAGGTATGGTCACAAATCTCACGAATGCAGAAATATGCAAATAAACAATTCATTCAATGGTAGATGCTTTGCATGCAATAGAATGGGTCACATAGCTAATCAATGCAGATCAAGAGGATATCAATCAAATATTCAAAGAAATGTTGTTTGCCAAATTTGCAATAGATCCAGTCATATTGCAAAATTCTGTAAAAGCAAGAATCAGGACAAAAGAGGTCCAGTATATCATAATCAGAATCAAGATAAGGGAAAACAAAAGGTGAATGCGGATGAAGTTCGAAGTGAGATGAACAAGATTTGGGTGAAGAAAAGTACAGAGAATGTAGGGGATGGATCTGCACCAAACTCTGGTGCTGATATTCCTTCCAGAAATTAAAAAGTGAGCTCTGGCTTAGGGGGAGACACAAAGAAAACCTTGTTCCCCCAGCTAGTCAATTGGTGTCAGAACTGGCACAAGAAGTGTTGCGGATTTAAGGGTTCATAAGAGAAACATCTAAGTAAACTATGGTTAAGATTTGGAAGATCAGTAAGATGTTTAAGATCAAGATTGATACGGTTCTTCAAGTCATTCGAATAAGGCAAACTGGAATAACTTAGGTCGAGCATTTATTGCAACTTGGTTTTAGGGTTTGCAGAACAATATAAGGGTTCTTCTTATTAAACATTTGCTTATTCTGCATTCAAGAAGAAGAAAAGAGGTGCTCTGCAACAAATTTCCTCAAGCCCATCAAAGATCATCTGCAGAAGTCAATTCTTCCAGAAATCGATCCGGCTCACTCCGTGAAACCTAAAGGCGCAAAAGGTATTTTCTGTTCTCAAATATCTCTCTGCAAATCTTTTGAAAAGATGTCTACTCTGAATATTGTGAAGATCACTGATACGCCTCGCCCCAAATTCAAGAAACATCCCTATAAATCCTTGAATGTAGATCCCCTAGGAGCATTTTCTAGTGTTCTACATGGTGTGTTGCATACAGAAGATATTAGGGTTTACATACACACAAATATTGAAGAGTTCAGGGAATCCAAACTAGGTGATATCTATCATAAACAATTGATAGATGATGCTTTTGAACTTAAACCTCAATATAAGGGCATCCAGGAGAAACATTTTGATCAGTTCATTCATTTCCCCTGCTTTGAAGAAGATGAATGGGTCTGGTATGTATTGAGTAGGATGCATGATAACTTCCTATGGCTGAACAGACCTTGCAAAATCACTAAGGAGGTAATTAGGGCAGTAACCAGCTTATACTCCTCCGGAGGGATACCTGTCCTCAAATCTGTCAAAAATCAAATTGTAACTGAGGCCACCGGATCAAAATTTGATAAGAGGGAAATGACCATTGAAGATATCACGGACCCAGATATCAAGTTTGCATCTATGATAATAGGGTACAAGATATATCATTCCAGTAGGGAGAATTCAGTGTCCGGAATTGCAGTGTATATTGCCTATGAGATGCTGAGAAAGAATGCAGAGTATGATCTCTGTGAACTTCTTCTAAGTCAATTGATGGAGAACATACAAAAGATCAAAAAGGATAAGAAGAACTCCTTTAAATATGGTGGACTGATATTGTGTTTATTTTTCTACTTCATGAATGAGCTGCCCAGATCCAATGGATGGGCATGGCAAAATAACAAACCAGTAGCAATTCAAATCAGAGATTACTTGCATGAACTTGGGGATGCCAAGGCAAGGAATACAGCTCTGTGGGGGTACTTTAAGAAATTCCAAAATACTATGCAAATTAGAGAAAGAATCCCAAAATCATTGGTTGAAAAATATAAAGATACAGTATGCTTCATGGTAGACACTGATTAATGCCTAACGGAGGTAGTAGAGCCAAGGACAGTTTGGATCATGCCTATGGGGTATGAAGTTGATGAACAAATTGTGGAGCTGCATGTTCAACACATGCTAAGTCAGCCAAAGGATCCAAAGGCAGAAAGGTTTGGAACCTTTGAAGAGCTAAGTGTAAAAGTTCATGTGGAACTCAGACAACTGGAAATAAAGAGGAAAGTAAGAAAAGAAGTTGAAGAAGTTGCCAAAGGCTTGGCATCTCAAAGGAGGCACTTGATGCCAACAAGGAAAAGATGGAAAGGGCTGAGGAAGAGAAGAAAGAGGCAGAAAAGGGAAGTAAGGAAAGAGCTCCAGTAAAATCTTCCACCCAGACAAGTTCATCAAAGAGATCTGTACCTGCCACTGCTAAAAGCTTAAGGGCATCAAAATCGGGAGCAAAATCATCCGGCAAAGGAGAGAAAAGAACTAAAACAAAGGCCACAAGGTCTTATGTCAATCAGAATGATGATGAAGAAACTGAATCAGATGAGGAGATAAAGAAAATAAAGAAGGAGAAGAAGAAAACATCTAGTGAACCCTCTACCGGTCAAGGTGAAGAAGAAAAGGCAGAAGAATTTGTAGAAAAGCCCACTTTGTCTTTAGATGATGTCATCAAATCAGTCACTGTGGATGGAAACCTTCAGCCAATGGCTGAATTCTATGATGATTACAATGAAGCAGACCAAAAGATCTTGCAGGAAGCAGTAGTTAAGTATCTGAACATATATAACAAGGCTTTTATTGAAATTATATCTCTTATTCCCAAAAGCCTAGAAAAAGAGTTAGAAATAAGAAAGAATAATGCCATGGCAAAAGATCTTGAGATCCGAGAGCAGATAGCCATTCAGCTATATCCTTCAATTGATTCAAAGCAAATGAACATGATCTTCAAGGATTGTAAGGATGAATTTCAGAGCAAAGCTAGAATGAATCAGCTCATGCTTGGTGAGACTGACAAGATAGCCAAGAAAATAGAAGAGATCCTCAGGAATGCTTTCAAAAGATTCAATCTTCCTGTTATAGAGGACTTGGGAGTTGATCCTTCGACCACAGGTGTTGAAAAGGAATCCATTAAGGAAATGATAGAAGAACTAATGGACATCGGTGAAGATAAGGGCTTAGAATCCTCTGCTCTGGAAGAGGTGGCCCATGAACAAACAAACATCACTCCTCTAGTTTCCCCTGCTGACTCTGGATCTAAAGGAGAAGAAAGAATGCAGGAGACAGAAGTAGAGGTGAAGGGAAAAGAAGATGACAGTACCAAGGTTGTAGAAGGAGGAAAAGCTCCAAGAGACAGTTCTGAGACTGTAGAAGAGAAGAAGAATATGTCTCTGGCAAGAGACACTACAAAATCTTTCAAGGACTTCTTGACAAAAGAGACTATGGAGATTGATGAACCGGAATTGCTAAAAGGGCCATTTGATTTTGACTCTCTTTCTCCGGTACAAACAATGAAGATAGCTTCATTTGCCAATGCAAAGGCAAAAGAAAAACTCCTGAAGTCTTACATGGAAGACTGTGAGCTAATAGAAGCTGCATCCGGCATTTTAGAAAAGATTATACCATCATTTTAGAAGAATCCCACAGCTTCCTCATCCGGTAATCTCAAATCTCTGATTAACAGTATCAGTACACATTTCAATTCTCTAAAGAAATCAGCTGAGGAGAAGGTCAGGAAAGAGTTTTTGGATAAGAAATTCTCTAAGTTGCAAGGGCTAATAGTAAATGACAGGATAGTAATGGGTATTGGGATAAAGAACTTGGAAAATGCTCTCAAGGACAGAGGAGATGTATACAAATTTTGCATATCCTGGTCTAAAGCAACAGTGGAGATTGAGAAGAAAGTGAAAGAACAGGAGGACAAACTAACAAAACTTTCTCAAAATTTTGATCCACTTACCACATCCATAATAAATCAAGAGTGTCAGACGATTGCAGTTTTGAATGAAATTAGAAAGCTTGAAGAAGAGAAGAAAAATAGAATCAGCAGGTTGAATGAACTTAGAGGAATAATTATTCCTAAGTTGGAGGCCATGCATGAGGCCTTAAGTGATGCTCAAGCTACAGCCAGAACAAATGATTCGACAGATCTGAAAAAGGCAGAAGCTTATGTATTCCTGTTGAGTGGTCACATCACAATTTTGGACAGAATGAAGCAGAGTCGGGCAACATAATTTGTCCAGTTGAAGACATCTTTTGCAGATATTCTTCAGTTTATGTAAAGTATAACATGTATAAATACTTATGCGGCCAAGTATAGAAGTATTTTTGAGAATTTTTTTTTGTGTGAGGACCCCACCCTTTGCCATTTATGTCAAAGGGGGAGTGATGAGCAGTGAAAAATGTTATAGCCAGCTAAGGGGAGCTCCGGAAAATGTACATAGAGATAGAGCATCAGCTAAGGGGGAGTATAGTATAACACTTAGTCATTTTTCACTAAGTGTTGCCATCAATGCCAAAGGGGGAGATTGTTGGCAAGAGACACATTGGAGCTTCATGATTGTTGTCATTGATGGCAACAAAGGTTAACCCACACATCTGTAGGACATGATGAGTCTCTACCGGAAGGTAGATTACAGAGTATTGTGATCTGGTAAGCAAGAACAGAGTATGTGGCGAGGTCCGACAGTCAGCTTCGAATCTCTCAGAGGAAGTATCTTGGTGAAGTACAGATTTGGGGAAGTCAAGAGGACTACCTTGACTGATAGATTCCAAGGATTTACCCTCCGGTGATAGATGAAGAAAAAGATATGAATACTTGAGTATCGGGTTCCTGATTGGTAGTGTGGACAAAGGAAGAACTGACTGGCAGAACATCAGACATTATTCTGGATGCGTTACTGATGATGGTAAAGATTCTTAAGGCATAAGTTATGATTGGCCAACATGATTGATGACTTCTACAAGTATATCCTTGATCCACATTACTTGGTAAGAAAGGATTCAGTCAACAGATCAGAGTTTGTGGAAAATATTGACTATTCTGAGTGCCGACTAGAAAGGTGATGAAATCACTTGTGCGGATATATATACAAGATGGATTTAGTTGTGAGAGGTGTCATGGTTTTTGTGAAGTGTGAATAGAAGCAGAAGAGCAGAGCAAAAACAATAAGGCAGGTCCGGTATGTGAAGGGACAGTAGCACTAAGAAAGAGAAAGGATAAAGTGCAGTAGATCAGTGTACTGAGTTTAACCAGAACTGAACTCTAGCATATGTAGATGCTCCTTATCAGTTCAAGTAATGTATTACACTCTTTATAAATTGTAGACAGTGAGTCTCTTGTAGGCAGTGAGCCTCTTGTGAGTAGTGTGCTCGGGTAGTGAGCCCTAATTGGCAAGTGCCATTTTGTAATTCTATTCTTCTAACAGAGAATACAATCTTGGGTTAATCACCTCGTGGTTTTCTCCCTTAACAGGGTTTCCACGTCAAAAATATTGTGTCATGTGTATTTCCATCTCATGGTTATGTTTGCTTGTTTGAATTGATGCTGCACTAATTATTAAGAAAGTTCAGAAAGCTGAGATAATTAAGATAACTGATTCACCCCCCCTCTCAGTTATCAACAGTTACTTTTATTGTCATTCCAACATTGTACTTATTTCATGTGAAGTTGGGTCACCCATGGCTCCTCTCCATGAAGGTAGTCCCCTCTATGGTTCATAAGTGCCTAAAGTTTCCATTTGAGGGATGAGCACACACTGTACATCATAGTCAATACCAACCCATTAGTCATCATGGACACTTTACACTTGACTACTTCTGGCCAAAACTAGTTGGAGTTACTCGAGCTAGGGAGGATTTATTCTTTTTATCATATAAAAAATATAAGACACAAAAAATTGTAGAATTTTCACTTAGTAACATAACTTCTAGTGATGTTCATGGACCCTCTCAATCTTCTGAGGCTATGACAATAGTTCCTCCTATCCCACAGGTGGTGAATGAATTTAAGCTCGAATCAAAGGTTCCTACCCATCCCCGAGCGTCTGATAGATATGTTGAGGTCCCCCCCCCACCATCCTTCCAAGGACAACGAGGAAACCATCAAGCACAAAACAGACTTCCCCGTAATCGCAATATTACTTTTGTCCCACCTGCCTCTATGGAGAGAAGTGAAAAGCGATCCATTGCGCGTATATTATTTCCTGAAGTTTCTCAACCGCTTGTGGATGCTCAAGTACTTCCACCTATTTCACAAGTTGGGAAGGAAGAGTAGCTTGCATTAAGGAACCCTCCCCCCATTGTCTCTTAACCTTTGGTGGTTCCTCTTGTTTCTTCTAATGTTCCTAAAGCAAAGGAAGAAAATGAACCCACGTTGGAAGATATTACGGTTCCCTTAACAAACATCACAAAAAAAGCTAAACGAAATAAAACTGCAAGAGAATGAAAGAAGCATTGTCATGCTATGGCTTGCCTTGCCACAGGAGATGAGAATCTCCCTCCTAGCAAGCATCTATCACTGCAGATGCAAAAGAGACATTTATTAGTGCTTTGTCTCCTCTAGCGTAAAGTAATGCTTCACAACCCGCAACAGAACCTATTGTGCTATATTCTGATAGTGAATCTAAAGATAATAATGATATAGGTATGGCTCTTGTTTCTTACACCACACTTACTATAGTTCCTCTTGCATCTTTTCCACCTTCCCAAATTGGTGATGAGCAAGATTGGGAGGAGAACGATTTGCTTTAGGCCAACTCATGAGTGTGGTCCCTATTTCTATTGTGTCATGAGTGCATGTGAATTTTTTCCCCCGTAATATGTTGCTTGATGCTTTATTTATGTTGTTGTTAAGCTCTCTTTGGATGACACTTGATACCCTTGTTGGTACAAGGATACAAAGGGATTGGAATCTATTGTAATATTCTCTCTATTTGTATCATCATTCCTCTATATGTTGTAAGATGCATTTTTTTTGCTTCCTTTGGGGACAATGCAAGGCGTAGAATGATTTAGCATCCTTCCTTGTTGACCAAAGGTTTTATTTGATTTCATGTGATATTTCTTCCTTTGTCTCCGTAGTTCTACCAATTGGTGGAGGATGGCAGTTCTGCATATTTATACTCCTGTTATATAACCATTCATATACTGACACCAGTCAGGTAGATCCCTTTGTGTTATTACTTTTATGATCCCTTACCCCTCCTTCCTTTCCACCTATTTATCATTTTAATCAAATTATTTAATGAGATCTATGCCTTAAACCTAGTGCAATTACCACCTTATATCTCCTAAAATATCGCTATTGAAACATTTTAATGATTGGTAACCACCACCTTGGGTGGAAAACCTTCCCCTTCCTTTGTCTTAGGAAATTGAACCTCCTCAAGCTTTGGGGATTCTCTTCACCTTGGGTACAAGGGTGAGACAACATCCACGTCCTTCAATCATGCTCAATTTTTCATAACAACCTCATATAATTAGGAAAAAAAAGGGCGAAGTAAGTTTTTGGCTTGAATTCCCTTTAAAAAGTTGTTAAAAAGTCCTCCCAATCTCATTTTTTATAATTGAAACAACAAACTTTTTCCTAGAGAGAAAATTTTGAGCAATTGTTTTTAATTAAGCAAGCCTATGTTGGTGATTAGAGAATTTATATAGTGATCTAGCTTTTAGTTCATCTCCTACAAAAGTTATTTGGAGCAATAGAATAGTCTTTACAGTCGAAACAATCGATTGTGGTATACTATTTCTTTATTTTGCACTAGGTATTGTTACTATAGTTTGATTTTAGATACATTTTAGATTCTAATTTGTATACACCCACTTCTTGTCCATCCTTCATCCTTCCTCATCGATTTCCATCAATCCCCATATCCCTTTTACCATCCTTTTCCTGCCCTCACCTTATCCTAGCTCCATTGTAAGCCTATGCCATCTTATCTTTTTGTTTGCATTTTGTATCCTAGATCCCAAACTGTCATTACACATTAGCATTTTCAATCTTTATATCAACCACATTTAATTTTCATTATAATTGTATCTTTACATTTCTATTTTTTCCCTTTTTCTTTCACCCATTGCCCTATCCCATTGTAAGCCCTAGGAAACCTAGTTTTTATTTTCCTTTTGTTACTCTCTCACAACCTATCATATTCTATCTTAGCCAAGTGTGTCTCAATCCTACCTCAAATAGCACAACCCTTGCTTATTTTTGTTGTCATTCCCATAGTTTTGTCATCTCTTAAGACATCCTTTGCCAACTTTCCTATTCCTAGTTTCCAATACATCTAAAATTTACTATTTATGCTTAAAATAAATGTGATTTATTTACATAAGATTGTTTATCAGATTTACATTAGTTTTCATGTTATGTGGATCCAATCTTGAAAGCCCACAAGGGGGTTGACTGAGGCACAATTCCCTTTAACAATTTATTTTATAGGTGTTGCCTCCTAAGATCTTTATGCTTACAAGTTAATTTGAGGGAAAGTTGTGAAGAATCCAATAAAATTTTAGTTTAAAGAAGTGTTTGGAAGATTGAGAACAACCTCCCTACGAATTTTTAAGTCAAATAGAGACATAGGACTTCTCCTAAATGTTGGACACACTCCTAGACTTCTCTGTAATGGTGGGTGCACCCCTCTATTGTATTGAAGTACCAACATCAGAATTTAGTAAAATTTAGTTTGCAAGCTCCTCGTGACTTGTAGATGCCATTTTTGGGGTGTCCTAGTCTAGAAAGTAGGTGTATCTTTCTACATTTATATTTTTCTACATTTTTTAATCTATTTGATCCAAATTGACACATGTTTTGCCATTTTACTCCATTCTTTGTCCATTTTTATGATAATTGTCCATACTAGGTTTTGATCAAAATTAGATTCTGAGCATACTAAAAAAAAATTGGTTCTTTATGACCTCAATAACTTCTCCCCAACCCAAAGATTCTCCTTAGTGTTGGGTGCACACCTTATTATAGTGAAGTTTTGAGCTCAAAATTTAATTTGGAGCTACATGAGATAGTAATGAGCTCAATTCCATTGATTACTAGTCTCTCCAAGTGCATTTGTGTCCATTTCCTTGTTGTTTTGTTTTTTCTAGACTAGTATTAGCATGTTCTTTTTTTCATTTCATGTGTGTGTCGTTAGTCATAGATCAGACTCAACTCAAATTGTTAGGTGTTAGTATAGGAAAATAATTAATCAATTTTGTCATCATTCCATTAATACTTAACAACACTTTAGAAAGAAAGAAAATGCACTCTTTTCTATCTTTAACCTTGATTAGACATTCATCCCTTGCATCGACTCTATTTTTTCATCAACCTAGGCATTTCTGCAAGTGTAGAGTTGACCCTATGTTTGCAAACTTGACCCCTAACTTTTCAAAAATCAAATTTAAATTTGGTTGACTCTTGCCCATTACACTAGCCATTATGAGCTGACTAGACACATGTTTTAACAATTTGATGTTTTTTGTGCATGTATTTATGGGCATTCATTTGCATTCATTTTCGTTCCTTTCACATTTGATCACTCTCTCATCCTGAGGAACTTAAGGAGTGGTCAATAGAGGAACACTTCAGTTTGGTGCACTAAAATGAATCGAGATATTCATTCTAGGGCATTACTTGTATTCTAATCTTTTACAAACTTTTCTAGGGGTTAACCTAGGATAACATGTCCCCTTACAACATACTAACAATCCTCTAAATGCATTTCTAAATACCATCAATTTTCAGAGTAAAGCAGAAGGGCAGAGCAGATAGAGGCAAATTAAAGAGTAGAGTGTAGAACCATAGAGATCTATTTTGCATGATAGAAGGATGAACTTGTGGACACGGAAAAGACCTTAAGGTGTGGAATCAACCCTAGATAGAGCTTAGGACTTATGTAAAATCTGAGGTATTACACAGACAAAGAGGCATCATTTACCAATCCAATGACAATTAAATCTAGAATCTACATCAAAGTTACACATCTTCATTTTTTTAACTAAGGACCCTTATCTTCTTTGCATATACTTTCCTAAATTAGTATTATTATAGAATAGCTCACACTTGTAGCTCATAATTATTAAATTGATTTGATTTGTGTTGATATCTCAACATTTCATCTGATTAACCTAAATTAGGCATAGGGAAAGTTTATTTGCCTTTACAAAAATTGTAAAGATAAAAATTAACATTTTTTCTATAAGTTATTAATTTTTACTTGGCATTCTTAATTTAGAATTTAACATGAATGCAAAGCATAACAATATTAAAATACACTTACCGAATTACCATGATTCCATCACATGAAAGCAACATGCAAGTCCATGCAAGTACATACAACTCACATGCAAGTCTCTGCAAGTTCATGCAAATCACATGCAAGCACATACAAGAACATACAAGCCATGAAACAACCTTATGCTTTGATACCAATTGTTGGAATAAATGAACAATCTCTAATCCAATTGTTAATCATCAAATCACCAAGATATTATACCAATTGGTGAGATACAAGGCTTTGACTACTACAAAATAGAAATTTAAAAATTGTATGCAAATCTAAAAGTTAAGTTTGCTTAATCCTTGAAATACTAGGAAGAGATTCAACTTCTTTATGATGCTAAGATCAGCCACTTTAACATGCTCGATATAACCACCTTAGATTAACTTAAAATAACAATAAACTAACCATAAGATAACAGCAACAAAGAGACATAAATCAGCAACATAAGAATGCAAGATCTCATAGCACAAGGTAACAATGGAACAAAAGATTAAACACATAACACAATGTTTACATAGAGAAGCCCTTACGGGAAAAAACTCCACCAAGAAGAGAGGCCCAAGTTGTATTATTCTTCAAAATAGAGACTACAATACAATCCTTCCAATCTCCTCTTTAGTCTTCAATCCAACAACACGTGTACAAAACAACTCTTACTATTTCTCTTACTCAAACTTCACTCTCAAGTCTCATATTTATAAAAAATGAGTACCCATCACTAGTAGAAATATGGCAAATAAATGACCAGGTGACTAAAAATTTTAGTCACGTGACCACAATTTTTTGCAACACAGCTATAAATGACTAAATAAATGACTAATTTGGTCATCAGGGAAAAAACACAACTAAATAATTTGTTACACAAATACAAATGACTAAATAATTAGTCACACAAATAAAAATTAGACAATATGATATTAAAGTGGATAATTAAAAAAATATTCCGAATTGAGGCAGTGGATTGTATTATAATATAATATAATAATAATATATTATATTACAATACAATATAATTTAATATATTATAATATAATATGATATAATATAATATAATATATATAATATATATTATATAATATTATATTGTATATAATATGTATTGTTATATAATATTATATATATTATATAATAATATAATATAATGTTTATATCATATACTATTTTATTATTATATATTAATATATAATATTATATTATAATATAATATATATTATATAATATTATATAATTATTATATTATAATATAATATATATTATATAATATTATATTATTATATAATATTATATAATATTTATAATATATACTATTATATTATTGTATATTAATATATAATATAATATTATTGTATATTATATAATAATATAATATAATAATATAATAATATACTAATATAATAATATAATTTATATTATAATATAATATTATATTATAATATAATATTATATTATAATTAAATATTATATTATATTATTAATATTATAATATTATATTATTATATTATAATATATTTAATATATATCATATTATAATATATTATTATATAATATTAGATTATAATATATTTAATATATATCATATAATAATATAATATTATAATTATTTATTATTTTTTGTTTATTTTTTCTTCTTCATGCTATGCTTTGTATTTTTTATATTATTTTGTATTGAAAAGGATAAAAATATTCTCTAAGATGTAAGACTTTTGATTCTACTTTTTAAATCACCCTAACCTATTTTAATTTCACTTTTGACGCCCATGTATGCTTCTCGTTGAAACCCTAAAAGTAAACCCTAAATCAGAATTGCTTCATCTCCTTTTTATTTTCTTATTTTTATTTTGTTGTGAATGATACAGTTGGGTATCAGGTGGGCCGGAGGAGCTGAGGAGCCTGACGAGTCAGAGGGAGAAGTGGAAAAGTGGCGTAGAGATGATGGATTCATTTGTTGAGGTGAGAGTAGAGGGGGTGTGTTTGAAGGTGGCAGTGACCTTTTCACACCACAGCCAAACCCTTTTCTAGCCCTGCTGCCTCACTTGTGTCGACGACATCTTCTGCATTTTTGTGGGCTACCTCGACAATTTGGGGGTTCTCAGAAGACAATATGGGCTTTCCATAGATTAGATAGGCTGACGGATTAGGTGGGTTGCTTCTTGTTGAAACCCTAAAGGTAAACCCTAACTCAGAAAGGCTCAAAACCTTAATCTATTTTGTTTCATCTCCTTTTTATTTTCTTACTCTTATCGGTCTCGGCTTCTCTTTTTCGCTGTGAATATTGGAGTAGAGTGGTGTGCTTAAAATTTCATCGTAGTGCAGCAGATTATAAGATTCCACCCTTCACCTCATGCTTTACCTTCGCGGTGGGTTGTAGGCCATGTGCTCACTTTCGTTTGTGGTATAAATGTTTGATCCAAGTCTTAACATGAACTTCATTTGGTAGTAAACGTATTAGGTGTAAGTAGGCCTATTTAGGCTTCTTGAGCCGGAATGGATATTTGATGTTTGGTTTAATTTGGGATACCGTGTATTATTAGGTTTTGATTTGATTTACACATCTAATGAAATTGTTCAATATGGAATGGTTAAATGTTAGATATGGAATGTAATGTTGTTTATGGTTTCAGCTGGTCGATTTCTAATAATTTAATCAAATTTATTCCATTCATTTTGATTTGAAGCTTTCTCTCAGTCCAACCCAAAATCTTCTCTGTAGTTAACTTGATTGAATATGTTGCTATGGAATTATAAATCCTAAAAACTCTATTTGTTCATTATTATTATAGATGCGCCCTTAAAATCTATAGGGGGCTCATGACCAGATAGTAGGCTCGCAACCATATACAGAGGCTCGTGACTAGATAGGGAATACAGAGGCTTGCAACCATATTGGTGGGCTTGTGACCATATACAGGGGCTCACAGCCATCAATACAGCCTATAGATCTCTATAGCAAGGGGAAGTGATCCCTGCACGAGTTTGCCTTTTTTTATGTTAAAAAGTATTATTTAGGCCGTGCATTGATTCAAAAGTTTTAACTAATTGATTATTTTGAAATGGTTTAGAATGTAATGACTGTTATTTTCAATTAACACTGTTGTATTATGAATTTTATCATTTCATTCAACGAGTTGTGTGTGTTTTGGAATGGTTTAGAGTATGATGACGCTCTTATTTTCAATAGATATAATTGATTTCATTAAAATGAAGTGGGTAAAGTTTGCATCATTTACTATGTGTTTTGCATTTTGATTGAAAATCTAATGCCTATTAGAATAGAACATTGTTATTAGTTGATATGGTTGGTGTTTGGTGATTTACCAAATTGATTTATTCAACATTTACGATATTTTGAAGACTAATCCACCTATAATGTTCAATTTCTATTGTGTGCTTTTCTTGTGGGTTTTACATTTTGTATTCATTTTTATTAGAAATGAAATAATAGGAAGAATAATTAAATGGAATGGCAACATGCTTCTACACCATTGTTGTAGTCATATCTTAATATTGATGTGCCACATTCTCTTATAAGAACATTTGGGATGGTTATGAATAGTATATGTTTTCATTTGTCATTGATGTCATTTGATAACAGTATATTATTTGCGGTGTTCAGTTGTTTAAATGGACATCAGTCCTTGAAAGTGTTAGTGTTTAGTTGTTTCAATGTTTAATAAATGATGTAAATGAGCTGAGATGAATGTTTAATAAATGATGTAAGACAGTCAGTGAGACAAGTTTCTAGTGATGGCAGTGAGGCTGAAATCAGTGAGATTTTTGTTTAGCTAGTGAGGTTTTGCTTTGCCAGTGAGACTTAATGGAATAAAATTTCAGAATATTTGTTCAAGCATTTTAGTCTTCATTTCATGGTGCTTCTCTCAACATTTGAATGTCTATGACACTTGAAGTTTATATGCATAAATTTGTCAGGATTAACTAAGTTAGATTTGATTTGTAACTTGAATCACTGATTCACCCAAATAAATGACTACCATGACTAAAATAAATGACTACTGTAGATTAGGAAAACAAACGAGGTAAAAATGTAAACCAAGTGCATAAATACACAAAGTTATACCTTCAAATGTGGTCCCTCTCCTTGATAGGGTGGAAGGAGTTGCGCCCAAACTTCTTAGATTTACCCAAGTAGATGAATATAGATTGAAATGTGGGTTGTTCAATACCTTCAACACAATGCAGATGAGGGATTTGGATTTAGATGGAGATTGAGATGGGGATGATGAATGATTTTGGTATTATGATGTTGGGATAAGAAGATTTTAGAGAGATTTTGGCATAGTAAGGATGCAAGAAGAAGTGATTATGAATGGCTTGGGTGGGGGTTTTATTTATAGATTTTTGGAAAAGGGATGGAGGGTGAGGATTAAAAGTTGAGATCAAGGGCTAGGAATGATTGAGAGTTAGGGTTTGGATTGGAGTCATAGCCTTGTGACAAGTGTCACAAGAGGAGTGGATGAGAGAGATCAATGGTTGAGATTTGGTCAATGGGATTGGAGGCTTCTCATTATTTGTGAATTAAAAATTCACATGGGGAAAGGTGTTGAGAATAAAAATGAATTAAAAATTTATTTTTGGGAAGAGTGGATATGACAAGTGAATTAAAAATTCAACTCATGGGGGAGTGTGAATTAAAAATTCACTTTTATGTGGAGATGTGAAGGTTGAAGAACACATGTACACTTACATGTGTAAGAGGGTGATAAATGAGTTGTAAGGGAGATTTGACCTTTTGAATAAAAAAATAATTTTTATTCAAAGGTGTGTGGGAGGATGGGCTAAGCAAGGTTAATTAAGTGTTTAGCTTAATTAACTTAGGTCTAGGAGATAGGTAGGCTAGGGTAGTTAATTAAATAATTGCTATTTAATCAACTAGGCTAGGTTTAGGTTGATTAGTAGGGTAGATTAATTAGATAATCATGATTTATCTAATTAATAGGGATTAGGGAAATGGACAAATTAGCTAAATAAATATTAAGAATATTTATTTAATTAATGAGGATATAGTTTATAAGGTAAAGTGATAAATTAAATGAATTAATTAATCACAAAGGATGGATAAATGGCTAAGGGTAGATGATTAGAGATAAATTAATTAAATAAAATGAATTTATTTAATTAATAGGAGGGATAATTGGTGGTGTAGAGATACGAGAAATTGGTTTGCAGAGCAAGTCAATTTTAGGTGTCTACAACTACAATGACTAAATAAATGACTACAATGACTAAATAAATGACTGCAATTTTTAGTATTTTTTTAGTCATTTATTGTTTTTTAATCAATGACCAATTAACAATAATCAATGACTAAATTAATGATTAAATATACTACCAAATTGATGACTAAATATACTACCAAATTACCAAATATACTACCAAATTGATGACTAAATATACTACCAAATTGATGACTAAATATACTACCAAATTAATGATTAAATATACTACCAAATTAGTGGCTAAAATTTGTTTAGTCATAAATTTGGTCGCGAGATAAATGACCGGCAATAAACTACCAATGGTCACGTGACCAAACTAATGGTCACATGACCAATTTTTGGTACTTTTTAGTCATTTCTTTCTGTTTTTCTACTAGTGCATCAAACAAATTCATGGGAGACAAAATCCAACATTTCTATCTTGCGATACTCCAAAATCATCTTCTTATAGATTCCCTTACACCTGTCATAGGCATCTTCCCAATATGGGTGCCTAAAACTAAGAATAGGCAGTTACAAGACAATAATTGTTGTCATATGTTGTCATAGAATCTCTTACACCTTATGACAGTTGTAAGTTGTCATAGATGCTCTTACAACTTATGACATGCATCATAACAATCTAAATATACACCTCCCAAATATGGGTGCCAAGATTCTCCACCTCACCTCATTTACTATTTACTAAGATTCCTTGAGCAGTAAAAGTAACTCCATCACAACCTACTAGTAACTAATTAATTTCTAAGGCCGGTAAATAATTATTTACCATACCAATAAAAATAATTTACTGTTGATGGTGAAACCTTCATCCCTTATGAATAAATTTACAAAATTAACACCCTATCTCCAAGGATGTTGGAAATCTCCAAGAACCTTGGAACTTTCCAAGAACAATGGAAACCATGCCACAGGATTTACAAGTTTGATGGCACCTTAATCCCAACACCTAGTTTAGAAAAATAGGTGTATCTCTCTACATTTATGTTTTTCTACAATTTCTAGTGTATTTGAGCCAAATTGACACATGTTTAATGCCATTTTTCTCCATTCTTTGTCCATTTTATGATAGATGTTCATACTAATTTTTGATCAAAATCAAATTCTAAGCATACCTAAAAGAATTGCTGCTTTTATGACCTCAAGAACTTCTCCTCAACCCCTAATCTTCTCCTTAGTGTTGGGTACACCCCTTATTACAAATAAGTTTCAAGCTTAGAAATTTAATTTGGTGCCTCTAGAGATACTCTTGAGCTCAATTCTATTGGTCGCTAGTCTCTCCAAGTGCATTTGTGTCCATTTCCTTATTGTTTTGTGTTATCTAGACTAGTATTAGGATGTTCTTATTTTCCATTGCTTGTGTCTGTCACTTGTCATAGATCGGACTCAACTTCATAGATCAGACTCAACTCAAATTATTACGTGTTAGTGTAGGAAAACACTTAATCATTTTTTGTCATAATTCCATTAATACTTAACAACACTTCAGATCAAAAGAAAAGACACTCTTTTCTATCTTTCACCTTGATTAGACATTTATTCCTTGCATAGACTCTATTGTTTCATCAACTTGTGCATTTATATAGGTGCAAAGTCGACCCTATGTTTACAAATTTGACCCCTAAATTTTCAAAATTCAAATTTAGATTTGGTTGACTCTCACCTATTCCACTAGCCATTATAAGTAGACTAGACATGTGTTTTCACAATTTGATGTTATGTGCATGTACTTATGGGCATTCATTTGCATTCATTTTTGTTCCTTTCACATTTGATCATGCTCTCTCTTCTTAGAAGAACTTAAGGAGCGGTAAATATTGGAACACTTCAGTTTGGTGCACTAAAATGATTCTAGATATTCATTCTAGGGCATTACTTGTTGTATTCTAATCTTTTACACACTTTCTAGGGGTTAACCTAGAATAACATGCCCCCTTACAACATACTAACAATCCTCTAAGGTATTTCTAAATACCATAAATTTTCAAAGTAAAGCAAAAGGCAGAGCAAACAGAGGCAAACCAAAGAGTAAGAGTGTAGAACCATAGAGATTGGATTTGCATGATAGAAGGATGAACTTGTTGACATGGAAAAGACCCTGAGGTGTGGACTCAACCCCAGATAGAGCTTAGGCCTTATGTAAAATCCGAGGCTTTACACAGGCAAAGAGGCATCATTTACCGATCCAATGACAATTAAATCTAGAATCTACATCAAAGTTACACATCTTCATTTATTTAACTAAGGACCCTTATCTTCTTTGCATATACTTTCCTAAATTAGTATTATTACATAATAGCTCACACTTGTAGCTCATAATTATTAAATTGAGTTGATTTGGGTTGAATTCTGAGCATTTCATTTGATTAACCTAAGTTAAGCATAGGGGAAGTTTATTTGCCTTTACAATTTGTAAAGATAAAAATTAACATTTTTTTAATAAGTTATTTATTTTTAGTTAGCATTCTTAATTTAGAATTTAACATGAATGCAAAGCATGACAATATTAAAATACACTTTTAGATTTTAAACTAAATAGTATTATCCTTAAAATTGTACTTAAAAAATAAATATTTTTATAATTGATTATCTTTTTGGTGAAATTTGTGTGCTTTGGTTAGTTAGTGAAAAGCCTATGTTCTCAAAAGAGAAGTTACAAGTTGGAACACTTTATAAAGTAGGGTATGTATGCCTCATATTATTAACCCTAGTTAAATGCCTCCTACATAATGAAAGTACAAGGTCGTCCCATAGACTTAGGCATTATAGATAAACTATATCATCCTATGTCATAAAAAAGAGAAGTTACAAGTTCAAACACTTTAAAAAGTAGAGTATATATGCCTCATATTATTAACCCTAGTTAAATGCCTACATAATGGAAGTACAAGATCGTCCCATAGACTTAGGCATTATAGATAAACTATATCATCCTACGTCATAAACTACAAAAAGACATTTCTTTTTCTTTCCTTTTTAAAAGGAGATCATGTGATACCTACCGACGTGCCATCTTGCTTGCATCACATGTGAACACAATAATAGATAGAATGTTGCAGAAGTGATAATAAGCAATGTGAAGGCCATAAAAAGTGAGGAGGAAAAGTGAATATGTACAAGCAGAATGGAGGATTTCCATGACGACGACATAATTGTATACATGTGATCCATATTGTTTCTTTTGGACTTGAGTCGTTGGACTTTAGATCCTTCAACGGGTGAGATATATTAACTGTATATATCCGGATATTGACTTGACATCAATTTTCAAGGAAAGATAAGCTTCATTTCTATTCAATCTCTCTGTCATCCTACAAGATTCATAATATGAATCCTTTGAAGGAATTGATTAGAACTATGACACGGCTCACAATGACTTCTTATCGGTTTGGCAGTCCACTTTTGTAAAGTTACAGGCAATGGAAGCGACAAGAAAAATGCCATCCCCCTCATTCCACACGTATGAGTAGCACAGCCAAGATATGAGATCATTGTTGTCACCTGTATAGTCATGGATTGAATGCTTAAATGCTTCTCCTTACAGACAGCAATGTCTATCCAACATACTGGATGTAATGCTCGGTGTGAAGGACTGCGACTTGTAACTACAATGTGCAGTGTTCGAATCTTTTTAGTGTAAAAGCCAAAATGTATATTACTAATGATGGTCCGGTAGTGGTCACTTTTTTCAATAAATAGGGAAAGTCGTTTTGTGTTGGAAGATATTATTTTAAGTAGAATTATTAAAAAGAAAATTTAGATGTATGTTATTGAAGACCGTTAGGTAGGGTGAGAAAGGTTGTTTTGTGTTTGGAAGATATTATTTAACTAGAATTGTTAAAAATAAAATTTAGATGTATTTTATTGAAGACGGTTAGGTGGGGTGAGAAAAGTTGTTTTGTGTTGAAAGATATTATTTAAGTAGAATTGTCTTATCTTATTGAAAATTATTTTTCCATTACTTTAGTCATTAGAATTATTTATACAATAAAGTACTTTCAATTGATGTGTGTCCACATTCTTTATTAGAACCCACTTTTAGTTATAGAAGGGTATGATGTATCCCATAAAGCATTAAGTTAAAACCATAATGAGAGCAAAAACACACCCAAAAGCCAACAATCTAGTACATAAACTACATATTGAGATCATAGATTGTTAACCACTCAATTGGGTTGCATCCCTTCCCATGCAATTGAATAACGATATTTTTAAGTGAGTATGTTATCTTAGATTAATTGAATTTAGGTGATCATTAATAAATTTTCACGTATTTATAATATAGGTATGTTATCTTAGATTAATTGAATTTAGGCGATCATTAATAAATTTTCACATATTTATAATTTCCCATCTATGATAGGGATTTTTTTTAATGTGTTCTAATTTCCAGGTGTAAAGAAATAAAATACTTTTTCACATAAAATCTTAGAATAAATCAATTAAATAAGTATTGAAAAATAAATATTGTAAGAATAAGTGTTAGGATTTGTAAAGATATTATATTAAAAGAACGAAATTTAAATAAATAAAATAAGGTACTTTGCTCTTTGTTTAATATAGGATTAGACTTCACAAGGTATGCTAAATCAATTTGTTCTTGCAATAGAAAATTAAGATATGTCGAATACGTAAATACATTGGATCTCATCAGTAATTTTTTTTCTTTGCTTGGGTGGGTTACTTTTGCAAATGTAGATTTGCATTGTGTAACTAGAATTGATCTTGTAGTTGTGGATCTGATCCTTCCACATGAATATGATCTATATCAATTTTTAGTCTTGAAAAATGCTTGTCTTTGCTTTTGTTGGTTCTGAAAGTTGAGGCTCAACAAATCCCTAAAGCCAAGTACTTCTTGAGTGCCAAGGGTGTCAAACTCAAGACAAAGGCTTCCAACTTATGGTTAGGATGAGGCAACAATGGATCAATTTGATAAGGTGGATCAGATCTTCTTCTTCTTCTTCTTCTTCTTCTTTAGGTTCTACTAGACCAAGGGGCGATTCCTTAAGGTGTATGAGGACAATAATAGATAATAACATGAAATTAAACCTTGAATCAAACCATACCCATTGCACAGGAAACTTCAATTTAACCATCACTAAGCACCTATATGATGGTTTGAAAACACAAGGATGCTACACCTTCATAAAGCAGAAATTATAAGTATGAATAAGATGGATAGGCCTACATGGTAGTGTGATGATGAGCTATAGTCCTAATCATGTACATGTAAGCATGAAATATATACAACCTCTTAGTAGCTTCTCTCTAGGTGACACATTTTCATTTTTTTTGCACTTTGTTTGTGTTTCTCTAATCTCCAAGCTAACCCTATAATGTCTTGCACACTATTATCCTAGTCACCTAACCCATGTTCAAAAAATCATTCTTGTCACTTTCTAGCCTTGAAAAACATGACCAATTCACTTAACAAGAGAGGAAATTCAATTTCCCTATGGTATTTTCATCATTTCATCCTTCTAGAGCCATCCAATTGACCTTCTAGAGCCTTCTATACCTTCAAATTGCATGTCCAAGCCTTCTTTTCTAGGTCACCCCTTATGTCTTCATGATCTTCCCAAGGCAACCCTACACCTAAACCAGGGTATCCAGGGGCGACTTGCCCTAGTAAAAGGAGTGGCCCACTTTATGTATGTCCTATGCCTTGTTTGAAACCTCCAAAACCATTTTCAGCCCTTTTAAACCATTCTCTTGACCATAAAACCACCTGTGCAAACCTCCTTTTGTGGGTTGCCCCTTATGTTTTTAGGGTCTCTAGGGGCAACCCTGCATTTTAAGTGTGGTCTCCAAGGGTGACTTGCCCTAGTAAAAGGAGTGACCTACTTACTTCCCAAAAGGGGGGACCCTGTCATATTTTTTTATGCATGTTTTCTTCTAGTTCTAGCCCAAATTTACTTTGTTTTGACTCTTGATTGCACGATCTTCCTCCTGCATAAATGACTGCCAACTCCTTACTATTTCAATACTCTCAATCAATCCATTCTTGATTTCCAATTAATCTTTTCTTATCTCTCAATCATTCATAAATGTTATCTCCATGTCTTCATCTATAATCTACTCTCCAACCATTGTTCACTCCCAATAAAAGCCATATCACTCATCAATAAATTCTATTAACTCCCCAATCACCACCACCTTTGGTGTGGATTTCAAACCTATAAATACCCCTCACCTCTTCATTATTTTTTGAAGTTGGGAATGCTTTTCTCATCTTCACAAGTTTTTTCAAACTTCTTCAAAAGCCTTTAAGCCTCTTAGTTTCTTTCTTTAACTTAGTTTTTTTTTCAAAGCTTCAAAGATTTCTCTTAAGAGGCAAATTCAGTATTGCATCTCCACTCTTTCTTTGCTTTGCATATAGTTGTCTCCATAGCATTCTCATGCTCATGTAGGACTTCACATGCCTTTTTTTTATTTGCATAGCTTCATTACTCAAGCCCACTATGCTTCATAGCATTCAAATGCTCGTATTAATCAACCCCTTTTGCCAATTTTTTAGCTTCAAAGCTCAATTCAATTTCAATTACTCCCATCTTCATCTTTATTGCCAAGATGAGGACCCCACTACTAAAGAGGAAGAAAGGGTTGCCAAGAAGGACTTATGACGAATCACCAGGCACTGATGCCCAATTCATACTAGGTTCCTTTCATGTTTTTAATAGTAATTAGAAAAAATCTTTGCTATTGAGGAAGTAAATAATTTGTCTTCTTTTCTCTTGATAGGACATTTTATTGTTTATTTATTTATATTAGATTTTATTTTAATTACTTAGCTTAGAATTTTCTTGCATTCCTAGATTAAATTTTATTTCCATTGTTCATAGGTTACTTGCAATTTCATTTCATAGATTACAATTTGAAAAGTAATTCACAAAAAAAACATAATTATAGTCTAGTTTACATTTGAAAAAACCATTTAGATTGCATTGATTTTCAATTTGTAGATAATTCTATCACAAAAAAATTTGGGAAAAAGAACCAAAAGTTGTAGTGCATTCATATAGCTTTCATTCATAAAAAAGAATAAAAACATTAGGGAAACATCAAAAATAAAACAAGTGATCAAACCCTCAATTTCATCACGAGGTCAACGTATTCAACAAGTCAAAGCAAGGCATTTAGGAAACCATCGATACCATCATGAGGTCAACAGTTAACATTTTCAACATAGTCAACAACATAAACTTTTCCCCTTCTTGCCAAGCATTCAATATTCCCAGGCCTCAGGGAAGATTGGATAAAATATGTCCTTGACGAGATTGGGGAGAACTTCCCCCATAATTCACAACCAACAAAATGTAGAACAAACCATCAAAGAACAAGAACATCAACTGAGAATCATACAACACCAAAGGCTCATTCAATAATGCCTTCAAAACAAAGAAAGGAGACAAGAGAATCTCCACATAATCAATGAACAAAACAGGTTGAACACTAGAATTAGGACAAGTGACCCTTCATGTCATACTATTATCAAAACAACCACTACAACTGAACGCTTCCATAGAAACAAATACCAACACACACATCAAGAAAACAACCCAATTGTCATCCATGATGTTTTGCTCCCTCTAGAATAGAACAACCCCTTGGTTCTACCTCCACTTGATCAACTCTTTCCATGAGAGTGGGAGTGACTAGGAGCTTGCCCTTAGCAAGGAGACAGTTCATGTGTCACATTGGAGTCTGACTCAATCATAATTTTTTTGAGTCAGATTCTAAACAACACATATTTTGGTAAACCCGACATGAAGAGAAAATCCTTTTGGGATGGATTCTTTCACATTTTTGCACATTTCTTCCATTCCACATTTGTCTTTCATTTCCATATTCACCTCATTCATTCTATGGTGTTTCCTGCACCCCCAATCTAAGACAAAACCACACAAAGTTTAGGGGAATGTCCCCTCCAATGAAACTAGCACACCTTCAAATTCAATAGCTTCAATCTCAAGTCAATCAAATTTTGAAGGCTCAAATTCAAAGGGCATCCAACAAGCGCCCCACAACTTTAACCAAATCAAAACATGTCGAGTGAGTCTACGGTTTGAGATCCATCAATAAGATCAACCCATAACAAGCCATAGGGAAATGGCCACCCAAATGCACAATGAGGCAATCCGTTAAGAGAAGAGCTTACAAGACACATGGAAGGCACAAAAATTCCCCTACATAGCACATCATGATAAAAGATTGACTACATGTCGAGTTTCATTAGAAAGAACAAATGAGGCTAGTCAAATCCCAATGCAAAGCAATCCATAGCAAGGTGGAAAATGCAAAGAATGGAGGAGGCCTCACTCACAAACCTTATAGATGTTGCCCCTCAGTTGTTGTCCTTGATGACAAATACACAACTTGGTATGACTTGGTATGGTATGCATGGTATACAATATACTGTTGATAGTTGACACAGTTGTTATGATCATTTATGCACTTGATATTTGATGTCAGTTCATATTTGATGATATGTTCTCTATACAATTGATTTATCTCCTGTGGTTGTTTATGGTATGCTCATAGTCATACATGTTCTATGACAGCTCTATGATATTTGATATGCATTTGATGCTCAGTATACATTTGATGCTCATCTCAGTTGCTATATTGTTTTCATTTTGATATTACATTCACATGGAATCATGATAGTTGGCATTTGTTGGCAATGATGTCAAACAATATTACAGTTGGTGCAAGTTGTTTTTGTAGTGGTGGTCTCAGGTGATACATGGTAATATAGTTTCATGATATGGTAAGTGCTTTATGGTGACATGGTTTTCATGACTCTGATAGTTGATCTTGATAGTGGATATAATATGATGGATGTTATCTTGACATATCTTCATGTTGGCATATGGTTTATCATACATCATGTGATTATTTCATATGGTATTATGTCATAATTTCTTGATACACAGGTTTAGTTTTATACTTGACTTGACAGTGGAACTTGATGATTAGTCTATGTGGCAGAGTGACATTATATGCATAAAGGATTATAAAGACTTCATAATGTCTTTTCCTTATTTCAAAAGGTTATTTTTAATGTATTGATTTAAGGTGTCACTCATGACATACCATGATTATTGAAAGTTCTTTGTGTCATATTAATTCAGATTCATAAATCTCATTATCCAAGGGGATGTGTATAATTGTTGATCAAAGACTATATGTTGTGCAAATAAAATGGATTATGATGGCTTAAGGTCTTCATTTGTTAAAAAGGATTTAACACCTATTGGGCACTAAAAGGAAATTACCTGCTAGGCAAGTTTCGGTGTTTACAAACGGTAAAATGTGTTTTGTTTAAAGAGTTTTTCACCAGGCCTTTTAGGGCAAACCGACATCATAGGTTGCTGTGGTTATCATTAGGCAAACAACATAGAGATTAAATCATTTCACAAAGTGAAACTCGGGTTATGAACTCTCTTTTCGAATAGGGTTTGACATTTTAAGGTTATCATTAAAAATCATAGAAGATTATCATCGAATCCTTGTGGTCTTTGAAGGTGATTTGACAATGTGGAAGCTTAAGGAGGTTTGGCAGTTAAGATATTCATTCGACTGCTGTTTCAGGTGATTTTGTTTTTTGTTTTCTATTATTTCTCAAAGGTTGCTGAATAATGTGAAGTGTTTAAATTAATGGCAGTCGTTTGTGGATGATAAATTGATTAAGGGATTGTTAAGAATTAACACAGTCATTTTTTATTTAGTTATGGGTTTCTTGAAATTGCAAAAAGGTTTTTAAGGTTTTGAATGGCTTGTGCATACTCTGATTAGACTGTGATTATATGTTGTTAAAGATAGTTTTGGAAAAGGTTTCATTTTATTTTTATAAACACAATCGCTTATACCCATTAGGGTTTGGTAGTTGAAAAGAGTGATTATCTTTGTTTATCCATAAGCAATTTGTGCTAGGGTTTGAGATATTTTTGAATGATATTGTTACAGTTCATTATCTGTGGATAGATTTTTCTAACTATGGTTTCATTAACAGTTAATGACTTTATGTTGAGAACTTGTGTTCATTTCAGATTAACCATGATTTGGTGCAGTCATTTGGTTGCATGACAGATGAACCATGATTTGAGAACAAAGATTTTGATGAAAACTTGTAATGACATTGTGGAAACCATGACATATACAATTTGGGGTTTGATCCTAACCATGACAGGTTACCTAGACTATTTCAAACAGTTACAGCAAAACAATTATGTCTTCAAACTGTTCAGTGAAAGAAAGAAAGACATTTTTTTGAGAAAGTATAAAAGAGAGATTATACTCTATTGTGTTTGGTTGGTTTTTGCAATCACTGCGATATCAAACAAAAAAAATAGACTATAATTAAACATCTTTTCGTATTTAGTAGTATATGTGCACAAACTGTTGTATCTCTTGGAGTCTCAAAATTCAATGAGACATTCAAGAATAGAGCTTTAAGAGAAACAGAGCAGTCCTCTATATTGACAAAAATTATTCATTGTATTCATGTACTTGAAATATGCTTGTGAGGCACAAATAGCTAGTGAGGCACTATTGTCAGTGAGACATTGTTAAAAAGCTAGTGAGGCAAATTTGTATAAAGCTAGTGAGGCAAGAAAAATTATTAGTGAGACAAAAGAAGTCAGTGAGACTGTATGATTGGGATTTTGATATTAAGCCAGTGAGGCATCTTTCCCGAGTGGTTTTTATTCCCCAAGAGGGTTTTCCACTCATGCAATTTTCTGTGTTATGGTCTCTCTGTGTGTGGTCCATTGATGTCTTATGTCTAAACTTTCCATTACATTCATTGTTCAGTGTTTCATTTTTTTTCTTACAAAATATTCAAATCAACATTGCAATTTATTATTTCAAGTTTAAAAAGAGGTGAAAAGAAGTGAAAATTTATCTATGTTTATCTCCAACACTGATTCACCCCCCCTCTCAGTGTTGGTTGTACTCCAACAATAGAAACCTTGGTCCAATGAATGATGACCCTTGAGGCTAGATATGTTGAATAATATTGCCAAAAAAATTGAGGAAAGATGTAGGACACATGGAAATCCTTTCATTGATGAGATCAAATCAAACCAGGGGCAACCCAAAACCCCCCTCATCTAAACTTCTATTCTTATAACACAAGTAATGAAGCATTCATGCCTCCCTTGCCGTCATTATTCGACATGACAAGTTTCAATAAAATAGGTGGGATTCCTATGACACAAAATCAACCACAAATAATCCCACCCAATTCTCATAACATAAACATGACACCATTTGGTTATCCAACTTTTTTCGGATATCAACAATATGACACACCCTTTCAACAATTGCAACAAGCTCCACCTATAGGGCTAATGTTTAGAACAACATGACCCTCAACACATAACCCCCTCTTAGGAACATACCTTGAGTATTTAAAGAAGTCTCTTCACTACAATAGTGATCTTGTCATACTACAACATCCTCTCCCTGAGCTTCCAAAATTCAAAGGAGAGGGTGATCTCAACTCGCATATCAAGGCCTATATCACAATAGTGCAAGAAATCCTTCATTGAGATGGGGTGGTAGAAATTTTTTTCCAAAGGCTTTGGAAGATATCACTTTGGATTGGTATTATTGACTTCCAAAAGCATCAATCCACTCATTTAGGAAAATCATCAATCAATTTGTGGCTGCCTTTGACATAAAAAAATTAGTCAAGACAAGAATATGAGAATTTTTAATGATCAAGCAAGAAAACGAGTTAGTCATGCATTTTATCACATGTGATGGAGGAAAGTTCTCTATTCTTCAACTAGTGCACCAAACATGGAACATAAAGAACTTTGTGGTCTCTTATTACACACTCTCAACAATGACATATGAGAACAAGTCCAAAAAAATCCTTATAAATTGTATGAAGAAGTTCTTGAAAGTGCCCTTAGAATTGACCAAGCTACTATTGATAGTGGAAGTATAATGTCAATGGAAGGTTGATAAACCAAAATAGTAATAAAAAATCTTTGACAAATAACTAAAACATAGATGGGTCAACAAACACCTCACCATCTAGAAACAACAATAACTATGATTACAATAGTTATATAGATTTGGGGAACTAAAATGTCAACAACTATCCTTGAGAATCAACAAGCAGTCATACAACAATCATCATAAACCTCAAAGTTACAATCATGATAAATACTACTCATTTCACAATAGAAGGGGGCATGATATCAAGTCATGTAAGGAATACCATTGCTTCATATCAAACCTCATAGAAGATCAAACATTCATGGACACATTCTCACAAGATGAAGGAAATAGTCCTAAGAACTATCAAAACACCCTAGGCCTTGTAGAATTATACAAAGATTGAAATGTTTATACTACCCAAGGACTATAATGACCAGATGACACCCCTAGTGATTCTAATTTTTCTCACATGCTAGAGCTTCTCAAGAGTTCTCCTATGGACAAGAATTATTTCCCCAACACCTTATATCTAGGTCATCTAGTTCAAAACACTCCAAATAAAAAGTGTTCTTCTTCGACATTTGATTTTGAAAAGTTACCCTTAGATGATGACATAGATAAATAGGGTGATCTCCCCCTACACCTAATATTCCAAATTCAATACTATTCCATCTAATGTGTAATGATTGACGATAGGTTTGCAATCAACATAGTCTCTTTCTCTCTTCTTTAAAAATGGGTTATGAAAAAAATCAAATCACATGAGAAAATTCCATCCTTAGAGTTCATGATAACCTAAGCATCTAAAACATGAGTAAGGTCAATCTTCAAAACATATTGGATCCCAAAACTCACCCAACTAAATTTTATGTCATCAACAAAGAAGCCATCTACGACATGATCCTAGGGAGGCCTTGGATCCATAGTATGAGGATCGTTCCCTCCATGTTATTTTAGGAAATATAATTCTTGCAAATGGGACAAATCCATATCATCAAAGGAGACCCTAATCCTTTTAGTCTTTATAGAGTTGAACAATCCAAAAAGAAAGGAAAGACCATGGAAATCACCAATGACCCAAAAATCAAAATTTTTGAAAAAGGAGAGACATCTAAACAAATCACAAATATAGCTAAGACCTCAAAATTTACAAAGGAGGGGGCAACGGGAGAATTCCCATTTCATCCCCACTCAAAAATTCTTATGCTCCCTTCAACTTAGTAGCCATTCCAGTCAATCTAGACATAAACATTCAAATGATTGAAATAATGACTAAAGAAGAGGAATCAAAACCCACCAAGAATTAGGAGTCATCAAAAAAATTTCAAACACCAACACTAGTTGCCCCTCAAAATGATAAAGCTAGGGGGGAAACTATCAAATGATGAAAAATGTGAGTACACAAAACTCCTCACTGAACTCAAAGACATTTTAACACCAAATCTTTGAGTGTCCTTGCAAAGAATTTCAAGCAAAGTTTAGACCAAATTAGATAGGTCCATACGTAGTTAAGGAAGACATTAGAAACAATGCTTACCTCTTATGCACTATAGAAATTTAGTATTTTAAAAATCTATAAAATATCATAAAACGTCAAAATCCAAAAAAAATCAAATAAACTCAAAAATCTATAAAAAGTACAAAATTACAAAAAGGAGAAAAATATGCATTTTCATTTTGTTCACCATGCACTTGTTAGTGATTTTCTCTTGTTTGATTTTTTCCCTAGTAAGGAGTTTAAGGTTGCCTAGGTATAGGTAGACCCTCTAAGTCTTTGAGATTCCCTAAAATCATCTTCACCATCAGTCATTCCCCTTTACATTCGCAATAAATTCAAAATAAAGTCAAGCTCTTAGCTTTATACCAATCCTGGTCTTGATGAATCATGTCAATTCTAATTGAAGTCAGTATTCAAACCTACAATACCCAATAGAAGCTTACAAGTAGACCTTCCCCATTCCTCCTTAGCGAAAGGGAAGTTTGATGGGATAGTAAAAGCTCTTGGTGGCACGCAACCTCTTATCTTTCCTGACCAAAAACGTTAGGGGGATCATAAATCCACAAGAAGAAATAAAACACAAAAAAGAGAGATCATAAAAAAATAATAAAATTAAAAAAAAGGATACAAAAAAGAGAGTGCAAAAAGAATCAGGAAAATATGCTACAAATTTAAATGAAAAAAGAGAGAAAAGAAAAAGAAATGAGAAAAGAGAGAAAAAAATAAAAGAGAGGATTGTTGATGTCTATGCTCTTAGGTATGAATTCTTATAAGAAAAATAAAATCTCTAGCCAACCATATGCACAAGAATTAAAGTGAAGTATAAGATGTCAATTGAAGCTACATATAGATCTCAACTAATTAGTGTAGACACCCAAAATTGACCCATCATACCATTTATCGATTTGTCGCATTATTCACCATTGCATATGTTGATTTTGTATAGCACACTTGTATCAATTATCTATTTTCTTCTAAATCAGCCATTTCTATCATTAATTAATTTCATCTATTTTCATTATCTTTATTCTTCTAGTTTCTATCTATAATTAAATAATCTTTAATTATTTAATTATCCCATTATTCTTCTAAAATTAAATAAATTTTCTAAATTTATTTAATTTATCCTTTTTAAATAAATAAAATTAATATTTTATTTATTTATCTTCTCATCATGCATATAAATTAAATAAATTTATTTATTTATTTTATATTTATTCTTCCAATTTTCTAAATTAAGCCTTTTCTTCCATCATTTAAAAATAAATTAAAAGAATTTATTTGTTTAATTTATTTTTATCTTATCATTTTCCTCTTTCATCACTTTCTTCTATGTGTACAAGTTGGCCTTGTCCATAGTTTGTCAAATATTAAATACAAAAAAAATGATTTAATTGGTCTAAAAATCAATTATCATTGTCATCCAACTCTTAAAATAGCAAAGCATCCTATTTTAAGAAAATCAATCTTATCTCCACCAACAAAGCCAACTAAATCATTTAATAAAATCTATCCCTATGGACACATGTCTTGTACACATTCATCCATGCCTCTTGAATTATCTCAATCGTTCATATAGCCACTTTTTCTCCATCGTTGATCAATCTTAGTTGAGAGCTATATATACACCCTCTCATTTCATTCCATCTAACACACTCTCTTTAGCATCCAGATTATCATCTTATGCATATCACATCCATTGAGCATCCATTAAACACTTTGAGCATATTATTTATCATCATGGCAACTTTGGCAACTATGGTTGTTCACTTTTGAGAAGGAGTCCACATTCAACCAAGGAATCCATACAATCTAGGTGACATTGTTCTTTGATTTGCTTTCATTTTGTGTCATTTAGATAGATTTCTTGAAGGTGGCAGGATTGGGTTTTGATTGTAATGCTTGATCTTGCTAACCTGATTTTTCCTGCTCACACATTCTAGCATGCCCGAGGGGACTCACGTCCTTGATTGATTTTTCATTGAAAAGTTGTTTTTGAAGTCTAGGTACGGAGTAGTGCAATTGATCGGCAGAAAATTGCGTTCAGTATGTGGAAAATCACCTTTGAACGGCTCCGTGTCACCTATGGTATACAACTAATCACCTTCGATTGGCCAGGAGTTGCCTCTGGTCATATTAAGGTTTTATTGATATCTTTCTTTGCAGGGTTTCTCCAATCTTAGTGTGTCTGATTTGGGTTGCAAGCTAGTTTATTTGCTAACCCTAATGATTTTTCATCCTCAAACTGGTTTATTTGGGGATTAGTTTATCTTTTGATCTAATCATATCACATCATTAGATCTCTTGTGTTTTGGTTGTAGGGTACAAATTTGATTCAATAAATCCATCTTTTTGGATTATTAGGGCTTTATATATCCATTGTATGATCATTTGTTTGACCCTGTTGTTTAAGTTTTACAGGTTTTAGACAGTCGAACACCTCTGGAAGATAGAAAATCACCTCTGTGTAGTGTTTGATTGACTTTGAACCACCCAACATCGCTTATGAGTGACAGAAAATTGCCTTTGGTAAAATGCAGTCACTTTTCATTCACTGTTAATCACTTTTGCATTCTGTTTTATCACTTTTGGTCTACACTATTGCAATCTAGGTTTCTTTGAAGCTAACATCTGTTGGTGCAGTTTTTTTTATCAATTGTTAAAGAAAGGTGGATCTTAAACTACTAACAAATCTGTTGCAAGTCGATCAATCGAAGACTTACCTTATTTTCACTAATCTAGGAACATTTCATTTGGTGCTTAAAAAGAACTTGTTTGCTTTGTTTGCTTTGCTTGTTTGATTTTCTTGTTTGTGTGTTGCATTAGTTAGATCCCTAAGTTAATAACAAAAGCATCATCTCCCCTTGCCTATCAAATGGATCTTGGGTACAAGAGAACTTGTTATTATCTTTAGAGAGGTCTTCCTTGGTGGGAAAAGAGGTACTCACCCCAAGGGAATGACCTCAAGCGGTACTTTCATTTGGTCCGCTATATAAAAAGAATAAGGTAAAAGCCAAGTCTAACCGATATTAGCACTTATTGTACAGTGCTAGTTTGAAAGGAGACATACCTTGTGTATATGAGACTCCTAGTAGGACTAGTTAAAGCTTTAAGTAGCTTGTTGGATGCTCGTAATGTGTTGATCCCCTGAATCATTACTAGAAACCACTTGTTGTAGAGGTCAAAAACCTTTTTGCTTGCTGGTGCAGGAGGTTGGACCTCCAAAGCTGCCCTATATGTACTATTCATTATGGAGATAGAAAATCCCTCGGTTCATAAGATCTCCAGATCTTTGGGGTAAGAGATTTGGTGTGCCTGTGCCGTGGTGGGGGAGCCAGTTTCACCAATATCTCTAGCTATCCACTTTCTCTTAGTATATGGAGTAATCCAAGTAGGGACTTAGCAAGTAGTATCCTCTTTCCAGCCAAGGTTGTATATGCTTACAAGTGTTTTCAAATTTGTCGAGACCAGTGAAAAATTTTGGGCTAATCTAGGCCCTCATTCAAACTTTTACTCTGATTTTGTATCAGAGTCATCCAAAACTAGGCATTGTGTCTTTGTTATTTGTTCTATTGCTAATTACCTATAAAAAACAAGACACTATCACTAAAACTTGCCTTTGCACAGTCCATCCATGCCTTTGCATCATAGCCAGTCACCTTTGAATGACAGGAACTTGCATCTGGGTCATCCTAAATTACCTCTGATCATCATACAGAACAGCATTGAGTTATCCTGCATCACCTTTGCATCATACACAGTCACCTTTGAGCTACATAAAATTGCCTTTGATCAATAGAATCACGCCTTTGGATTATCTTGAATCACCTTTGAGTTATCCTATTTTGCCTCTGGTCTTGGTACAATCTCGCATCTAGCAATCTATAGACTCTTTCTAGTTATCCAGTCCAAAAAGCCATCATTCCAGTCAATCCTTAGCCTTGTCATCAGTTTTCAGACAATACACTGATCATCTATAGCTAACATTCATCTTATTCAGCCTGATTACATCATATTTTAGACTTTTTGAGCCTTTGCATCTTCTTGAGACTCTAAAACATTCATCAACATCAATCAATCAATCAAATCAACATCATCCTATGGCTTTGGTTACTATCCATCTTTTTGATCATATCGCAACAATCTTTTCCAGCTTAAGAGAGTAGTTCCTTTTAAGTTGGGCTATATCACCATCATCAATCAATTTGGTCTACCCTTGAGTTCATGAGTCTATCTCTTGGGGGATAATCTTATCCAATCAAACCAATCCAAATCAATCCAACCAATCAAATAATCAATCATCAATCAAACCATCCTATCAAAACCAATTAGCAATCCAATCAATCAATCAATCCAATCATTGATCAAGCCAATTATCAATCAATCAAACCAACCAATCAATCCAAGAGTCTCAACTTAGTCACACAAGTCTAAAAATCTCATCCATCATCAATCAATGCCTCAAACTACGAGTCAATATAAGGCATCTATGGAGGCTAACCTAAAAGAATTTTAATCTACACCTCTCAAGGATGCCTCAAAATTCATGACTGGAATGGATGCTAATATCTTTGGACCCTCGGTCTATACTGTCAGACCTTCATCATCAACTCAAGTGCCATAATATCATTTTTCTCAAACTACCTATGAAGAATCTTAAGATGATCTAGAGGAGCTAGAAGACGTGGAAGATTTACAAACTATTAATAGACTCTTAAGGTCTGATCCTGATAGATTTCTTTTACAATTAGTTCAAGGAGCCAAATTGCCGTGACTTTGACATATCCACAATCTGAAAACAGGATACAATCAATGATACTGTTGTTTCTAGAGAAACCCATAAGGCTATTACTACCATGTCCACCAAACCCACAACATCTACACATAACATCCAAACACAACATTTGACTAATCAATCTACCCATCCACTCCATGCATCCTCTACATCTACAACAATGAGCCAACCAAATGTTCCCACATCAATAGAGCCTTTGTTAACACCATCTTACATGATCAACTCACATGTGTCACAAGCACCCCAAGTCTCTAATCAAAGTGTGCCACATGTTTCCTCACCTCATGTATCGTATCCCATGCTATCATCTTCCATGAATATAACTCCTCCGCATGTGTCACAAGCACCTCAAGTTTCCAATCCAAGTGTGTCGCATGTTGAACCATCCCAACCACCTAATGTGTCTTCCCATATCAATACATCATCTATGAATCTACTCCAAACATCACATGTGCTATCTAATCCTAACACATCATTCATTGACAAACCTTTTGGCTCACAAGCACATTCCAACATATAATATGTTGATCAACTCCTTTCACTTGGACCACAACCATCCTGTTGGCAAGAGACACTATATGGATTCATGGTTGTTGTCATTGATGGCAACAAAGGTCATCCCACATATCCGCAAGTCATGATATGTCTCTACCGGAAGTCAGATTGAAGATTGTGGTGGTCCGGTGAACAAGAACAGAGCATGTGGCAAGGTCCGACAGATTGGTCCGGATCTCTCAGAGGAAGTGTCTTGGTGCAGTGCGGATCTGGGGAAGTCAAGAGGACTATCTTGAGTAGTATATTCCAAGGATTTAGCCTCCGGAGATGGACAAGGAAAAAGATATGAATAGTTGAGTACCGGATTCCTGAGAGACAGTGAAAACAGAGGAAGAACTGACTGACTGAGTATCAAACTACTTTCCGGATGTGTTACAGATGATGATAAAGGTTGCGGAGGCATGAATCATGTTTGGCCGACATAATTGATGATATCTACAAGTATATGCTTGATCCGCATTGCTTGGTGAGCAAGGATTCAGCCGACAGAACTAAGTTTGTAAGAAACTAGACTGTTCCGGATGCCGACTAGAAAGATGATGAAATTACTTGTGCGGATATATATAGAGGATGGATTTAGTGGTAAAGTGTGTGAATGGATGTGAGGATATGCGAACAAGTCTAGAGTAGAGCAGAAGTAACAAGAAAGATCCGGTATGTGAAAGGACAGCAGACTAAAGAACAGAGGAAAGATGAAGTGCAGCAGATCAGTATACTGAACCTAACCGGAACTGAACTCCAGCATATGCAGATGCTTCCAATCAGTTCAAGACTGTGATTCTAATCACTTTGTAAGACAGTGTGTCTTCTTGTAGGCAGTGAGCCTCTTGTGAGCAGTGTGCTCGGGCAGTGAGCCCTAATTGGCAAGTGCCATTTTTGTAATTTCCTATTCTTCTAACAGAGAATAATTCTTGGGTTAATCACCCCGTGGTTTTCTCCCTTAACAGGGTTTCCACGTCAAAAATACTGTGTCATGTGTTTCTTATTTCATGGTTTATGTTTTGTGTTTGATTTTATGCTGCTTCAAATAAAAGGAAAGTTTAATAAGGGAAATAATTAGGATAACTGATTCACCCCCCCCCCCCTTCTCAGTTATCAACAATTGGTACCAGAGCCAAGTTCCTCCTAATAGAGCCTAACAGCTTGAGGAAGATCTGGGATTTCAAATGGATGCATATGGTTTAAAGGAGCAACTCAAGACTGCCCTTGAGGATCTTGAACAGTCAAATTCTGAAGTCAGTGAATTAAGAGAAAGACTCAAACAGGCTGATGAATTCATGAGGGAATTAAAAGACAAATTAAGTCTCTCTATGAAAAAGAGAAAGGAGCTGCTCCAACAGTTGGCAAGACAAAGTGAAGAAAGCAATACAAATGAAGAATTGACTGAGCAAACCAAGTTATGTGAAAAGTTATCAAAAGAAGTCATTATGTTAAGACATGAAATGGAATCAGGAACTATAAAGTTCACTCAAGAGATTGAAGAAAAAAGAAAGGCTGAAGACAATCTAAAACAATCTCTCAAGGAAAAATCAGAAGAATGCCACCAGATGGACAGGATTATCAGACACCTTGAATCTGATCTTGAAGATTCCAAAGATAATGAAGGAAAACTTGAGGATCAAATTGCCTCTCTCAAAAGAGACCTTCAAACAGCAAATGAATATAAAGAGAAATTCAAGATAAGTTCTGCTCAACTTGAAGTTCTTCTTGGAAGTCAAAAGAGGACAGATGACAAATATGGCTTGGGATATGAGAAAGGAGAAAGCTCCGGATCCGGTCAGAAGAATCTTGGATCAGAAAATCCAAGGAGCAGGCCTAGAAGACCTCCGGTAAGACAGCCAAATGCTCAAAAATATCCATCCTTCAATGGATACTGCCACAGCTGCAACCATTTTGGTCACAAAGCTAATCAGTGCAGAATGAGAATGAATCAGATTAATTCATCCTTCTCCGGACAGTGCTTCAACTGCAAAAGGTATGGACACAAATCCCATGAATGCAGAATTATGCAAATAAACAAATCATTCAAAGGTAGATGCTTTACATGCAATAGAGTAGGTCATATGGCTAATCAATGCAGATCAAGGGGATATCAGTTAAATATGCAAAGAAATGTTATTTGTCAAATCTGCAATAGGTCCGGTCATAATGCTAAAGTCTGCAGAAACAAGAATCAGGACAAAAGAGGTCCGGTGTATAATCAGAATCAAGACAAGGGTAAACAAAAGATGAATGCGGATGAAGTTAGGAATCAGATGAGCAAGATTTGGGTGAAGAAAAGCTCAGAGAATGTAGAGGTTGGATCCGCACCAGATTCTGGTGCTGATATTTCTTCCGGAAATTAAAAAATGAGCTCAGGCTCAGGGGGAGACTCAAAGAAGATTCTGTTTCCCCAGCCAAACAAGTTGTGCCGGATGTGGCACAAGATGCGGATTAAAGGGTTTGTAGATATAAGTCCTGAGATGCCTCAGTCAAGTTTTCAGAGGTCCGCATGGAGTTATGAAGAAGCTGTGTTCGACTAAGTTAGACCTGTTCAGGGAGGTGCTCCGGTATGATAAAGGATTACAAAAAGGTCCGGAGAGATCCGGAAGTGCACGATCTTGTCTTGCGGATTGGACAGAGTGTTTGGGATGTTCTTGTAATATGTTACCTAGATTTATTCATGATTTAAAGATCCGGATGATATTCAGTGATCAGGACTAATCCGGGATACTCCAAGCTGTCCAGACATGGTAAACCGGAATAATGCAGGTGAAGCATTTATTGCAGACAGATATTAGGGTTTGCGGAGCAATATAAGGAATTTCTCAAAAGTTATCTGCTCATTCTACACTTGAGAAGAAGCGAATAGTGGAGCTCTGCAACAAGGTTCATCAAGCACACCAAGGATCTCCTGCCGAAGCTATTGCATAAAGAAATCAATCCAACCACTCCGTGCAAACCGAAGGCGCATAAGGTATTCTTCGTTTTTCATTGCCTCACTGCAAATCTTTGAAGAATGGCTACTCCAAACATAGTTAAGATCTCTGATAGACCTCGCCCCTCATTCAAGAAACATCCCTACAAATCTTTGGAGGTAGATCCACTAGGAGCCTTCTCTAGTGTTCCCCACGGAGTCTTACATACTGAAGATATTAGGGTTTACATACACGCAAACATTGAGGAATTTGGGGAATTCAAATTAAGAGACCTCTATCACAAGCAACTGATAGATAATGCTTTTGAGCTCAAACCAGAGTATAAGGGTATCCAGAAGAAACAGTTTGAGCAATTCATTCATTTCCCTAGCTTTGAAGAAGATGAATGGGTCCGGTATGTACTGAGCAGGATGCATGACAACTTCCTTTGGCTAGATAGACCCTGTAAGATCACAAAAGAAGCAATTAGAGCAGTAACTGGTCTATACTCTTCCGGGGGGGTACCTATCCTCAAATCTGTCAAGAACAACGTTGTAACTGAGGCCACCGGATCAAAATATGATAAGAGGGCAATGACCATTGAAGATATTTCGGATCCGGATATCAAATATGCATCAATGATAATAGGATACAAGATCTATCACTCCAGCAGGGAGAATTCTGTATCCGGAACTGCAATATACACAGCATATGAAATGCTAAGAAAGAATGCAGATTTTGATCTTTGTGAACTACTACTAAGCCAATTGATGGAAAATGTACAGAAAATCAAGAAAGACAAGAAGAACTCCTTTAAGTATGGTACTCTCATTGTATGTCTCTTCTTTTACTTCATGAATGAGCTACCCGGAACAAGTGGATGGGTATGGCAGAATGACACACCTGTTGCAGTCCAGATAAGAGACTATCTGCATGGACTTGGGGATGCAAAAGCGAGGAATACAGCTCTGTGGGGATACTTCAAAAACTTTCAGAGCATGATGCAAGCAAGAGAGAGAATTCCCCAGTCTCTCATCGAGAAATACAAGGACTCAGTATGTTTTATGGTTGACACTGATCAGTGCCTAATGGAGGCAGTGGAGCCAAGGACTGTCTGGATCATGCCCATGGGGTATGAAGTTGATGAACAGATAGTAGAGCTGCATGTTCAACACATGCTAAGTCAGCCCAAAGATCCTAAGGCAGAAAGGTTTGGAACCTTTGAGGAGCTGAGCGTGAAATTACATGTAGAACTCAGGGAACCTGAGATTAAGAGAAAAGTGAGAAAAGAAGTAGAGCACATTGCTCAAGGCCTAGGCATCTCAAAAGAGGCACTTGATGCCAGTCGGGAAAAGAGGAGAAAGGCTGAGGAAGAAGAGAAAAGCAAAGAAAGTGCTCCGGTTGAAACCCCCACCCGGACCAGATCATCAAAGAGATCTGCACCTTCCACAACCAAAAGCTCAAAACCGGAAGTCCAGGCATCCGGCAAAAGATCCAAGACAAAAGCATCAAGGGCTTATGAAAGCCAAAAGGATGAAGAGGAGACAGAATCAGATGAAGGAGTAAGAGAAGTAAAGAAACAGAAAAAGAAAGGATCCGGTAAGCCCTCCACAGGCCAAGACAAGGAGGAAATGGCAGAGGTAACTGTTGAAAAGCCCACTCTGTCACTAGAGAGCATAATCAAGTCGGTCACGGTGGATGGAAACCTTCAACCAATGACTGAATCCTATGATGACTTCAGTGAGGCAGACCAAAAGACTCTGCAGGAAGCCACAGTTAAATATCTGAACACATACAATAAGGCTTTCATTGAGATCATATCTCTCATTCCTAAAAGCCTAGAGAAGGAAATGGAAGTAAGAAAGAATAATGCTCATGCCAAAGATCTTGAGATCCGGGAGCAGATAGCTATTCAGCTATATCCTCAAATTGATCCCAAGACAATGAACATGATCTTCAAGGACTGCAGAGATGAGTTCAGAAGTAAAGCCAGGATGAATCAGCTCATGCTTGGTGAGACTGACAAAGTGGCCCAAGAGACAGAAGAGATCCTCCGGAAGGCCTTCAAAAGGTTCAATCTTCCTGTTGTAGAGGACCTAGGTGCAGAAACAGCTGCTGATTTGGAATCTTCTGTTCCGGAAGAAGTGAGCCCTGAACAGACAAGTGAGGACTTGGGACCCTCTGCTCCAGAAGAAGTGGCCCATGAACAAGCAAGCATCTCTCCTCCGGTTTCCCCTACAGTCTCCGGATCCAAAGAAGAAGAGCAATTGCAGGAGAAGGAAGCAGTGGTGACAGACAAAGAGGTTGACAGTTCTAAGACTGCAGAAGAAAAGAAACATCTGTCTCCGGCAAGAGACACTGCACAAACTGTTCAACAATTTTTGAGCAAAGAAACTCTAGAGATTGATGAACCGGAGCTTCTAAAAGGTCCATTTGATTTTGACTCTCTCTCTCCGGTACAAACAATGAAGATAGCTTCATTTGCAAATGCCAAGGCAAATGAAAAGCTCCTGAAGTCTCATATGGAAGACTGTGAGTTGATAGAGGCTGCTTCCGGAGTACTTGTAAAGATCATGCCATCAATCCAAATAGATCCGACAGCCTCCACTTCCGGTAATCTAAAAACCTTAGTCAGCAGTATTGATACACATTTTAATTCTCTAGAAAAATCAGCTGAAGACAAGGTCCGGAAGGAATTTTTGGATAAGAGATTTTCTGAAATATTAGATTTAATCTCTAAGGATAGGAAGATTGTAAGCATTGGAATAAAGAGCTTAGAAAATGCTCTTAAGGATGGCGGTGACATCTACAAATTTTGTATATCTTGGTCAAAGGCAACAGCAGCAATTGACAAGAAAATAAAAGAGGAACAGGACAAGCTTCAAAGCTTATCTCAAAGTTTTGATCCTCTCTCTTCCTCTATAATAAATCAAGAATGTCAGACTATTGCAGTCTTGAATGAAATAAAGAATCTTGAGAAGGAGAGGAAGAACATTACCAACCGGATGGGAGAACTTAGAAGGATTATAGTCCCTAAGTTGGAAACGATGCATGAGGCCATCAGTGATGCCCAGACCACCGCCCATACAAAAGATCCGACAAATCTCAGGCGGGCAGAAGCTTTTGCATTTTTGTTGAGTGGTCACATTTCAATCTTGGACAGAATGAAGCTAAGTTGGGCTACTGAAATGGTTCAACTGCAGACATCCTTTGCAGACATTCTGCAGTATATGTGAGTATGTAAATATGCGGCTATATATAGAAAATTTTTGAAAATTTTGGTGTGCGGACCCTACCCTTTGCCATTGATGTCAAAGGGGGAGTGAGGAACAGTGAAAAATGAGGAATCCAACTCAGGGGGAGTTCCGGAAATTGTATATAAAGACAGAGCATCAGCAAAGGGGGAGCATAGTGTAAACACTTAGTCATTTTTCACTAAGTGTTGCCATCAATGCCAAAGGGGGAGATTGTTGGCAAGAGACACTATATGGATTCATGGTTGTTGTCATTGATGGCAACAAAGGTCATCCCACATATCCGCAAGTCATGATATGTCTCTACCGGAAGTCAGATTGAAGATTGTGGTGGTCCGGTGAACAAGAACAGAGCATGTGGCAAGGTCCGACAGATTGGTCCGGATCTCTCAGAGGAAGTGTCTTGGTGCAGTGCGGATCTGGGGAAGTCAAGAGGACTATCTTGAGTAGTATATTCCAAGGATTTAGCCTCCGGAGATGGACAAGGAAAAAGATATGAATAGTTGAGTACCGGATTCCTGAGAGACAGTGAAAACAGAGGAAGAACTGACTGACTGAGTATCAAACTACTTTCCGGATGTGTTACAGATGATGATAAAGGTTGCGGAGGCATGAATCATGTTTGGCCGACATAATTGATGATATCTACAAGTATATGCTTGATCCGCATTGCTTGGTGAGCAAGGATTCAGCCGACAGAACTAAGTTTGTAAGAAACTAGACTGTTCCGGATGCCGACTAGAAAGATGATGAAATTACTTGTGCGGATATATATAGAGGATGGAGTGCAGCAGATCAGTATACTGAACCTAACCGGAACTGAACTCCAGCATATGCAGATGCTTCCAATCAGTTCAAGACTGTGATTCTAATCACTTTGTAAGACAGTGTGTCTTCTTGTAGGCAGCGAGCCTCTTGTGAGCAGTGTGCTCGGGCAGTGAGCCCTAATTGGCAAGTGCCATTTTTGTAATTTCCTATTCTTCTAACAGAGAATAATTCTTGGGTTAATCACCCCGTGGTTTTCTCCCTTAACAGGGTTTCCACGTCAAAAATACTGTGTCATGTGTTTCTTATTTCATGGTTTATGTTTTGTGTTTGATTTTATGCTGCTTCAAATAAAAGGAAAGTTTAATAAGGGAAATAATTAGGATAACTGATTCACCCCCCCCCCCCTTCTCAGTTATCAACACATCCAACCCTCATACATCCTATCCCAATCCACCTTTCATATCCCAAGTTCCACCAACCTCCAACCCTCACATATCCTATGCCAATCCACCTCTCATTTCCTAAGTTCCACCAACTTCCAACCAACATATGTCCTACACCAATCCATCCTTTGGTTCACATGCGATATAAACCCAAAACCTTAACCCATCACCAAACTCATACACATTTCCATCATTTGATAACCAAGGCCAAAACACATACACCCCACCATATAATACATCACAACAATATCCTCCAAATCAAACTCCAGTGTACCAAATACCTCATCCAAGCCATCAAAATCCCATGCAACCACAACAACCATCTATATCTAATTTTGAGCAGCGATTCAATCAGTTACAACAACAAGTTGCAGATATGAGTATGAGCCAAACAAAGAAGATATTTTCCTTTGAGGATGTATTCCCATATCCTTTTTATAAGTCACTTCAAATGATACCTTTTCCTTCACATTTTGAGATACCACAATTTGAGAAATACAAAGGAAAAGGTGATCCAAATGACCATCTTAGAGCATTTTATGTAGCTTGTCTTGACATTGCATATAACGACACATTTCTTCTACGTCTATTTCCTCGTAGTATTGGGGGACAAGCTATGGAATAGTTTTCTCACCTACCTCTAGGCATCAAGTCATTCAAAGAGTTGGCAGGAAAATTTGCATCACACTTTACTTTTAATATGGAAAATGAGATATCCATGAACAATCTTGTCAACAACAAACAACGAAATGGGGAAACCATCTCATATTTCATCCAACGATGGCGAAATATGGCTAGTAATATCCCATGGTAAATGCCTGAGCAACAACAAGTTGATATCTTTGTCCGAAATCTCCATCTCAAACTTTAATTTCAATTGCAGCTCCAAAGTGCCACTACTTTTGATGAACTCATATCCAAGGGAACAAACATTGAAAAAGCTTTAATCGATAAAGGTCTCATCAAGATTTTCAAGGAAACAAAAGACAATGGACAATCTTCAAGTGATAAATCCTGCTTTTGGAACAAGAACAAAAATGTTGTCAATAATGGTATTGTTGATGCAAATAACATTCAAAACATGAAAGCTCCTCTCCATATCCAAGCAACATCCAAGAACACACCCTTTGTTCCAAGAAACCAAGCTAAAACAAATCCATCACCTAGACGCCAATTCACTCCTTTGGGAGAGCCTATTGAATCTGTCCTTAAATAGCTAATACAAACTAGCAAAATCACACTACTTGAAGCTCAACCACATGAAGAACCACAATTTAAACCTAATTGGTATAAAGAAAATAAATACTGTGATTATCATAAAGTGAAAGGACATAACACAACCGGTTGTATGAAATTGAAACATTTGATTCAAAATCTTATTGATAAAGGAGAAATCACTGTTGATCCAATAAAATAAATGACAAATTATGATCTTGATGCTTTCAAGAATCCACTTCCACCACACGATAAAACAAGTGCCTCTAATACAAGGAAGAATGTCGATTATACCTATGAGTCATCTACCACTGGACGTATTGAACAAGCTCACATATCTACCATTACCATAAAAGTAAAAGAACCTAATTGTGTCATTACTACCCGCTGAGGCCGTGTTACTATCTAAGGAACACCACTTACCGTATGCCCAAACTCTGGATACAATATCCTTGATCATCTAGGTAAGACTCCTGCTTATATTTCCATGTTGGAATTACTACGTATATCACCTGCCCATAAAGCTATCTTAGATAAAGCCTTACAAGAGTCATCGGTACCCAATGATATTGATACTACATAATTCCAAGCCATGGTAGTGAGTATTACATCACCCTATCATTTGACCTTCTCTGACAAAGACCTTTCATCATTTGATCCATCGCATAATGATGCTCTCCATATCAAAGTCTACATAAACCAATGCCAAGTCAAATGAATACTAATAGATGGTGGAGCTGGGTTAAATATATGTTCTCTAAAGCTTATAAAACAACTGGGATATTCTGAGGATCGCATTGACACTACCGAGAGCATAACTATCAAAGCATATGATGATGCACAGAGAGAATCTGAAGGAATCATCTTTCTACCTATCCGGGTTGGTCTTGTTACTACTGATACCCATTGTCAAGTCCTAGACATTGAATTGCCTTACAACATTATCCTTGGCTATCCTTGGATGCATGCCATGAAAGTAGTTCCATCCACAAATCATCAATGCCTGAAATTTCCCTACAATGGTGTTGAAATCACAATCCTTGCCGATCCTAATCCATTTGAGTTTTGTTAAGCCTTTCAAGCCAAATATCAAAATCCTAACCGCATACCTATCAACACCGAAGCCTATCCATCTACATCCTATGTTGATCCATCCAATTTGAATCAGCCTTCATCTAGTAAATCCATCCCTAATATTGATGTCCAATACAAAGAGAAAGGACTTGGTGAATAGAGTCTACAAGAATCTTGTTGTATAGGAGCCTTGCCCTTATCACCTAAATCCTATGGTCAACCATCAGTATCTAAAGCTTCCCCATCCAAAGCTACTATCACTGTTCGTCCAACCGTGTTCATCAAATTAGGAATGCTAGAAGATGAAGCTATTGATGACATATCCTCTTGGATCTTTTTTGATGAAAATGATCAAGTCACTTTAAAGGTGGAACGTTATAACAATGGATTTTAGATCATCAAGAACATGGGTTACAAAGGACAAGGAGGTCTAGGACCCCATTGACAAGGACCTGTTGAACCTATCATTGTCACCAAGAAGTTTAATACGCAAGGTTTAGGGTATGGTAAGGAGGTTTTGCCTTCCTCAGACATTGAGTATATTCTCGATGAGGTAGCCAAAGCTTTTCCCACAGAAGAGACCTCTAGTCAAGATGTCATCGATGATTTTTCTTTCAATATTACCAAACTATTCCAAGACCTATCTATCTTCATGTTATCATCCACCTCCTTTACCTCTCAACCTAAATCACCTGACCTTCAACTCGTATATCCTGACCTTGTCGATTGGGACCAATAGGGGCCACCTATTCTAGACACATTTGAGAATGATGAAGCCATAGCAGAGTTTATGGGCTTAAGAAAAGGAATACCATTGGGAGATCACAAAGTGGGCTTCATGATGGACCTACCTCAGTTAGCATACTTTGGTGGAGGTGTCAAATCCTTTAGTCACAAAAGTGAAATAAATAAAATCAAAAAAGAAAGGTCACTAGGTGAAAACTGAAAGATGCCTCTTGACCGTGAAAAAGTTAAAATAAAGAATGTATCTAAGGATGAAGATCTCTCTAAGGTGCTTGAGGATGGAGGATTTGACCTTCCCTTGACCACTAAATATCAAGAACAGTCACCCTTATTGGTGGAGAAATCTCAAGAGATCAATCTAGGTACAACACAGAATCCCAAGATCACATTTCTATCGGCATCACTATTAGATCAGGAAAGAATAGATTTCATCACCTTCTTCATGAAAAGATCAATCAACTTCACATGGACTTATGCAGATATGTCGTGGTTGGATCCCTCACTTGTGGTACATCATCTAGCAGTATCTCCAAATGCAAAACCTGTCAAACAAAAGCTATGGAAAATGCATCCTCAAATAGCTTTCTGGGTCAAAGTAGAAATTTAGAAACCTATTGGATGCTAAGTTAATAAGGCCTATTGATTATCTTAAATGGGTTTAAAATCTAGTACCAGTTTCTAAACCAAATGGGGGCATCCGTTGCTACACTAATTTCAAAGATCTCAACAAAGCCAGCTCTAAAGATGATTTTCCACTTCCAAGAATAGATATCATTGTTAATCTTATAGCAGGATATGAAATGTTATCACTAATGGACATATTTTATGGCTACAATCAAATCCTAATTGCTCCTGAAGATCAACATAAAACAACTTTCATATGCCCATGGGGTACTTATTGCTAGCAAGTAATGTCTTTTGGTCTTAAGAATGCAGGAGATACATATCAACGAGCCATGACTGTTATCTTCCATGATCTTTTCCACACCATAATGGAAGGTTATGTTGATGATATCTTGGGAAAATAAAAAAACTAGAGAAGGTCATCTAAAAATACTAGAACAGATCTTTGATAGACTGGAAAAGTATCAAGTGAGGTTAAATCCTAAGAAATGTGTATTTGGGGTGACTTCTGGAAATCTATTGGGTTACATCATATATCGAAGAGGCATAGAAGTTGATCTAGATAAGGTAAAAGCTATAGTAAATATGCCTCCACCATCAAATTTGAAATAGCTTTGCAGTCTTCAAGGCAGATTACAATCTATCCGTAGGTTCATTTCATAACTAGCAGATAAATGTCATCCTTTTCAACACCTATTTTGGAAGGGAGAACCTTTTAAATGGGATGATAAGTGCCAACAAGATTTTGATCAAATAAAGAAATATCTAGCTACACCTCTCGTACTGGTACCTTCTGTGCCTGATCGACCATTGCTACTATACATTTCTTCAACAACAACAACTCTTGGTGCCCTTTTAGCTCAACATGATGATTCAGGGAACGAAAACGTCATAGACTATATCAACAAAACTCTTGTCAGCTATGAGCTTAATTATTCATCCATGGAAAAAGCATGTTTAGCTATAGTGTTTGCTTCCCTAAATTTGTGGCAATATATGTTGAACCAAAGAACGAAGCTCATATCTAAATTTGATCCACTCAAGTATCTTCTGTCCAAAGCAGTACTCACAGGTAGATTAGAAAAATGGATAATGATTCTTAGTGAATTTGACATAGAATATGTTGATAAAAAATCCATAAAGGGACAAGTGATCAGTGATCAGCTAGTAGAAGCACCAATGATAGATATTCATCCTATTCATCCTAAGTTTCTTGATGAAGAGTTATTCAATCTATATCCTTCAGTAGTTTGGCAACTGTACTTTGACAGTTCATATACACAACATGGATCTGGAGCTGGAAATGTTACTAATTTTTTGTTCACACTTAAAATTAGTTGGACCTAAGTGTAATTGTTCAGAAGGAATAAAAGAAAACTTCAAGGTTATGCATTTATTGAACAAATTGATATCGTGATAGAGCATAAAGGAGTTTCAGTTGACAGGATAGCCCATCAGTCTAATCAAGACTGATGAGTTATCATGGCAAGAGAATAGGATTGCCGAGGTACCAGTCATTCAAGAAATATAGTTGTTTTTGCATCATGTTATCTTTCAGGAGTTATAAGTTAGATTGATTATTCATTTAATCAATTTTGAATAAAAGAAAGAAAGATATTTGTATTGAACTGTTATTTCATGTCATGTTTTGAACATACATTCAAGTATCTGTTACTTTATCTTATGCATTGATTAAAAAAGGAAATACATACACATCATATGCATAAGAGAAATTAACTGATCATGTTTAAAGGAAGTGTTCAAATGTGTCCCACACAAGCCGTGGGAGTAACTAGACTGAGTAATTGTAGACATGCAAGCTATATATCTGATTAATAAAAGAAAAGAAATGAACACATGATAAAATGAAACATCCATCATTGCCTGAGAAAGAAGGTTGTTATGTCGATGCTAGTCTTCAGTCTTCAGTCCTTACTTTCAGCTCCATCATCAGTTGAACCTGCAAAATTTTGGGGATAGCCTTGTTAGCACTCCATATGTTTAAAGTTATCATATGCTTTTATCAAACAGATACATCTACTTATCACATTATGCATTGCATATGAAAGATCAGATCAGATAAGTGCTACAAATAAGAAAAAGTCAAGAAGGAGATTAATCAATACCATCAGGTATATTTTTCATGCTAACTTGTTTGTTCACTGTGCAGGTATAGGACAAGTATTGTTGCTGATTTGAAGACAAATAAACATGTGGATTAAATGTGGCTCCCACAAGGGTTTGAGCCCAACATGTTTTATTTTGGAAAAGAGTATCAGAAAAGACAAGATGCATCATTCCAAGCTACACTATGCATCATTAAATCAACTTATAGAAAAGTTATGTCATCATGATATTCATCATAGCTGATTGAAGCAAATCAGATTAACATGCCTGAATCAAGTTGAAAAGTGCAAAAATCAGAACTACAGTAATAAGAGGTATTTCATCTCTTTCAAAGAATTATCAGAGTACCACTCTTTCTGTCAAGTTTTATGTCACATTTGCAAAATCAGACTTAAACAATAATAGAAGAGTGAATAGACATAAGAGCTGTCATCATGAACAACCATCAGGTGCAGACATGGTCATATATGTTAAAAAGGTTTCTATTGCATATCAGAAAGAAGAACAGGCTACAAGAGCCTTCTTTTTTATGCAAGCAATTGAAGGAAAATCATAGAGTAACACCGATGTGTTCATGAAGATAAAGTATAGTTGGAACAAGTGATACAACCCATGCCTCATGAAGCACTGAATCCATAGAAGGAGTCATATCATCATCACCCTAGTATCATTACACTATCATAACTGCCTTCTCAAAGCATAAAAGCCTGTATGATTTATCAAACTCCAAAGAGGATGACCAATCAAGTGCCATAATATCAACTCATTAAGGAGGACAGTCATAACAACGTTAGTGAGGTGACAAACTTCTATCCAAGTCACAGATGATACAATTTGATTTCTCCAGAGTGATCATAGGATCCAAATGCATCAAAAGATAAGCAATGAGCATGCACAAAGACAATCAGGAGTAGTATCTAAAGAATGCCATAGCCAAGTGCTAATCAAGACAATAGTGATCCCACAATCACACACATGAGGCAACAATCATGGGTGATGTTTTTACATCTATAAGTAATTTTTCATGATGAATGTGCAAAAAGGTCATGTATGATTAAGTGCTACAGAAATATAGTGTTGATAAATGCAATAGTAATGCCACATGTCAAAGAAGCAGATACAGATGGGCAACCATGCAAGAATGATTAATAGATACAGACAGAGGAGCCGCTACAACCAAAAGGCAGTTGACAAGTGAGATCAATACCTTTGACTGGTAGTAGTTAGGTATTCCCTATGCATATCTTGTAACTGCTAACTATCACAGGGATACTTTTCATAATCAAAACAAAGAGTGTATGCAAGAGTTGTCATAAAATATGCAGGGTTTCATAATGAAGAGCACATGATAAGCAGCCATACCTCAATCATAAAGAAAATCAGTTATGGAAATGAGGTAATAACAACTAAAGGCAATCATGATTTTGATCCTTGTGATGATATACTCATCAAGAGTGGACAGTCAACTATGATATAGACAGGTCACAGTGCTAATGCAGAGATACATTCTAAAAATGGAGACAACATACAGTTAAGAGGTTGACAAATAGATGTAAGAGGATCAATGTCTTAGCATGAACATCCTTCAGAAGGCATAAGATTGTTATAATGCAATACTAGCAAGGGCCACAATGGTTTTTATTTCATTGTTTCCATTTACTATGAGAGTAAAGACATGAGTAACCGTAGAAGACTCAAAGCATGCCATATATATATGCTACAATGATAATGTTAACATAGACAAAAGAAACAAGCATTCATTATTTCTTGTGCCATTATTCCTGACAGACATAGTTGTTATACATGACTTGCCCCATGAAGGACAGAGAGAAATCAAATACATATTGAACATGCTCAAGAAGACAAGTAAAGAGTACCAAACTGCAGGCCTTTTGAGAAGTATGCTACAACAAAAGACTTATCATCATTAAGAGTTGTTAACAAAGAACAATAAGGTTTTCTGTCATGACCCTGAACTGAAAGAGAGGCTTTCTCCCTCAATTTTTTAGGAATGAAACCCTAACTTCCACCTTATATGAATAGTAAGGGTAAGAATTATAGAGAGGTATTCCTGTACCATGGCCATGCCTAAAGGATATAGCCAAAGAGATGTATAAAAAAATAGCAAAATGCCATGGCTATATTAGAGAAAGTTCTATGTGTCTTAGAATCTGGAAAAAACTTTGTTGAAACCCTAAATACTTTTGCATCTACAGAAGAAAAATGAGAAATATACAGAGAGGAATATGCATGGCCAAGACAGCAAAAACATCTTTTTGCTTAAAAGTAATACTCATTTGCAAATGATAAAGCCTTTGTCTCTTACATAGAAACCATCTTTTTGTTTCATCCTTGTATCTACAAAATGTAGTGGAGCATAGCCATGGAGAAAATTAAGAGTTACTGTGTGAGAAAATAGGAACCCTTATCTCAAAATTTTTTAAAACCCTTATCCCTTTTTTCTGTCATACAGTAAAATGAATGCTATAGAGATACATATATTGCAATGGCCGCAACAGGAGGGGTTCTGTATGTGCAAATGAAATACCCATATCTAAAATTTTGAAACCCTTATTTCATTTTTTGGCTTCTGGTTGAATGAGCACTACAGAAAGTAGAGTAAATGCATGGTCGTAGCTAGGAGGGCTCATGATGCACCAAAATTACAAAAAACCTCATTATCTTTTGCATATACAATGATAAAAAGAGCCTACAGGAAAGATGAATGAGAGATTACCCTTTTTTTTGCAGAGGAGGAAGGATAGCAGAGTGGCAGCCTCTCTTTTGAGGATTTTTCTTATCATTTATTTTCCCACATTTGCAAGGAGTTTCAAGATAAACACACAAAAGGAAACAAAGAATGTGTCAAAGAACTTGCAGAGAGTAGTAAATGCATGGCCGCCGCCATAGAGCCAAGAAAGCTACAGAAAAAGTAAAGAATGCTAGTTAAAAACCAAGATTGAGTGCTCACCTTGTTCCTAGGTTACGTTTTGACAGAGAAATGCCAAGGTTTCGAGTAACAGAAGCCCGAAAGATACAAAGAGAAACCATGGAGAACGAGACAAACCCTAAGCACCATGAGGTTGCAGATCAAAGCGGCGGCCAGTATGATGAAGACAAGTGAAAAAGGATTAAACATTAGGGTTTCTTTCTCCTTTTGTTTGAACCTTCTTTCGCATTTCTCATGTTTGACCCATAAAATGCCCAACATCATTACTGAATCTATTTGTCGACCGAGGTCAACATGTTTAATGATGCAAATCCCTAGTGATTATTACAAGGAGTGGTCGAGAGGAGGGGTGTCTTGTGTTACAAAGGTGGTTGGTAGTAATAAGGGTAAGGCTTAAAGCCTTAATGCCTTATGATATTCATGCAAACCCCTTTCTTAGGATTGACTATGAGGTCAAAAAGAATCATGTGCAAAATCACATGGTCGACATTGCATGGCTAAAAAGAATATTCCTTATGCCTTTAGAAGGAATCATCAAAAGAGGTCAAAGGTGTGAACTCAGGTAAAGACAAGATGCATGCAAGGTGGCAGGGGCCTATTATTAGAGTTCATTGATTTGCATGATGAGGCACTTGACAAAGATAGTAGGGGTCTTTCTTAGACATGTTTTGTTTTGCATGGTGAATGTACTTGTGCATGGAGTAATAAGGGTATTTGTTGCCTTAGTGTATGACAAGGACGTAAAGTCAAAGGGAGACAAGGTTTTTTTGACTTATGATATGAATAACATATGTAATATATTTTATTTAAGATATTGTTAGGACAATTAAATTAATTGTTACTAATAATATCTTAAATAAATTATTTAAAAAAAAAATATAAGTCATAAATAGAACTCAAGAGGTTTTGATGGGATATTCATTTATTGAATATTATTTACTAGCCATTACATTGCATGGAGTGATGAGGGGAATTGAGTCATCTGTTCAACCTTTTAGTTAGTTGCAGTTTGAGGAGCAGTTTGAGGAGTTATATGAGCATTTCACCTTGAGTCAAGCACTTTATTCCATTGGTGCATGGATCAGAGATAGTTTTGACACTTTGGATCTATTTTTCCATTAGTTTGGAGGTGTTTTTTGCATGATTTCAGGGCTTGCATAGGAATTAGTTATCATTTTATGCATGTGCTATTTTGAGATAACTGAGGTTCATTTCCAGTTGTCTTTAGTTCAATATTTTGACCTATCTTTTCTATATATTGTAAAACTTCATTCATTATGAAGTTAGTTCTTGATTCTCATTCTGATTCAGACAGATTAAAGAATTTTTTTAGGTCATTTTTACAGTTTTATTAAGAGATCGAGCAGGTTATAGGTTCTATTTTTTTGTCTGCTTTGTAGTATTTCCTTTGTTCCTTTGAGATCAAATTGGTTACCTTTCCATTTAGTGCTAATTATTTGAAGTGATTTGAGGAAATTTTGTTGTGTTTAACCATTAAACCTTTAAAATTATTGTCTCACTTTCTTGTTTGCAGCATTAAGCTTATAATCACCACAAGTCTTAGGTTGTGTTAACTGGAAATAATCTTTTTGTGTTGTGAAAAACCATTTCCTTCATAGAAAGCCTATTTTCAAGCCTTCCTTAGAATCACTTTTGTGATATTTATGCCAATATTGGATTGTGTGAAAGTCAAATTTCTAATTAATATTGTGGACCAGATTGCATATTTTTATCCAAATTAGGTGCATCACCAAATTTTACAATTTTCATTTCATATAATTTCTTTCTTCCCTTTTCCAAAATAAAAAAATCATATATTCCAATAGAACATTTGAAGGGAACCAACCCACAATCTGGAGGTCTAATTTCATTATAGGGCACCCACAACCTGAAATTAGTCCCATGTTACACAGAATTGCAGAGCTTTACCAGCCTTGCATACGGTGCAATTCCCAGTGATAACAGCTTTTGGCACGCCCGGTGGGACTTTGAATTGATTTTTAGTTCAAAAGAACTTATTCTTTTTTGCTATTTTCGGTATGAACAACAGAATGTCAGCCTTTTAGAGGTTCATTATCAAGTACCTGGCGACTCTAATACTTTGGTTTTACATATCAGATCTTGCAGCTTATGAAAAATATCAAACAAGATCAAGTAAAAATTCTGAGAAGAAGCATAATCAGTTATCTCCACCAAAGAGGAGAATAAAAGCAGATAAAGCGATCAACACAATAGATTTATTAGTTGTTTCAGATCTACCAAGTACACATCTAGAGTTTGCTTCACACCAGAATCTGTTATTTGCAAGTTCATCATCAAAATTTCATAGTTCTCCACCAGCAAGCCTAAGAGAGCAGATTCCTATTTTCCAAGAAGAACCTCTTCTTCTTAAGTTTGCTGAAGAAGAACCTATGTTACAGGAAATATTTCAAGTAGTTTCAGTTCAAGCACCAGTTTAAATACCATCTACTCCAATGGCTCTACTTGGAGGAGGTGGAGGTGGAGGACCAATACCACCTCTTAGAGGAGTTGGAGGAGGAATACCACCTCCAGGTCAAGGTGGAGGAGGTGGAAGAAATCCACCACCACCTTGGAATCAACCTTTTGTTACATTTAATGAAGATGACCCTTTGAATCTAAACCAGTATGATGACATACCGATGGCTGCATTGAAAAGTTTACCAAGTTTCACAGGAGAAGATGGGACTACACCCATTGAACATATCAGAGATGTGGCTTCTTTGTGTTCTGTTCACCACATTATCAAGGAGAACATTGCAATCAAGGTATTGGCAGCATTACTAAAAGGTAAATCTCTTGAATGGTTTAGAGGCTTAAGAGCTAATTCCATTAGAACTTGGGATGAATTAGGTGCTGCTTTGAATATACAATTTCAAGATAAATCTGATCATTTATCATTAGTTGAACAAATGACCACCATTAAGAGAGCTCCACAAGAGCAAATGTCAGATTTTAATTTCAGATTTCAAAAAACATGGAATAGAATCCCCGAAACAGTGAAACCATCACCAGAGCATGTTTTTTTTGTATTATTTGAGGGCATTAAATTTTGATATTGCTGTTATGATACAATCTATGGGAGGGGTAACTTTACCAGCTGCTTTTGATATTGCAATAAGAGTAGAAAATAGTTTAATACAGGCTAGTAAAATAGCACCTAGGCCTCCAATGCCAATTTTTCCAGATATACAACCTTTAATTCCAATTTCAGCCCCACATATTTAATCAATACCATCTTTTGGTTATCAAGCAAATGCAAAGAATAGTACAGATCCCATTCATTCTGAGTTTCAAGAGTTGAAAGAAAACCAACAAAGTACAACAAAAATATTGCAAATTGTGAGCAATGACCTAGTAAGTCTAAAAATTCAAACAAACCAGAATAATAGACCTTACCAAGTAGCCCCTTACCAAGCAAATAGACCTGGTTATTAGGTAGATTATCAGGGTCAAAGGAGAAATTACAATAATAGGGCAAATTAGCAATATAATCCAAATGTTGTTAGTACATCAAAGGAAATAGTGCTTATACAAAATAACATGGTTCAGGATTATGCATGGTGCTACCCATGTAATCAGCCTCATAACTAGGCCACTTGCCCAAATGGAATAGTAAGTCAAGCTTTGATGGTACAGAATAACTATGTTGCTGCTAAAAATTTAGCAAGTGATGTAAACAACCAGTTGGATACTCAGACTTAGTATGTTAATCTTGATGTAGCTTTAATGAATTGGTAGGCTAATAAATTTTGTGGTGTAAATCAGTTGCTAGGTCAAAAGCAATCTTTTACTAATATTGCACCAAACACAAGATCAAAAAAGAGAGCTATTGACTTGCAACAACAGGCTGGAACTGCAAATCAACAAGCTAATACTAGTAAACAGCAAGCTAGAAATGTACCATAGCAAGATGATAAAGGTAAAAGTACAGTTTCTACGACTCATAATGAACATAATCAAGCCTCTACATCAAAGGATTTGCATATTTTGTCAAGACATCCAACTGAAAAAAAAGGAAGCCAGAAAACATTAAACAGCCAGCTAAAGATCAGCCAGAGGTGGCTATCCCAAAGGTGCAGCAAAAGGTTAGTGGTCCTATTTTTAATATTTTGGATCATATGAAGAAGACAACAGTAAGCATGTATATTTTAGATGCTTTACACATTCAAGGACAAAAGGATTTGTTACAAAATGCATTATCTCAGTTACCTTTGTCAAATGAAGTGCAAAAAACATATCAACCACAAACTATGATTGCAAATGAGGTAGAAAAATGAATAGAACAGCCTAAACTAGTAGGCAAACCTCCACCATTTTATGTCACTTTGATTGTAGATGACTATTTAGTACATAATTGCATGATAGATTCAGGAGCCAACAGCTTAGTTATGCCAAAACAACTAGCTGATAAGTTAGGTCTGAAATATGAACATGTTGTTAGAGGTGTTGTACAAATGGATGGAACTGAGGTTAGTATAGTTGGAATGTTCAAAAATTTAGGCCTTACTTTGCATGCCTTTCCAAACTTTGTTATATATTAGGACATTTATGTCATTGATCTGCCACCTACCTTTGCTATTTGCTTATCCAGAAATTTTATAGCAAGGTTAGGAGGATATTTATCATCTGATTGGACACATTTATTCTTCAGAACTAGATATGGAACCAAGGTTACAATCAAATCTGAGCCATTAGCCAAAGATCACGTAGAACCTTACACACCCAGTTCCATAAATGCCAACCTTTCCATTTTTGATCAAGAGGATCTGATTCCTATCCAAGACCCAAGCACACTGTTAGAAGGAATTCCAGATATGGTCTTAGATCAATGGGCAATAGAGAACCATGAAACAGATCTATTTGAGCAAATGGATGAGGTAGGCCTTAGTGTGTATATGATTCAAGAGAATAATATAGTTATTCCAAATCTGATTAAAGAAGAAAAATAACAAACTATTGAATCTAAAAATGATGTTTGGGAACTTTATTTTGATGGTTCTAGAAGTAAGGTAGGAGCTAGAGGAGGGGCTATTTTAGTTTCTCCTACAGGTGAAATATTATTCATCTTTCAGATTTACTTTCAGCTGTTCTAATAACTCAGCTGAATATGAGGCTTTAGTTCATGGACTAGAATGGGCAAGAAAAAGAAAAATCAAATGTTTAAAAGTTTTTGGAGACAATGAGTTAGTGGTTAAACAAGTCAAAAACCTTGCTGCTACAAAAAATGAATTGCTGAAGTTATATAAGCATAGAGTTTGGGATATGATAGAAGAATTTGATGCATTTAATCTGATATCTATACCTAGAACTGATAACAAGCAAGCTGACAAATTAGCTGCCATAGGAGCTGAATATGATATTCCTTCTGAAATGAAAAAATATTTACTCTCCTCTATATGTCAAAGTTGCTGTTAGACCATCAGTCCCAGACAATAATGTCAGTTGGCAAGTGTTTGATAATGATGAACAAATTGTAAATTTCTTAATGGAAGAGGCTAAATTTTCTATAGGTAATCAGCAGAAATTTATGCAACAATATGATGATCAAATACTTCAGTTAAGATCAAACAAGCTACCTGATGCAGAGCTCCAAATGCTTGGTTCAAACCCTCAAAACCCTACAGTCGCTCTACCTCCCACTGATCAAAGTTTCTCTATATCGGCAAGAGAACTCTATTTTCCTTCCGACATACTCTATTGGCAAGATAATGCTCATCGGAGTCTTCAAAAATTGTCACTCTGAGTCTTTGTTCATTTCAATGCCATTGTCAGTGAGAAACCTTCTGTGTCTTCCCGAAATCCACTATCGGTGATACTTTACACTATCGGCTCCTCCGCTAGGCTTCACTCCGATGCTTAGAGTCATCCTGATGAACCTTATAACTGCTTTCGTCGGCCAGACCTTATATCGTTGGCAAACCAAACATCTTTCACGCTGAAGTCCTTCCTCTTACCGATGTATGCGCTTTGCATCGGTTGCCTATCGGTAACACATGAGCTATCAGCTTCCCCAATCTGAGTCACCCCAATACATAGTGTCACCCCAATACCTTTTGGTTTTGTATATACAACCTTTGACTTGTTGTGCCAGTTCCGCCTATAGCTACTATCGGTCGCACTTTGTATCCAATTCAATGTATTTGCAGAATGTATATTCCAATATACATTCGAAACATACAAGCCGAATATGCCTTCAGAATATGCCTTCACAACGTGCCTTCGACCAACACTTTTACTCAATGTATGTTCTCAACATACAACCGAAACATGCTTCACCAAATGTACACTCCTCCGCATGCATACAAACCAACCTTTGATATACTCATGACTTACAACTGCGAGATACAGAGGAAATGTATCCAATAGACAATAGCGATATACACACAGAATGTATAACCTACATACAAAAGTGATATATACACAATTTGTATGTCTATTGAAACGACACATATTTTTACTATTTTGACCCGCTTTATGCTTAGCGACTGCACAGAACTATCTCTCCCGCAACCATACAAACTTTTGCACTTTACCAACCTAGCACATGAGGATGCTAGGGTTTATTGAAGCATGCTACAAATGATCCTACAACCATGGAATGAACAAACAAAAAGTACAAAACAAGAACACAAACTAAAATATACAACCATTCCACTGATTACGAAGTAATCCAACTAGTGGAATGGGCTAAGAACCCATTTTGATTCCAAAGCAAAAAATTGATTACAAAGTGAATTCAAAAACTAGAAAGATAACACAAACAGGATCTTCTTATTGCTTTCAGAAATGTATACAGATTTTTGATTTCACAGTTGCACAACTCAATCTCACAACTACTGCTTTGTCTAACATCTGCTCTCTTCTCAATCTATTCTCTCCTTGAAATCGATCTGATCTAGGCTATTTATCTACTCACTACGAATAGTACAGACTTGGTTCCCAACGGTTGGGAGACAATTCCAAGCGGCTGGGAGATAACAACCCTCTAACAAACTCTAATTGACTAACAACCTTGTCATTCCAGATCAACAAGTGTCCTAGGGACTTACACAGAAGCCTAGATGTAAACTACAATAACATGTACTGGTCAAACAAACCTTATTACATTTAATATAGAAATGCATAAGACATAATATATTAAGACCTTAGTCTTCTCTCTCAGATGTATAATTGGCTTGTTGAAGGGGTGCTCCTGCACCATACTCCCCGAGAGTAGAAATCTCAAGTCCACTTGAGATGAGAGTTTGAAGGTCTGCACCATGTTTTCTGATCTGCTCTTCAGCCATCCAAACTGCCTCTGAATCAGGTTTCCCTTGCCAAGCCACCAAGTATTCCATATACTCTCTGTTCCTTGTCTTCTTTACCACTCTTGAGTCTAAAATCTTCTACAATTGTGGTGGATCATGTTTAGGAATATCATCATCTGTTGTACCCTGTAATGGTTCTTGGTCTATATCTATGTTATATTTGTATGGAGTTAAATCACATACATTAAAAATAGGTGACAATCCAAGATTAGAAGGAAGTTGGATCTCATAAGCATTTTGTCCACATTTCTTCAAAATCTGACATGGTCCAATCTTCCTCTACATGAGTTTGGTATATTTACCTTTGGGGAGCCTCTCCTTCTTCAAATGAACCCACACCAAATCTCCAACATCAACCTGTACATCTCTCTTCTTCTTGTCAGCATAGGCTTTATACTTCAATGTGGTTTGTTGGAGTTGGGTCTTGACTTGATCATGCACCTCTTTGATGGATGATGCAAAAGCTTCTCCATCTGTACTAATAGATTCTCCTATAGGTAGATCTCTTAACTCCAAAATACCTCCTGGATGAATACCATATACCACTTGGAAAGGCTATTTCCCTGTACTCCTATTGACGGTGTCATTATAGGAAAATTCTGCCTGTGATAGGATGTTATCCCACTTCTCTCCATGCTGCCTTGTCAAACATCTTAGCAAATTTCCCAATGAACGGTTAACCACTTTAGTCTGTCCATCTGTTTGAGGATGATAAGATGATGAAAAGGATAAATTGGTACCAAGTTTCTTCCAAAGAGTCCTCCAAAAATGGCCAATAAATTTCACATCTCTATCTGACACTATGCTCAATGGCAATCCATGTATCCTCACTATTTCCTTGAAAAACAGGTCTGCAACATATGAAGCATCACAAGTGGTTTTGCATGGCAAGAAATGTGCCATTTTACTGAATCTGTCTACTACAACAAAAACACTATCATATCCCTTCCTTGTTCTAGGTAAACCCAACACAAAATCCATGCTTATGCTCTCCCATGGCCTAGAAGGAATGGGCAGTGGCTGATATAAACCTGCATTAGTGGATCTCCCTTTTGCTTTTTGACATATCACACATGCCTCCACAAATCTCCTCACATCTGACTGCAACTTAGGCCAATAGTAATGTCTCTTTACCAAATCAAGAGTCTTATCCAGACCAAAATGTCCTGCCATGGCCCCACAATGCTTCTCCCTAATGATATCCAGCCTCATAGAACACCATGGAATGCACAACTGTCCACCTTTGAAAAGTAATCCATCTTGTATTAGAAATTTAGAGTACTCAACATGATATTTGTCTCCAAAGGAAGTACATACTTTGTAGATCTCTCCAAAGTCTTCATCAGCATCATACATAGTCTTTAAGGAATCAATGCCAACACTTTCCAATTGAATCTGATTTATGGTTAGAACCCTCTAGCTCAAAGCATCTGCTACCTTGTTCTTGACCCCTTGCTTGTGCTTGAGTGTGAAAGTGAAAGCTTTTAAAGTCTCCACCCACTTCATGTGCTTATGGTTCAGCTTGTCTTGACTGTTTATGAAACTAAGGGCCTGATTATCTGTAAACACTATTAATTCTTTTGGCATTAAGTAATGCCTCCACTTTTTGAGTGACTGGACTAGAGCATACATCTCCAAATCATAGGATGAGTATCTCTTCTTGGCATCATTTAGTTTCTCACTAAAAAATGCAATAGGCCTACCTTCTTGACTAAGTACTGCTCCAATTGCCATGTGACTTGCATCACATTCTACTTGAAAAATCTTGTTGAAGTCAGGAAGTGCAAGGACTGGCTGCTGTGCCACCTTCTTCTTCAATGTTTCAAATGAATCATCTGCTTACTTTGTCCAAGTGAATCTGCACTTCTGTCCTCCTTTTATGGTGTCAAGCATGGGTGCACATACATTACTAAACCCTTTTATAAACTTCCTATAGAAGGTTGCTAACCCATGGAAACTTCTGACATCATTCATGGTTTTAGGAGCTGGCCAAGACAATATGGCACTGACCTTCTCTTGATCCATTTTCAGTTTGCCATGTGAGATGACAAAACCCAAGTAGATGATCTCCTCCTGCATGAACAAACACTTCTCTAAATTGATCATTAGCTGCTCTTCATGTAACCTTTTGAGAACCAAGTCTATATGCTTGAGATGTTCTTCCCTTGTATTACACAAAATCAGGATGTCATCTAGATATACTATGACAAATTTGCCTATAAATTCTCTCAAGACCTCATTCATCAGCCTCATAAAGGTACTAGGGGCGTTGGACAAACCAAAAGGCATGACCTTCCACTCATATAACCCCTCATTGGTCTTAAATGCAGTCTTCCATTCATCTCCTGGCCTAATCCGGATATGATGATAGCCACTTTTTAAATCTATTTTTGTGAAATATTTGGCACCTCCCAAATAATCAAGCAAATCTTCTATCCTTGGGATTGGGAACCTATACCTGATTGTTATCTTGTTAATAGCCCTAGAGTTAGTACAAAGTCTCCAAGTGCCTTCCTTCTTTGGTGCTAGTATAGCCGGTACTGCACATGGGCTTAAACTCTTACCAATTAGGCCTGTCTCCAATAATTCCTCAATCTGCCTTGCTACCTCTGCATTCTGCTCTGGTGTAAGCTTGTATGCTGCCTTGTTTGGAAGTGTAGATCCTGGGATCAAATCTATGCAATGGCTGATGTCCCTCATAGGTGGTAGGGACCTTGGCATTCCATCAGAGATGATGTCTTTGTACTTATCCAACAACTCTTGGACAACGGGATCTATGAACCTTTGCCTCTTCTTTCCCTAGACTTCTTGTTGCTGCTCCTTGTTCACCTTTAGGCATGGAATTAGGGCATATGCAATTGCACCTTCATCTACTATCTCTTTCATGAATTGTTTACCTTCTACCATCATTACCTTGACTTCTTTTCCTTTTGATTCTACCTCATTCTCCATCAATGGTAGTAATTCTATCACCTTACCATCCTTGGTAATTGAATATGTGTTTCTAACTCCATCATGTTGTGCTCTCAAGTCATATTGCTATGGTCTTCCAAATAGGAGATGGCAAGCATCCATCTGAGCTATGTCAAACAATAATCTATCCTTGTATGGTCCAATTTGAAACTCTACCCAAGCCTGCTCTTCCACAACTATTTGCTGACCTTGAGTGAGCCATGAAATCTTGTATGGGCAAGGATGTGGCAGTCTTCTAAGCTTAAGCTTTTCTACCATTTCAATGGACACAAAATTTTCAGTAGATCCAGAGTCAATCAGAACTTTACATACCTTTCCTCCTACTTTGCAAGTAGTTTTGAAAAGAGACTTTCTTTGTGGGGGTTCTCTACCAGGCACCTTCATGGTGGTCATTGCTCTCCTAATCATCAAAGATTCTCCTTTCTCAGGATACCCATAACCATCAGGAGCATTCACACTTTGATAAGTGTTTGAGCTTGTCACGCTTTGACAGTCAGATTCTTGGATCAGATTTGTCCTTCTTTCTCCCATTGAACTTATTGCTTTTTCTGGGCATTTGCTGGCTATATGGCCTTCCTGATTGCAATTGTAACATCTGAGAGGTCCTCTGCCCTGAGATCTCCCTCTAAATGGTGGTCTTCTGCCCCTAAAGTTTCCTTTTTGATTGTAACTTTCCCCTTGAGCTTGACTACTGTCTCCTTTGTTGTTCTCTTGATTGGATTCACCTTGGTGTCCAAATCCGTTTCCTCTACCTCTGAAAGGACTTCTTCTCCCTCTTTGTTGTCTTCCTCTTCCTCTACTATTTTGCTCTTGTCTTCTCTTTAATTTCTCTTCCACTTTGAGTGCCAATTGGTAGCACTTCTGAACTGTATCTGGATTATGCAGATTTAAATCTTCTTGGATGGCAAATCTCAACCCATTGAGATACCTTGCTACCCTCTCTTCCTCATTCTCCTTCACCTTTGTTTTGACACATAGTTTCATGAACTCTTCAGTGTATGAACTGACATCTAACTCCTTCTGCTCCAAATTTTGCCTCCTCTTATGTAATTGGATGTTGTAATCCAATGGAACATAGGCCTTCTTCACTAAAGCCACCATCTTCTTCCAAGTAGAAACTCTGCTCTTTCCTTCTTTCACCCTGTCATCTTGGATGAAATTCCACCAAGTTAGTGCAACCTCTTTCATTTTGGATTGGGCCATCTTCACCCTTTGATGGTCTGGTATTTCCTCTATTTCAAAGAAATTATTCAAGGTGTCTATCCACTCCATCACTGAATCATGATCCATTTTGCCTGTAAATACTGGCAGGTCTATTTTCATATCCATGGTCCTTTGCTCCATGGATTTGAGGGAATTAAGTAAGGGTCTCTGGTTTGTAGGAACCTCTATCTCTTCCTGCCTAGGGATCTCCTCTTCATCCCTGTCTTCTTCCTTACTAGATCCTACTTTGTCCCTCAATTTCTCTAACTCATCTTTCAAGGCCTGATTCTGAGCTTTAACTGCTTTGCTCTTTGCAATTTGCTTCTTTACTAGGATAGCCAACTCAGCATTGGTCATCCTTGCTAGGAACTCTTGTGACCCCTCTCCTTCTGACATCTTGTCTTCTTCTCCTTCCCAAAAGATACTCCTTTGCTCTGATACCACTATGATGTAGAGCTCCAAGTGCTTGGTTCAAACCCTCGAAACCCTATAGTTGCTCTACCTCCCGCTGATCAAAGTTTCTCTATATTGGCAAAAGAACTCTATTTTCCTTCCGACATACTCTATTGGCAAGATAATGCTCATCAGAGTCTTCAAAAACTGTCACTCCGAGTCTTTGTTCATTCTGACACCACTGTCAGTGAGAAACCTTCTGTGTCTTCCTGAAATCCACTATCGGTGACACTTTACACTATCGGCTCCTCCGCTAGGCTTCACTCCGATGCTTAGAGTCATCTTGATGAACCTTATAACTGCTTTCGTTAGCCATACCTTATACTGTCGGTGAACCAAACATCTTTCACGCCGAAGTCCTTCCTCTTACTGATGTATGTGATTTGCATCAATTGCCTATCGGTAACACATGAGCTATCGGCTTCCCTAATTTGAGTCGCCCCAATACATAGCGTCACCCCGATACCTTTGGTTTTGTATATACAACCTTTGACTTGCCGTGTCGGTTCCACCTACAGCTACTACCGGTCACACTTTGTATCCAATTCAATGTATCTGCGGAATGTATATTCCAATATACATTCGAAACATACAAGCTGAATATGCCTTCAGAATATGCCTTCACAACATGCCTTCAACCAACACTTTTACTCAATGTATGTTCTCAACATACAACCGAAACATGCTTCACCAAATGTACACTCCTCCACATGCATACAAACCAACCTTTGATATACTCATGACTTACAACTGCGAGATACACAGGAAATGTATCCAACAGATAATAGTGATATACACAGAATGTATAACCCGCATACAAAAGTGATATATACACAATTTGTATGTCTATTGAAACCACGCAGATTTTCATTGTTTTGACCTGCTTTATGCTTAGCAACTGCACATAACTATCTCTCCCGCAACTATATAGACTTTTGCACTTTACCAACCTAGCACATGAGGATGCTAGGGTTTATCGAAGCATGCTACAAATGATCCTGCAACCATGGAATGAACAAACAGAAAGTACAAAACAAGAACACAAACTAATATATACAACCATTCCATCAATTACGAAGTAATCCAACCAGTGGAATGGGCTAAGAACCCATTTCAATTCCAAAGCAGAAAATTGATTACAAAGTGAATTTGAAAACCAGAAAGATAACACAAACAAGATCTTCTTATTGCTTTCAAAAATGTATACAGATTTTTGATTTCATAGTTGCACAACTCAATCTCACAACTACTGCTCTGTCTAACATCTCCTCTCTTCTCAATCTATTCTCTCCTCAAAATCGATCTGATCTAGGCTATTTATCTACTCACTACAAGTAGTACAGACTTGGTTCCCAGTGGCTGGGAGACAATTCCAAGTAGCTCAGAGATAACAACCTTCTAACAAACTCTAACTGACTAACAATCTTGTCATTCTAGATCGACAAGTGTCCTAGGGACTTACACAGAAACCTAGATGCAAACTACAATAACATGTACTGGTCAAACAGATCTTATTACATTTAATATAGAAATGCATAAGATATAATATATTAAGACCTTAGTCTTCTCTCTCAGATGTATAATTGACTTGTTGAAGGGGTGCTCCTGTACCACTACCCAAGGGCTTAGTGACCTTAGAATCTATCTTTAATACTGATGATCAGGTAAGAAAAGATAAGTCCAACTTATCAGTGAAGCAAGAACACTATGAACCTATTGAGATCTTTAAAGAGAAGTTACTTAAGCTGAGAAAGATATGTACAAAGGAGGAAAAACAAGCATCCATTCATCTTTGTCAAGAGTTTAGTGACATTTTTGCATGGGAATATGGAGATCTGAAATGTTTCAACCCTGAGTTAGCTCAACACACAATAGAGATGGAACCCAAAGCTAAACCTGTCAGATAGAAGCAAAGGCCACTAAATCCTAAGCTAGAAGTGCTTATGAAGACATAACTCAATAAACTCATTGAAGGTAATATCATTTTTCCTATCAAACATACTTCATGGGTTCCTAACTTGGTTCCTATTAGAAAAAAGAATGGAGAAATCAGATTATGTGTTGATTTCTGTGATTTAAACAGAGCATCTTTAAAGGATCATTATCCTTTACCATCTATGGAATAGATATTACAAGTTGTTTCTGGATCAGAAAGATTCTCTTTATTGGATGGTTATTCAGGTTATAACCAAATTCTTGTAAAAGAAGAAGATCAGTACAAGACAACTTTTACTACAAAATGGGGCACACTAGCATACAGAAAGATGCCATTTGGCTTATCAAATGCAGGTGCAACATTTTAGAGAGCAATGGACATGTTTTTCAAGGTCTGATTAATAAATTTGTGCTTGTATACTTAGATAATGTGACTATTTTTTCTAAAAAAGTTGAAGATCATTTTCATCATCTAAGACAAATCTTTGAAAGATGTAGAGAATTTGGGGTATCACTAAACCCAAAGAAGAGTATTTTTCTGCTCATGAAGGTAAACTGTTAGGACACATAGTGTTTAAAGATGGAATATCAATTGATCCTGAAAGAATCACTGCAATATTGGCATTACCTCTTCTCGCACATAAGAAAGGCTTACATAGCTTTCTGGGAAGAATTAACTTTGTAAGAAGGTTTATTCCTAACATAGCAGCACTTTTACAACCTCTTACACAATGCTAAAAAAGAATATTCCTTTCAGTTAGACCAAAGAAGAAAAGTAGAGCTTTGAAGAAATAAAGGAGGCATTTGCTGCTGCTCCCACTGTGATAAATCCAAATTTTGATAAAGACTTCATTTTATATGCATTTGGCAGTGTGGATACTATATCAACTATGCTTTGTCAGCAGAACAATGAAGGAATGGAATAGCCTCTGGTTTTTTTAGCCAAGTTCTGTATGACTATGAGGTAAGATATTCTTTTGTTGAAAAGCATGTATTGACTATTATCAGGAGCCTAAAGAAGTTCAAACATATGCTTTCAAATAATAGAATTCAGTTAGTGGTTGCTCACCCTACAGTGGAGGAATTCTTGCTTAGTAAGGATTTAAGTGATAAGAGAGCAGGGAGGATAACAAAGGTCATGGAATATGACATCCAAATTAAAGTCACCAAGTTGGTCCAAGGCAAAGGATTGTGTGAACAGCTTGCAGAAAATGAAAAATACAACAAGGAACTTGAAGGAGAAGCTGAGACAGTGCTTTAAAATAGTGAAACAACTGCTGTCCCAGATCCCCCTACAAGTTGGGTGCATGATATGATCCATTATCTACATACTGGTGATTGTCCACAAGGCATGTACAGATCTAAAAGAAGATATTACAGATTGCAGGCAATTCCCTATGTTGTAATTGATGGGATTCTGTATAAAAGAGATTTTAACAATGTATTTTTGAGGTGTGTATAACCAGATCAGACTCAAAAGATCCTAGAAGATTTTCATGATGGACCTGTTGGAAGTCATTTTATAGCTAGAACAATAGCTCTGAAAATTATGAGAGCTGGTTACTATTGGCCTGACATGTTCAAAGATGCTCATGAATGGGTGAAGAAATGTTTAAAGTATTCAGTTTTTGTAGGTAAACAAAGACTTGGAGCAATGCCTTTGCATCCAATTCAAGTGGAGCAACTATTTGGCAAGTGGGGATTGGACTTCATTGGTCCTATCAATCCACCTTCAAGCTAGGGACACAAGTGGATTTTGACTGCTATTGATTATTTCACTAAATGGATTGAAGCAGTTGCTCTGAAAGATGCTAATGAGACATCAGTCTTGAATTTTTATCAAGATCTAGTGTCCAAGTTTGGAACTCCTGACTCAATTATTTCAGATAATGCTTTAGCATTCATTGGATTAGGGATATCTAATTGGTTTGTCAAAAATAACATATTTCTGAATACTTCATCAAATTATTACCCTCAAGGTAATGGACAGGATGAATCAAATAACAAAAATCTGATTAAAATCATAAAGAAAATAGTTGATGAAAATCAGAGGTCTTGGCATGATAAGCTAAAGTTAGCATTATGGGTTGATAGGATTACACCTAAAAGATCAACAGGTAATTCACCCTATGTGCTTACATATGGAAAAGAAGCCAAGTTACCAATAACAGTGGAGTTACCAACACTTAGTTACATAAAAGAGCTAGAATTACTTGAAGAACAACCAATGGAAATCAGGCTTGCACAACTGATTAAGCTTGAAGAAACCAGAAAAGAGGCCTTGAAAACATTGGAAGTACACCAGGCCCAAATGAAGAGAACATTTGATAAGAGAGCAGTCCCAAGAGTTTATAAAGAGGGTGATCTAGTTTTCAAGTGGAATGAGTTGAAGAGCAGACCAGGTCAGCATACAAAGTTTGATGCAATTTGGGATGGACCATACATAATAACAGAATGCAAGCAACATAATGCATTCCAACTTACTAAGTTAGATGGTGAGGTGTTGCCAATCCCAGTTAATGGGATTCACCTCAAGTCATGTTATTAGAGATGCAGCCTCATGCTGCCAATAAGTGCTTCTACACATTTATTTTCAGTTATTGTTTTTGTTTTCCAAGAAGTGCTTCTGCACATGTTACTGGCTTTGTTTTAAGCAAGTTAGTTTAGTTTCAGTTTTTAGTTTTATTGCTACTGTTGTGTCTTAGTCAGTTTTTGAGTTGCAGAATTTTTCAAGGTTCAGGGCAGAAAAGACTCTATGCCCAATGGAGTTGCAAAGGCTACTGGTTATAAGTTGTTTAGCAGGCAAACACCTTGAGAGGTCGCAAGAAATGTTACTAATTTTTTTTTCACACTTAAAATTAGTTGGACCTAAGTGTAATTTTTCAGAAGGAATAAAAGAAAACTTCAAGGTTATGCATTTATTAAACAAATTGATATCTTGACAGAGTAGAAAAGAGTTTCAGTTGACAGGATAGCCCATCATTCTAATCAAGACTGATGAGTTATCATGACAAGAGAATAGGATTGCCAAGGTACCAGTCATTCAAGAAATACAGTTGTTTTTGCATCATGTTATCTTTCAAGAGTTATAAGTTAGATTGATTATCCATTTAATCAATTTTGAATAAAAGAAAGAAAGATATTTGTATTGAACTATTATTTCATGTCATGTTTTGAACATACATTCAAGTATCTGTTAATTTATCTTATGCATTGATTAAAAATGGAAATACATACACATCATATGCATAAGAGAAATTAATTGATCATGTTTAAAGGAAGTGTTCAAATGTGTCCCACACAAGCCGTGGGAGTAACTAGACTGAGCAATTGTAGACATGCTAGCTATATATCTAATTGATACAAGAAAGGAAATGAACACATGATAAAATGAAACATCCATCATTGCTTGAACAATAAGGTTGTTATGTCGATGCCAATCTTCAGTCTTCAGTCCTTACTTTCAGCTCCATCATCAGTTGAACCTACAAAATTTTGGGGACAACCCTGTTAGTGCTCCGGATGTTTAAAGTTATCATATGCTTTTATCAAATAGATACATCTACTTATCACATCATGCATTGCATATGAAAGATCAGATCAGATAAGTGCTACAAATCAAAAAAAGTCAAGAAGGAGATCAATCAATACCTTCAGGTATATTTTTCATGCTAACTTGTTTGTTCACTATGTAGGTATAGGACAAGTATTGTTGCTGATTTGAAGACAAATAAACATGTGGATTAAATGTGGCTCCCACCAGGGTTTGAGACCAACATGTTTTCTTTTGGAAAAGAGTATCAGAAAAGACAAGATGTATCATTCCAAGCTACACTATGCATCATTTAATCAACTTACAAAAAATTTATGTCATCATGACATTCATCACAATTGATTGAAGCAAATCAGATTAACATGCCTAAATCAAGTTGAAAAGTACAGAAATCAGAACTACAGTCATAAGAGGTATTTCATCTCTTTCATAGCATTATCAGAGTACCACTCTTTCTGTCATGTTTTATGTCACATTTGAAAAATCAGACTTAAGCAATAACATAAGAGTGAATAGACATAAGAGTTGTCATCAAGAACAACCATTAGGTGCATATAGGGTCATATATGTTAAAAAGGTTTCTATTCCATATCAGAAAGAAGAACATGCTATAGGAGCCTTCTTTTTTATGCAAGCAATTGAAGGCAAATCATAGAGTAACACTGATGTGTTCATGAAGATAAAGTACAGTTGGAACAAGTGATACAACCCTTGCCTCATGAAGGACTGAATCCATAGAAGGAGTCATATCATCATCACCCTAGTATCATTACACTATCATAACTACCTTCTCAAAGCATAAAAGGTTGTATGATTTATCAAACTCCAAAGAGGATGACCAATCAAGTGCCATAACAACAACTCATTAAGGAGGACAGTCATAAAAACATTAGTGAGGTGACAGACTTCTATCCAAGTCATAGATGATATAGTTTGATTTCTCCAGAATGATCATAGGATCCAAATGCATCAAAAGATAAGCAATGAGCATGCACAAAGACAATCAGGAGTAGTATCTAAAGAATGCCATAGCCAAGTGCTAATCAAGACAATAGTGATCCCACAGTCACACACATGAGGCAACAATCATGATCTAACCAGAGTGATGTTTTTACATCTATAAGTAATTTTTCATGATGACTATGCAAAAAGGTCATGTATGATTAAGTGCTACAGAAATACAATGTTGATAAATGCAATAGTAATTCCACATGTTAAAGAAGCAGATATAGATGGGCAACCATGCAAGAATGATTAATAGATACAGACAGAGGAGCCCCTACAACCAGAAGGTAGTTGACAAGTGAGATCAATACCTCTAACTGATAGTAGTCAAGTATTCCCTATGCATATCTTGTAACTACTAACTGTCACAATGATGTTGTTCATAATCAAAACAAAGAGTGTATGCAAGAGTTGTCATAAAATATGTAGGGTTTTATAATGAAGAGCACATGATAAGCAACCATACCTCAATCACAAAGAAAATTAGTTATGGAAATGAGGCAATAACAACTAAAGGCAATCATGATTTTGATCCTTGTGATGATATCATCATCAAGAGTGGATAGTCAACTATGATATAGATAGGTCATAGTGCTAATGCAGAGATACATTCTAAAAATGGAGACAACATATAGTTAAGAGGTTGACAAATAGATGTAAGAGGATCAATGTCTTAGCATGAACATCCTTCAAAAGGCATAAGATTGTTATAATGCAATACTGGCAAGGGCCACAATGGTTTTTGTTTCATTGTTTCCATTTACTATAAGAGTAAAGACATGAGTAACTGTAGAAGACTCAAAGCATGCCATATATATATACTACAGTGATAATGTTGACATAGACAAAAGAAACAAGCATTCATTATTTCTTGTGCCATTATTCCTGACAGACATAGTTGTAATACAGGACTTGCCCCATGAAGGAAAAAGAGAAATCAAATACATATTGAAAATGCTCAAGAAGACAAGTAAAGAGTACCAAACTACAGGCCTTTTGAAAAGTATGCTACAACAAAAGACTTATCATCATTAAGAGTTGTTAACCAAGAACAATAAGGTTTTCTGTAATGACCCTGAACTGAAAGAGAGGCTTTCTCCCTCAATTTTTTAGGAATGAAACCCTAACTTCCACCTTATATGAACAGTAAGGGTAAGAATTATAGAGAGGTATTCTTGCACCATGGCCATGCATGAAGGATACAGCGAAAGAGATGTATGAAAAAATAGCAAAATGCCATGGCTATATTAGACAAAGGTCTATGTGTCTTAGAATCTAGAAAAAAATTTGTTGAAACCCTAAATACTTTTGCATCTACAGAAGAAAAATGAGAAATATACAGAGAGGAATATGCATGGTTAAGACAGGAAAATCATCTTTTTGCTTAAAAATTAATACCCATTTGCAAATGATAAAGCCTTTGTCTCTTACACAGAAACCATCTTTTTGTTTCATCCTTGTATCTACAAAATGCAGTGGAGCATAGCCATGGAGAAAATTAAGAGTTACTGTGTGAGAAAATATGAACCCTTGTCTCAAAAAAATTTAAAATCCTTATCCCATTTTTCTGTCATATAGTGAAATGAATGCTACAGAGATACATATACTACAATGGCCGCAACATGAGGGGTTTTGTATGTGCAAAATGAAATACCCATCTCAAAAATTTTGAAACCTTTATTTCATTTTTTGGCTTCTAGTTGAATGAGCACTACAGAAAGCAAAGTAAATGCATGGTCGTAGCCAGGAGGGCTCATGATGCACCAAAATTACAAGAAACCTCATTATCTTTTTCATATACAGTGATAAAAAGAGCCTACAAGAAAGATGAATGAGAGCTTACCCTTTTTTTTGCAGAGGAGGAAGGATAGCAGAGCAGCTACCTCTCTTTTGAGGATTTTTCTTATCATTTATTTTCTCACATTTGTAAGGAGTTTCAAGATAAACACACAAAAGGAAACAAAGCATGTTTCAAAGAACTTCCAGAGAGTAGTAAATGAATGGCTGCGACCATAGAGCCAAGAAAGCTATAGAAAAAGTAAAGAATGATAGTTAAAAACCAAGATTCAGTGCTCACCTTGTTCCTAGGTTACGTTTTGACAGAGAAATGCCAAGGTTTTGAGTAGCAGAAGCCCAAAAGATGCAAAGAGAAACCATGGAGAATGAGACAAACCCTAAGCACCATGAGGTTGTAGAGCAAAGAGGTGACTAGTATGCTGAAGACAAGTGAAAAATGATCAAACATTAGGGTTTCTTTCTCCTTTTGTTCGAACCTTCTTTCTCATTTCTCATGTTTGACCCATAAAATGCCAAACATCATTACTAAATCTATTTTTTAACTGAGGTCAACATGTTTAATGATGCAAATACCTAGTGATTATTACAAGGAGTGACTGAGAGGAGGGGTGTCCTGTGTTACAAAGGTGGTCGGTAGTAATAAGGGTAAGGCTTAAATCCCTAATGCCTTATGATATTCATGCAAACCCCTTTCCTTAGGATCGACTATGAGGTCAAAAAGAATCATGTTCAAAATCACATGGTCAACATTGCATGGATAAAAAGAATATTTCGTATGCCTTTAGAAGGAATCATCAAAAGAGGTCAAAGATGTGAACTCAGGTAAAGACAAGATGCATGCAAGGTGGCAGGGGCATATTATTAGAGTTCATTGAATTGCATGATGAGGCATTTGGGAAAGATAGTAGGGGTCTTTCTTAGACATGTTATGTTTTGCATGGTGAATGTACTTGTGCATGGAGTAATAAGGGTATTTGTTGCCTTAGTGTATGACAAAGATGTAAAGTCAAAGGGAGACCTAAGGTTTTTTTGACTTATGATATGAATAGCATATGCATTATAATTTATTTAAGATATTGTTAGGACAATTACATTAATTGTTACTAATAATAGATTAAATAAATTATTTAAAAAAAAATATAAGTCATATATAGCACTCAGGAGGTTTTGATGGGATATTCATTTATTAAATATTATTTACTAGCCATTACATTGCATGGAGTGATGAGGGGAACTGAGTCATCTGTTCGACCTTTTAGTTAGTTGCAAGTTGAGGAGCAGTTTGAGGAGTTATATGAGCATTTCACCTTGAGTTTAACACTTTTTTCCATTGGTGCATGGATCAGAGACAGTTTTGACACCTTGTATCTATTTTTCCATCAGTTTGGAGGTGTTTTTTACATGATTTCTGGGCTTGCACGGGAATCAGTTATCATTTTATGCATGTGCTATTTTGAGATAACTGAGGTTCATTTCTAGTTGTCTTTAGGTCAATCTTTTGACCTATCTTTTCTATATATTGTAAAACTTCATTCATTATGAAGTTAGTTCTTGATTCTCATTCTGATTCAGACAAATTGGAGAATTTTTGTAGTTCATTTTTATAGTTTTATTGAGAGATCGAGCAGGTTACAGGTTCTATTTTTTTTGTCTTCTTTGCAATATTTCCTTTGTTTCTTTGAGATCAAATTGGTTACCTTTCTGTTTAGTGCTAATTATTTGAAGTGATTTGATGAAATTTTGCTATGTTTAACCATTAAACCTTTAAAATTATTGTCTCACTTTCTTGCTTGCAGCATTAAGCATATAATCATCATAGGTCTTAGGTTGTGTTAACCAGAAATAATCTTTTTGTGTTGTGAAAAACCATTTCCTTCATAGAAAGCCTATTTTCAAGCCTTCCTTAGAATCACTTTTGTGATATTTATACCAAGATTGGATTGTGTGAAAGTCAGATTTTTGAGTAATAGTGTGGACCAAATTGCATATTTTTATCTAAATTAGGTGCATCACCAAATTTTACAATTTTTATTTCATATAGTTTCTTTCTTCCCTTTTCCAAAACAGAAAAAACATACATTCCAATAGAACATTTGAAGGGAACCGACCCATAATCTGGAGGTCTAATTTCATTATAGGGCACCCACAACCTGAAATTAGTCCCATGTTACACGAAATTGCAGAGCTTTACCAGCCTTGTATGTAGGTGCAATTCCCAGTGATAATAGGATATTGTTCATTACCCCTCAAGGTGATTGTATACATAAATCATACAGGATTGCCTTCCCTTGTACCAATAACATTACTTAATATGAAGCCTTGATCACCAGATTAGGCATGGTTGTACAATGGGATATCAGATAGCTACAAGTTTTTGGATATTCTCAGCTGGTCATCAAACAAGTTTTGGATGAATATCAAACAAAAGATGAAAAAAACCTTCCATACAAGCTAATGGTAGATGATTTCAAGAAATACTTTTCCAAAATCACATTTGAGAAAATTCCTTGGAGAAACAACAAGGCAACATATGCTATGGCTACAATCGGTTCTCTTCTAGATATGCCCACCAACGCATAGAGATGTGAGTTTCTGGTTGAACAACTTTTGATTCCATCTTTTGAAGTTCCACAATCCAAGCTTATATGTGAAATTGTTAGTCCCAATTCTCCTTGGTACGAGGATATATACGAGTATCTCCACAATAGTACCCTTCCATTTCAATTATCCAACACACATCACAAAAACTTTATCCATCAAGCCTCTCGTTACACCATCATTGGAGAAACCCTATACCATAAGAGTCTTAATGGTATCTTTCTTAGGTGTCTTGAATCAGAAGAAGCTATAGTTGCCTTACCCGAGGTACATGAAGGTGTCTATGGTTCGCATTTCGCTGGCCCTAACCTGACTAAGAAACTCTTAAGAGCTGGATATTACTGGCCAAACATGGAGCAAGATGCACAACAATTTGCTAAGATATGTCTACAATGTCAACAACATGGGGATTTGATACATGCTCCAGCACATGAGTTACAACTTGTCAAGACTCCTTGGCCTTTCTCGCAGTGGGGACTCAACCTCATAGGAAAGATTCATCCATCCTCATCCAATGGCCATAAATTCATCATTACTGCCATTGAGTACTTTACAAAGTGGGTTGAAGCTATACCAATGACTTATATCACTGGAAAGAAAATATCCAAATTCATCCTCCTTTACATCATTTGTAGATATGGAGTTCCACAAGCCATCGTTACTCACAATGGACGCCCATTTAAAAATTAGGAAGTCGGTGACTTATGCAATAAATTCCATATCCAACATAGGTTTTCCACACCTTATTATCCCTAAAGTAACGACCAAGTTGAGGCTTTTAACAAAACTATCATCAAAATTCTTAAGAAGACAGTCAATGAAGCTGGTCATGGTTGTCATCTACAACTTAATCCAACCTTGTGGGCTTATCGAACAAGCATTAGAACTCCTACTGGTGCTACACCCTATGCTCTTGTGTATGGCACTGAACCTATGTTACCTATTGAGGTCAAGATCCCATCACTGAGAGTTTCATTACAACATATCATTTCTGATGAGGAGTACAGAATATCCAGATTGAATGATCTAGAGCTACTAGATGAAATATGCCTCACTGCACTCAATCACCTTCAAGTCTGTCAAAACTATCTTCACCATAGTTATAGAAAAAAGATCAAGGAAAGAAGGTTCCAGGTAGGAGACCTTGTCCTCAAAGAATGGGGCATAGTCATTTTCTTTTGTATCTTGTGTTTGTGGGATGATCTTATTCTCCTACTATGCCTAATGGTATCTTGTACATGTTGGGATTAGCATCTTACATATTAATATTTTTTGCATCTGAGGACCTAACAAGCCTTTTATGTACTAAGACTATTCTATGCTAAGACTATTTCCCATACATATAACCAATAAGGTTTCTTTATGTTTAGTGGAAATAAGCTTAAACCATTTGCTTGCAAAGTTAAAGTCCATCTCAGAACAACTAATATTCATATCTTGTGTATGTTGGATCAACATCTTGACCTCATATGGTAGACAAGATTGTATTATGCTGGATGGATTGGATACATTGTCACCCTGGTCTTTATACCTTGGTGCATAATATCCATATGTTATATCAAACATAAGGATTGCAATCTCTAAATTTGTGTGCAACCATTGCTAAGAAGTTGCATCTATATCAATCATCCATGCATTTATCCTATAATAAAATTCATAGCTCTTATAAGGATTGATCAGGAAAGTACTGTACACTAGCCATGTATCCTCGCCAGGGTTCAGGGCTAGGCTGGGCCTCGAGCGGGGGTTTGGGGGCAGCAGCCCCTAAGAAGCAGGGGTTCGGGGGCGGTAGCCCCCAAGAAATTTTTTTTTAGGGCTGACTTAAAAAAATCCTAGTGCCGACTTAAAAAATCCTATTTTTTATGACCGACAAAAGAAAACCCTAATTTTTGTAACCGACAAAAAGGCTTGATAAAAAGAAGCCAAGGGTTAGGGTTTGGGCATTGTATTGTAGCATTTGCAGCGGTATTGAGTTGCAGGGATTACTGATTGTAATCGGTTTGATTTACTGGATAATAATATTGGACTCTCTGTTTGGTGGATGTAGCCCGAGTTTGGGTGAACCACATTAAATCTTGTCTCTTGCTGTTATTAATTCTGTGTATTTCCATTTCTCTGTTTAATCTTTATTTGCATTTAATTGATATCTTCTGCCGGCTAACCCTAACAAGTGGTATCAGAGCGGGTTGTGTTCGATTATCGTCTGCAGGAAGGTCTCACAATTGAGTGGGAGCGATGGCGGACGAGGGAAGATTAAAGGTCGATAAATTCAATGGGTAGAACTATTAGTTATGGAAGATGCAGATGGAGGATTACCTCTATCAAAAGGATTTATGGATGCCGTTGGAAGGAGTAGCCAAGAAACCGGCAACAATGTCTGATGAGGATTGGAATCTTCTTGACAGAAAGGCACTGGGAACCATTTGGTTGTGCCTGGCACCGTCGGTGGCATTCAATATAACAGAAGCGAAGACAACAGATGGTCTAATGAAAGCTTTGGCTAAATTGTATGAAAAACCCTCAGCCTCAAATAAGGTATTTCTTATGAAGCATTTGTTTAATCTGAAAATGGTTGAAGGTGGATCTATGACAGATCATTTAAATGAATTTAATACTATTGTCAGTCAATTGACTTCTGTAAATGTAAAATTTGATGAAGAAGTTAGAGCTCTCTTGATATTATGTTCATTGCCTAAAAGCTGGGATAGTTTGGTAATGGCGATTAGTAACTCTGTTTCTGGTTCAAATACCCTAAAATTTGATGATGTTGTTGGTGTTATTCTGAGTGAGGAAATTCGTAAGAAAAGCTCAGGTGGATCCAAATCAAACAGTGTTTTGAATGCAGAAAGCAGGGGCAGATCAAAGGAGAGAGGAAAAGGTTCTGGAGGTCATGGGAAGTCACGAGGAAAATCAAAGGACAAAAGATCCCAAACCAGAGGACAGAAGGATTGCTGGTATTGTGGAAAACTAGGTCATCTGAAGAAAGATTGCTGGTCTTGGAAAAATAAAGGAGACAAACAAGAAGGCAATAAGGAAGCAAATGTGGTAAGTAATAAATCTGAAGATGATGCTTTGATTCTTTCCCTAGATAATGCTGATGATTCATGGGTTTTAGATTTAGGGGCCTCATTTCATGCTACGCCCCATAGAAGTTATTTTCTTGATTATGTCCAAGGGGATTTTGGGCTGGTTTATTTGGGAGATAACGAACCCTGTCAAATTGTTGGAAAGGGAAGAATCAAGATTAAGTTGCAGAATGGGAATCGTTGGCTACTACAAGAGGTGAGGCATGTTCCAAGGCTCAGTAGGAATTTAATTTCAGCAGGGCAGCTAACTGAACAAGGTTGCACTGTTACATTTACTAATAAAAATTGGAAGGTTTCAAAAGGTGCCTTAGTAGTAGCAAAAGGTGTGAAAGTAGGCACCTTATATCTTTGTACAAGTCATACTGTTCCTTCTACTTTAGATGTTATAGAGGAAAAATAAATAGGTTCAGGAACAGTTGCTGTAGGTTTGCAGGAAGAGACTGGAAAAGTTGCTGCAGGTTCTGAAACAACACTGTGGCATAACAGACTTGGGCATATGAGTGAAAAAGGTATGAAGGTACTTCATTCTAAGAAAGTTTTACCAGGTTTGAAATGTATTAATATGGATTTCTGTGAAAGTTGTGTGTATGGAAAACAAAAGAGAGTCAATTTTCTCAGAGATGGGAAGCAAAAGAAAAATGAAAAGTTGGAGCTTATGCATACAGATGTATGGGGACCAGCTCAGGTATCTTCTTTCGGTGGCTCTCGGTATTATGTTACATTCATAGATGATGCTAGGAAGGTCTGGATTTATTTCCTTAGACAGAAATCTGATGTATTTGAAACATTTAAGAAATGGAGAAGCTTGGTTGAAAATGAGACAGGTAAACGATTAAAATGTCTCAGATCTGATAATGGCGGTGAGTATTGCAGCAAAGAATTTAAAGATTATTGTTCCTTTAATGGAATTCGTAGGCAGAAAATGGTTCCAGGGACTCCACAGGAAAATGGAGTGGTTGAACACATGAATAGGACAATAATGGAGCGTGCAGGGACCATGAGATTGCATGCTGGACTGCCTTTAAACATGTGGGCAGAGGTTGTCAACACTGCTGTATATTTAATTAACAGAGGTCCTTTAGTTCCTTTGGGCTGTGGTATTCTAGAGGAAGCATGGACTAGCAAGAAGGTGAGTTATTCTTTTCTAAAAACCTTCGGCTATAAAGTATTTGCACATATAGATTCTGAAAATAGAACCAAGCTGGATGAGAAATCAAAAAAATGTACCTTCGTTGGATATGGCATTGATGAATTTGGTTATAGGCTTTGGGATTTTAAAAATCAAAAAATTGTGAGAAGCAGGGATGTTATATTCAATGAGAAGGTCTTGTACAAAGATCAATTGCAGCAGCATGAGAAGAAAGAAAAGGATTATGTGGTGCTGGATGATACTCCAAATAGTGATGTTCTAGTGGCTCCTCATGCTCCGCAACAGCAACCAGAAATACCACAAACTCCAGTGAATGTTAGACGGTCAACAAGGATAAGTAGACCTCCTGAAAGGTTTTCTCCCTCTTTGTATTCTATTTTGTTAACAGATGCTGGTGAACCAAAAGGGTATGATGAAGCTATGTAGGTGAATACACAAGTTCAGTGGGAGCTTGCCATGAAAGAGAAATGGACTCCTTGCTGAAAAATCAGACTTGGGAATTATGTAGGTTACTTGCAGGAAAAAAGGCTTTACCAAACAAATGGGTTTACAGGTTGAAAGAGGAAGATGGAGGTAAGAAACGATTTAAGGCCAGGTTAGTTGTAAAAGGATTTGCACAGAAACAGGGCATTGATTTTGATGAGATATTTTCTCTGGTTGTCAAGATGACTTCTATTCGTACTATTTTAAGTATTGTGGCTGCTGAAGATTTGCATTTGGAACAGCTAGATGTGAAAACTGCCTTTCTCCATGGTGATATGAAGGAGGAGATATATATGGCACAACCACAAGGATTTGAGGTCAAAGGTAAGAAGAAACAAGTGTGCAGATTGAAGAAGAGTTTGTATGGCCTGAAACAAGCACCTCGGCAATGGTATTTGAAATTTGATGGTTTTATGGTTGAGCAAGGCTATAGTAGGTGTAATTCTGACCATTGTATTTATTTTAAGAGGTTGGATAATGACAGCTACATTATTTTATGTTTATATGTTGATGACATGCTTGTAGCTGGGTCTAACATGGATCACATCAGAGAGTTAAAACATCAGTTAGCATAGTCATTTGATATGAAGGATTTGGGGGCAGCAAAACAAATCCTTGGTATGAAAATTTGCAGAGATAGGAAGAATAGAAAATTGACTCTATCTCAGGCTGCTTATGTTGAAAAAGTGTTGCAGAGATTCCATATGGAGAATGCAAAAGTTGTCAGCACACCTTTGCCTAGTCATTTGAAATTGACTAAGGAAATGTGTCCAAAGACACAAGAGGAGGAAGAAAAAATGTCCAAGGTACCATATGCTTCAGCTGTAGGAAGTTTAATGTATGCCATGGTATGCACGAGACCGGATATTGCACATGCTATCGGAGTCATTAGCAAGTATATGAGTCATCCCAGATTTGAGCATTGGAATGCGGTAAAATAGATTCTCAGATATTTGAGAGGTACATCTACTAAACACTTATGTTTTGGGGGCTCTGATACTAATTTAGCAGGTTATGTAGACTTAGATTTGGCAGGGGATATTGATACCAGGCGGAGTACTACAGGTTATGTCTTTACTGTAGGAGGAACATCGGTCAGTTGGATTTCCAAGTTGCAAAAGGTGGTTGCTTTATCCACCACAAAGGCAGAATATGTAGCTGCAACAGAGGCAAGCAAGGAGATGATATGGCTGCAATCTTTCATGGAAGAATTGGGTAAACAACAGGCTAACAGTTCTTTGTATACCGACAATCAGAGTGCCATACATCTTGCAAAGAATTCTGCTTTGCATTCAGAGACCAAACACATACAGTTGAGGTATCACTTCATTCGGTCGGTGTTGGATAATGGACAGTTAAGGCTGGCAAAGATACATATAGATGAAAATCCAGCGGATATGTTTACAAAGGCAGTGACAAGGGAGAAGCTGAGCTCCTCTTCAGCTTTAATTGGTCTTCTAGATTGACAACAACAAAAATAGAACAGTAGAGTCCAGGGTGCTTCTTTCCAGTGGGAGCTGCATGCGCAGCGGTGTCGTCCAGGCTCAGTCTCCAAGTGGGAGATTGTTGGTAGGTGGCCACTAATTAGGAAAGTACTGTACACTAGCCATGTATCCTTGCTGGGGTTCGGGGCTGGGCTGGGCCCCGAGTAGGGGTTTGGGGGCAGCAGCCCCCGAGAAATTTTTTTTAGGGCCGACTTAAAAAAATCCTAGGGCCGACTTAAAAAATCCTATTTTTTATGACCGACATAAGAAAACCCTATTTTTTTGTAACCGACAAAAAGGCTTGATAAAAAGCGGCCAAGGGTTAGGGTTTGGGCATTGTATTGTAGCATTTGCAGCGGTATTGAGTTGCAGGGATTGCTGATTGTAATCGGTTTGATTTACTGGATAATAATATTGGACTCTTTGTTTGGTGGATGTAGCCCGAGTTTGGGTGAACCACGTTAAATCTTGTCTCTCACTGTTATTAATTCTATGTATTTCCATTTCTCTGTTTAATCTTTATTTGCATTTAATTGATATCTTCTGCCTACTAACCCTAACAAATTTCACCTACTTTCTTCTGTTCATCATCATCCATGTCTTTATTATCTTCATCCTACAAAACAAGTGTGTTAGACATACATCACCCTATATCATTATCATATATCATCATATCAATATATTTGCATAACATAGATTATTGTACACTTCATTTGCATAAAGCCATCATTATATTTATAGAGATCAAAACCCTAATTTCTTCTGAGCCAAACCCTAATTCTTCTCATCCATCCCTTGTTTCTCCCACCCAATCCCCAAATTCTTCGTGTCACTCTAGTCTATCCTAGTTTTGTCAACTAATCGCAAGTCAACCCAGTCTCTTCCCGGTAGCCTGGTTTTCCTCTCGAGGGGCATCACCTGCCAGTTTCACTGGGGCATAGCGTCAATCATATCTTCTTTGAAACAATGTCCTAAAGTACATTGTCTCAAAGAGGGGCAAAATGTAGACACCCAAAATTGACCCATCGTACCATTTAATGATTTGTCGCATTATTCACCATTGCATATGTTGATTTTGTATAGCACACTTGTATCAATTATCTATTCTCTTCTAAATCATCCATTTCTATCATTAATTAATTTCATCTATTTTCATTATCTTTATTCTTCTATTTTCTATCTATAATTAAATAATCTGTAATTATTTAATTATCCCATTATTCTTCTAAAATTAAATAAAATTTCTAAATTTATTTAATTTATCCTTTTTAAATAAATAAAATTAATATTTTATTTATTTATCTTCTCATCATGCATATAAATTAAATTTATTTATTTATTTAATTTATATTTATTCTTCCCATTTTTTAAATTTAGCCTTTTCCTCCATCATTTAAAAATAAATAAAATAAATTTATTTGTTTAATTTATTTTTATCTTATCATTTTTCTCTTTAATCACTTTCTTCTATGTGTACAAGTTGGCCTTGTCCATAGTTTGTCAAAAATTAAACACAAAAAATGAATTAATTGGTCTAAAAATCAATTATCCTTGTCATCCAACTCTTAAAATAGAAAAGCATCCTATTTTAAGAAAATCAATCTTATCTCCACCAACAAAGCCAACTAAATCATTTAATAAAAGCTATCCCTATGGACACATGTCTTGTACACATTCATCCACACCTCTTGAATTATCTCAACCGTTCATATAGCCACTTTTTCTCCACCGTTGATCAATCTTAGTTGAGAGCTATATATACACCCTCTCATTTCATTCCATCTAACACACTCTCTTTAGTGTATAGATTATCATCTTATGCATATCACATCCATTGAGCATCCATTAAGCACTTTGAGCATATTATTTATCATCATGGCAACTTTGGCAACTATGGTTCTTCACTTTTGAGAAGCAATCCACATTCAACCAAGGAATCTATACAATCTAGGTGACATTGTTCTTTGATTTGTTTTCATTTTGTGTCATTTAGATAGATTTCTTGAAGGTGGTAGGATTGGTTTTTGATTATAATGCTTGATCTTGTTAACCTACTTTTTCATGCTCACACAATTAGGTCTCACAACAATAGGTACAAAACAATGTATGAGTACAAGTCACTCCTCCAACAGAGTCAATAGAGCAAAACTGTGCACTCAAGTGTGCAAGTCTCCCCATGCAAGGGGGCAAGTAAATCTCTTCAACAAACATTGGTCTCTCAAAGACCTCAAGGAACATCAACTTGGGACTTCACAAAATCTTTAAAAAAATCTTCAGAAAAATCATAAAAATTAGAAAGTTGATAAAACCTAAAAAATTGTAATTTTTTTAAAAAACCTCTAAAAATTGAATATGTTCAAAATCTGCAATAAAAGGATAATTTGTTTTTCTCATCTCTAGCTTAACTTGTGTTTGTCATATTTTTTTTCTTTAGTTCTTGCCATGTTTTCATTTTGTGTGTATCTCATAGGTCTTCATGGTGATGTGAGGTGACTCAAGTACACTCAAAACTCATGAATCAATGGTACGTTTTCTTGTTTCCATTTCAATGCTTATTACAAAATACATCATGAAGTCAAACTACTACTTGTCATTTTAGGTACAAATGTGGGAAAATGACAACAGGTAAAGCCACATTCAGGAACGGTACCTACCTTTCATGTAGAATGTTGTCGAGCTAAGGGGGTAAATATTTAAGTATGAGAAAGACACATAGGCCTACATGGTAGTCTGATGATCAGTTATAGTCCTAATCATGTACATGTAAGCATGAAATATATACAACTTGTCAACAACTTCTCTCTTGGTGACACATTTTTATTTGTTTTGTTCTTTGTTTATGTTTCTCTAATCTTCAAGCTGACCTTCTAAGGTACTGCACATTGTCATCCTAGTCACCTAATGTCATCGCCCAAATTTTGTATCTATCACAATGTTTCATACCGTGTAGATATTACATATATTTATATGATATTATGATGATGATATATGTTACATTATGAACTATATCTGGTTAACTAATTTCAATTCATAGTTGGATATGTGCAGTTGATATATTTGATTATGTTACATTAGTATGACATGATTTATGTACTATCATGTGTTTATATATTGATATTATTTGATGTTTTTAAACTACAATCTAATTTTTTGGGTGTGACAGGATCTTCAACAACCTCTCACCAAAAGGGTGAGTATCATAGAGGAGAAGGGTCTAGCGGTTCAGAGGTTGACATGTATGATACTCACACATGCACTAGAGCATATAATGTAGTTGCATATTACATTGGGTATAATAGTAATGTAGTTATTTTAGGATTAAGGTGCCATCAACCTTGTAAATCCTATGTAATTTATTACTCCTATTATTGTTTGTAAATCACCCATAAGGGATGAAAGGTTTCGCCAGCAATGATCTTGTTTCAGTCATATGTTTATATCTGGTCCCTGACGCTAATTCATCCACATTTTATTGTAAATCTGGACCGTTCATCATTAGGTCACAGATTTGACAGTTGATATTATGTCAATTTTCTTTCCCTAGAAGGAAACCCCCTTTTATAAGGATATATGCACTACATTTTTAGTAGAGTTGAGAGTAATAGGCATCGTTGGATTGAAGATTGAAGAAGAAGAGGAACTGCATTTATTGTAATCTCATATTTGAAAATAATACAACTTGGAGCCTCTTTTCTTGGTGGATTTTTTTACCTAAAAGGGTTTTATCCATGTTACATACTGTGTTATGTGTTTAGTTCTTGATGTATGTTATTTCTGTTGCAATCTCCATTGATTCTACATTATTTAGAGGACATTAATAAGGTTTGAATTATATTTCCATTATGTGGTTTGCACCTTCATTTCTAACAAGTTAATCATCTTGAGTATGATAAATTATCTTTTGGTGATTTTATTCTTGTGGAGTTATTAAAATTTAATTATTTTCGAAAGGAAAAATTTGTATGTGTGTGTGTGTGTATATATATATATAAATAGAAGTTTAAATAAATATATATTAATCATATTTATATATATTTCTATATATATGTATGTGTTTATTTTATAATTAAAATCACACATACGAATATATAAAAATATAAGATATTAAATATTAAAAAACCAATAGCTATTGGCAGACGGGAATAGTAATAAAATATATTTGTTGGAAACTTACGAAATAATTTACATTGTCTCACTACCATGGAAAGGTAGAAGTAGTTGTATTTTTCCTCCATGAACATTGGTCAAATAAATGCATGAAATTTTAATGTTTTTTTATCATCAATGTTGGAATGTCTGAAAGGCCCAAGGCCACCTGGAAGCTCCCCATGTATTCACATGTTGTAATGAAAAACATTTTAATTAACATCTAGAATTTTTTGAGGGACATTGGTAAGGAAAATAGGGGGAGGAAAATTGGGAAAAAGAGGAATGTTGTTAGAAAAAACACATAAAGAGAAAGGACAAGGAAGAGGAAGGAGAGAAGGAAAAGGGTTGTAGGAGAAGTAATTAGAAGTATTTGGAAGCTACAGACATGTATGAGCAACCTGATATTGCAATTATTTGGTTATCTTGCAATGCTATAATTTTAATTCTATTCTGAGAAATGCAACAATGAAATGAAAGTAAATTCTTCCATGATAAAATCAATGCTTCAATGGCATGATTTATGCTTTCAAATTCAACTTGAACAATTGCCATTTACCAGACCTGTAGAATGAAATTTTAGTACAAGATACTAATTGGGTATTTTGACAGTGAAACACCACATGTTTTCTCTTCTTATCTGGCTTATTTAAGCCATGAATACAAAGTGAATTCACCAAATAGAACAAACCCTTGAGGTACCTATGTTTAATAGTGAAATCTAAGAATAAATTTATCAAAAACAAAAAAATATTATCATTGTGGAGGGCATAGGACAGGTCACGCCTGCCAGAGAGGTGAGCCCTCTTTCCCGGTTGCTCCTCTCTAAAGTCTTGAACAAAGGTGGTAATAAATGATTGCAATACAAAAACATTGCCTTGAAATTTAAGGCGTCTAAAGCTTGTATTATCCATCAAACCAAATAAATCAAAAGTTTCAAACAAAAATGAGAGAGATAACACTACTGGGCGCAACCTGACTGTAAGCACCAAAATCATGCACAACCTCCACGAGGACCCTGATGATGACTCACAATCCTTGTCAAATACATGTATGCATGAAATAATGCCCTCTTAGCAGTGATTCTCTTAGTAGCATTTGGATTTTTCCTCCTCTTGTTGTTTCCCCTTTGTCATGCTAACCTTCTCCCTACTTTCGACACTTTTAGACACTTGTTGATTCTCATTTCCTGTGCTTGTGACTTTGTCCCTAAGCCTTGTATTCATCTATTTGTTGTAATTTGACCTTTCCCTAGTGTTTTTCATCCATTCCCACCCCTAGGAGCCTTCTAGAGGACCTCCCAAGCCATCTCCAACTTTTAGTTTTTAGTTTCGGTTAACCAATACAAATCCCCCCTATTATTTCAGGATCTCCCTTGAGAGATTTGACTTTTGCAAGTGTAGATTTGGCTTTTGACCCCCTTTTGACTAGTTTTCAGAGGCAGTTCACCTCCTTTTCACCTAACTAACAATCTCCAACCCCGTTTATTAGTCCAAGACCTCCTCTCTATGGGTTTCCTGTGGGTTGCCCCCGGGTGACTAGAACTAGTGAAGGGGTGACCCTGTCATCTTTTCCAGCTGTGGAAAAATTTGAGTTTTGGACATGAAAAAGCTCCATTTTGACCCATTTTTCTTCCTATTTGGATGAGTTTTTGGTCTAAACATAGAGTTAGCTATTCCAAGCCTCCAAGCATGCATAATTAGCTCCTTTATATCTCAACTTGTCAACTTATGCATTCTTGTTAACTTTGTTTCTTCTTTAGTGATAAGCTATATTGGCTTGATCACTCCCTAATTAGCCCAGATCACTCCTTGGTCTTCTGAGTTAACTCTCCAATCAAGGGAGTTAACTCTCCATCCTCTCCCACCTCTCATAGCCTCTTTCAACCTATAAATGCTCCTCACCTCTCCATTGTTTTCCAAGTTGGAGAATGCTCTTCCCTTCTTCACAAGCTTTTTCAAGCTTTTTCACAGGCCTTTGAGCCTCTTTCTTCATTTCTTTCTTTAGTTTTTCAAAGCTTCAAAGATTTCATGCCATTAGTCTTCATTGTTGCCAAGCTTCAAAGATTTCCCATCAGAGGCAATTTCATTTGTGCATCCAATCTTTTTCAGTTTTTTTCTCTCCAACTAGCATCCATATGCTCATACAGAACATTCGAGCCTTTTGCTTTTATTGTTGTTTCATCCAAGATTTGCTAAAATCTTCATATAGTGTCTATACGCTGCCCAAATCACAAGCCACAGTGCTCACAAGCTCACATTGAGCTCACATTCAAGCTTTCAAGAGCTCTTTTTGCATTCCTTTTCTTATTGTTGCCAAGAGGATCTCCTCGCTGCTACAAGAGGACAAGTGGTTGCCAACACAAGGATGTTTGAGGGTAGTGAAGGCTCATATGTCTCTTATTTTAGGTTCCTTATTGCTTTTCTTTCATAGTAATTATAAAATCTCAATTTTTTCTTGGAAATAGTAAATGCATGTTTCCATTTCCTTGATAGACTAAGTAAGATTTTGCATTGTTAGATTAGTTCACTTTCAAAAGTTCTTAGATTGGTTTTATTTCAAAGCAATTTAATTTTCCTAGAGTAATTGGTCCAAAACTCCAAAAAATTAAACAAAAACATAGATCAAATTGCATTACTTAACTTCATATTGCATACATATTTCAATTCCCAGATTAGAAAAAGCACTATATTTCCATAAAGATCTAAAAAAGCACAAAAATATTGTTTTGCACTCATATAGGCTTGCATGCATCCAAAAAGCAAAAAGTACTAAAACATTAGCATCACAAAGCAATTACAAACCCTTGATTCTAACACAAGGTCAACTTTGGTCAACATTAGTCAAACCCTTGATTCCAACACAAGGTCAACACAAAGTCAAATCTTATGTCAAGAAAACCCTAAGTCAAACCCTAAGTCAAAATTGAAGTTAACTTCAACTATCTCTCTCTTGGTTTGGGCTCACGAATGTGCCCTGGGCTTAGAGGCGAGTGGGTGAGGGCAATCCTCGATGAGATTGAAAAGATTCACCCTAGACCACAATAAGATCAACAAATAATTCAACAACAAAAACATAGGTTGAGGATATTCCAAACATAGGTTATCATCCAACAATTCAAAGAACAACTCCAATTCAACATAAGTATCAATGAAAATAATCATTAACCTACACAGCGTTGGAATCTTAGGAATCCAAATAGAAGAACAGTGACTAGTGACCCTTTGGGTCATATAGCTATTTAAACAATGGTCACATAACATCATATTAGAATCAATGCACAAGAAAGACCCCACGACCGGCTGACCACTCTTTGTGAAGTCTAGCTCTCAAGTGAGCCAGACCACCCTTGTGTCTCACCTCCTCTTGATTGGCTACTCCCACGAGAGAGAGAGAGAGAGAGAGAGAGAGAGAGAGAGAGAGAGAGAGAGAGAGAGAGAGAGAGAGAGAGAGAGAGAGTTTCACCCTATGGCGAGGAGAGGGTTCCATGTGCGTGCCAAAGCTAACTCAACTGCCCTAAGCTACCAAGTCATGTTTTTGAGTGTACACTGACAACAAACCATCCATTATTTGTAAATAAAAATGAGAGATACACTGTTGGGTAGGCCAATGTTTACTGAAACAGGTAGATGGAAAAATTATAAATTTACTTCATACCAGCTAGAGAGTGATATTCTCTGGATGCAAAGAAAAACTTATTGGGAAAATGGCACCTGTATAAGGAAGGCACAGCCATTTAATAAGTCTTTGGAAACCCTAAATGATTTATTTGTTTCATTGATGCTTTTACATAATTTAATTAAAGTGTGAGTTTTTAATTCATTCAGGGAAGTGAAACAAATTGGGTTAAGATTTATTTCTTTTTAATAGAATGATTATTGAATAATTAAAATATTCAATTAAATTAAAATGATGAAAGTCCAAACAAATTGGGTTATCATTGTGATGCAGGAGCATCAACCTGGTGCATTTCATGTCATTTTGGCAAAGTTGGAATTTTGATGTTAAGTGTTTTGTTTTGGTTGTTTGAGGTCAATAAGGTCATGTAAGACCATTTGTGGTCATTTAAAACCATAGTGTAGTGTTTTGATGTCATATGGCAAAAGTTGTAAAAATTGCTCAAATATTATCAATATTATCAATGTTGTAATGACAACTCTTAAAACTTTGATTAAAAAACTGTTGGGGGATCAGTTGGAGGTTGGTACGTGATTTTAATAGCATAAATATTCCTTTTAAACATGACCAAAGGGTTGGAGAAGAGTTTGAAGAAGAAAAACATCAATTTTGACACACTTTTTATGCATTTTCTGTGTAATCAGACTGTAAACCCAAGGTGTATGACCCTGTACGGTACAGTACGGATCTACAACTAGTTGGGAAAGATGGAGAATCTTTTTTTCTTTAATTTTCTTTTTGTTTTAGGAGATTTCATTGAGTTTTGTGCATTTTAGAGCAATTTTAGTAAAAATAGGTAGGATTCAGCCTAGGGTTTCCAACCATGAATAAAAAATTCATTTCTTGAGTTTCAACCATTGGAAAATTCTGAAAACTTCAGGAAAGTATTTTTTTGATGTGTTCTATAATATTTTCAAGGTTTGGAGTTGATATCTTTTGATCCTAGAAGGTTATGCAAGGTTATAGGTGTTGATCTGCAGGGGACAGTTATGAAACCTAGGGCATTGAGTTGTCTTTGCATTTTTTATGCATAGTTGTTGATGCTTGATTTGGGAAACATTATTAGGGGTCCTTAGAGCTCTGTAAAAATTAGAATACATTTAGGCGGTCTTATTTCATTCATTGTTACATGAATTGCTAAGTTGTATTGCTGGAAATAGGCCTAATTAGGAAGAGGACAGTCAAAATTTGCCCTAATCCATACAAAGAAACCACATCCCATTTTTGGATATGTGTATTTATGGCCAAAAGGGTATTCCAAACAGGTCTTATATTTTGAATAGAGGGTCTATAATGAAATTTATGATCAAAAAGGTCATTTTGAAAGGCTACTAGGCTATTAGGGGACTGAACTATAACAACAAGGTTTGCATCTTGAAAGAATGAAAGTAATCCATTCTAGCATGATAGGAGAGCGTGAAAGAGTGCTATCATGCCACATGTGTCATCAAGTGCAAGGCTAAGTTAACTAGGATGAACAAGTTGTAAGATTGCCTCAAGTGCATGGTGTTTGAGTCAATGTTTGAATGTAAGTCAAGTTGAATCAAGAAAATTCTTTGTTGTTTCTCTGCATCACATTGTTTATTGTAAAACATGATTAGTTGAAACATTTATGATGAGTGATTATCAATATAATTCATTTTATTATTGAAATAAATTAAATTAATTATTTAACACCGGAAGGCATGCATGATATGGTGTAGATGGTGTTTATGTTACAAGATGAATATGTTTCCAAAGGATTGGAACTACTTATAATTAAGCATGCAACTTGTTGGTTGAGAAAATGTTCTAATGAGTTCGCCATATTTGAATTTATAGAATTGCATATTTATATGTTTGCATGTAGCAATGGGTAGAATGCATTTAGCTAAATTCATATACACAGATCATGCATATCGGCCTTGAAGAGCTAGGCTCTTCGTGATGGGTTGGGCTACTTGTGTGGGTAGCACAAGGAAGTCTTCAACTTTTTGGTGGGGTGGAATTCGCCTCTATGATGTTCTCTCTACTTCGGGTACAAAGGAGGAGCATTTGGCAAGAGATTGCACTGAGATGCCATGGATACATAATGAGCTATATTCATTATTGAAAGAAAAATTATGTATGAAAATTGTACTTGAAAATGTATTGAATTCCATTATATACAAAGTTGAGTAATTGCCAACTTGTGAATTTGATTTATTCTCTATGTCACATTTCCTATGTATAAAGGAAGCTGATGGATATGTGAGACCAATGGATAAATTAGTGATGTATGACACTAATGAATTAGATGGTTGTTTATTCCTATGTAAAGTGTATTATGCAAAATTGTAAATTTGTGCTTTAAATATGATATATATTGTTATATGTAACATATACATCATAGTTATTGTTATAGATTTTATTATATATCATTTGTAACATTGATGAAATCATGTGGATGCTATGATGCTTAACATTGTCATTTTATGTTATCTTGTTCTTTGACATGGTGTCAATGAGAATTATTTACTGATTGAATAATGCTTGATGTGGTATTATATCATTATTCTAATTATTTTATATGGTGATTTGTGAGGACTTCTTACACCTAACCCATGTTTGAAAAATCATTCATGTCATTTTCTAGCCCTAAAAACATGACCAATTCACTTCACAAGAGGGGAAATTCACTTTCCCTATGGGTTTTTTCATCATTTCATCCTTCTAGAGCCATCTAATCAACCTTTTGAAGCCTTCATACCTTCAAATTGCATGTCCAAGCCTTGTTTCCTCGATCACCCCTTATGTCTTCACGGTCTCCTCAGGGTGACCCTACACCTGAACTAAGGCCTCCAAGGGTGGCCTACCCTAGTAAAATGAGTGACCCACTTTGTGTATATCCTATGTCTCTTTTGAAACCTCCAAAACCATTTTCAGCCCTTTTAAACCATTCTCCAACCCTGAAACCACATGTGCAAACCTCCTTTTGTGGGTCACCCCTTATGTCTTTAGGGTCTCTAGGGGTGACCTTGCATTTTAAGTGTGGTCTCTAGGAGTGGCCTGCCCTGGTAAAAGGAGTGACCCACTTCTCAAAAGGGGTAAACTTGTCATCTTTTGTCATGCATGTTTTCTTCCAATTCTAGCCCAAATTTGCTCTATTTTGACTCCTGATTGCAAGATTCTTCATGCCTAACTAACTGCCAACTCCCCCTAACTATTTCAAGACTCTCAATCAATGCATTCTTGACTTCCAGTGAATCTTTTCTTATCTCTCAATCACTCATGTGTTATCTCCATTTCTTCTTCTATGATCTACTCTCCAACCATTTTTCACTCCCATCAAAGCTAGATCACTCATCAATCAATTATATTAACTCCCCAATCACCACCACCTTTGGTATAGATTTCAAACCTATAAATACCCCTAACCTCTTCATTATTTTTCAATGTGGGAATGCTCTTCTCATCTTCACAAGTTTTTTTAAGCTTCCTCATAGTCCTTTGAGCTTTTTAGTTTCTTTCTTTAGTTTTTGTTTTTGCAAAGCTTCAAAGATTTTGCTTAGGAGGAAAATTATTTAGTATTGCATCTCTGCTCTTATTTCACTTTGCATATAGTTTTCTCCATAATGTATGTGCAGGGCTTCGCATGCCTTTTGTTTATTTGCATAGCTTCATTGCTCAAGCCCATTATGTTTCATAGAATTCAAATGCTGGTATCAATCATCAACGTTTTCTAATTCTTTTATCTTCAAAGTTCAATTCAATTTTAATTTCTCTCATCTTCACCCCTGTTGCCAAGAGGACCCCACTATTGCAGAGGAAGAGAGGCTTTCCATGAAGGACTTTTGAGGACTTGCCAGGAACTGACGCCCAATTCATATCAAGTTCCTTTGATGTTTTGAATAGTAATTAGAACATATATTTTCTCTTGAGGAAGTAAATAATTTGTTTTCTTTTCTCTTGATAGGAAATTTTATTGTTTATTGCTTTAGATTATATTTGCTTTTAATTACTTAGCTTTTAAAAAATTAATAATATTTATCTATAAAACTTGTCACACTTATTATGCTACAATTTTGAATTTGTTAATAGGTATAGTGAATTCTAGGATACTCCTAATAGCCAATGCTTATAGTTAAGGGATCTTGATAATATTTGTTATTGTGTAGGATAAATAAATAAATCTACCCATGCACTAAGGATGGTAAGAGAATTTACTACCTAGGGCTAATAGCCTCCAACATATACTTAGTGGCATACATTATGACATACATATACTTACTTAATAACATACTTTATATCAAGAAGTATTTAATATTTCAACTAAGGTATCATGAGGTTTTTAACCATTTATTTAAATTCACTTTTTCAAAAAGTCACTTAAGTTGTGACTTAATTCATAGGTGCTACGGAACATAGTCCCCCACCATGACTTAATTATGATTAATAGACAAAACAAGTTAAGCTTAATTAATTCTAAAAGGGTGAGCAACAGATCTCATCCATTGGATGAGATCTTTCTCCACCCTTGGATCTAGGATAACCCTTAGAGTTACCCTAATCCTTAAAGATTTCTTACAAAAAAGATTTTTTTTATTATTTTGCCCATTTATGTAGGGAAGGAGAGGGAAGGGAGAGACAAGGAAAATCGAAACCTTTATTTCCAAAGGAGCCAAGGGTTTGCTTGCATGTTTCCCTTGTTCTTTTAAAAAAAATTTATTTATTTCCATTCATTTATTTCCTTACAATAGAAATCTTTAAGTATTGGATTCTCATTTATTTATAAAATGAGATGACAAAAAATAATATATTTGAGATCATATATAAGTGTGTGTGTGTGTGTGTGTGTGTGTGTGTGTGTGTGTGTGTGTGTGTGTGTGTGTAATAGATATTATATATTATATATACCATTTTATTAGTATCATATTACATGTTATATTATAATATATATTATATTATATAATATCATAATATACGTATTATAAGGGAATTGAAATATATATGAGGCATTCGACTAAATTATACTATTTTGAATCAGATGGAACAATGGTGTGAGGCAATACAGAGCACCAAAAGGAAGGGTCAAAGTTGTTTGGGGCTTTAAGCCTAAGGGAGGCAATGACTCCCATGGTTGTGGCTCCCTTGTCAGTCATAGCCTCAGTTGTACCCATAGTGGGGTCATGGACCCCATGGGGTCATGGCTCCTTTTGAGCAAGTTGTCTTCCACCCACGATTCTACAAGGGGGCCATGACCCTCGTGGGGCCATGGCCCCTTTTGAGAAAGCTGTGTTGTGGCAGTAGGGTTTTGACCCTACCACCCACAGTTCTATTTTTATTTTTTTATTTATTTTTACCATAGTTTAAATTCAAACCTATCCCCTTTAGAATGCTTTGAACTAAAAGTAAAATAAAATCTATTTATATACTTTTTTATATAAATCTTCAACACAATTTATACATATATACTAAGTGTTCTCTCTCTCTCTCTCTCTCTATATATATATATATATATATATATATATACATATATATATATATATATATATATATATATATATATATATATATATATATATATATATATATATATATATAGATAGATAGATAGATCGATAGATAGATGGGTGAGGTGAGAATTCAAATATGTATTTGTGTTTACATAAATAAATTCTCTCTTTTTATTATTATCATTTTATTTTATTGAAATAAAATAAATAAATGATCTTTTCTTTTATATATATGAAGATGAAATATATATATGTATGTATTTGTGTTTACATACATATACATTTTTAAGAGGAAAACCAACATTGAAATAAGCAAGCAAATGTATTTATTCAACTCTTTTCTATTAAATGTGCAATAGATTCAACATTATTATTTTATTACCAACTCATTAAAGATCTTGAATACCACTCCCTCATTTGAACAATAATTACATTTGTACACATTAAACTTAGGAAATGCATAAATACTTTTAAACTTAGATACAATTCTTCTAAAATGGTTATTTGATTTTAACAATGCAACTAGCGTATTGTAAATTAGTTTAACAAAATTTTATCAATCCAAGAGCATTATCCATACAAGTCCACTCCTAAAATTACCTACAAGGAGTTTAATTTCTCATCTAAAAGTTACAACACCTTTAGTTACAAAAAAATAAAAATGATATATTATAGTAACTCTCCTCATACATTGCAATATTACATCTTTCTTATCCAATAGGTCTTCCCAAGTATTTTTTTTTAAGATTTGAAAACTATGTTGAGAAAACAATGGGGATATTAAAGCTCTCCACCCATCCATTATGACATCATAAAGCCATTGGAGTTTCTAGTCATCCTTCAAGCTAGGAGAATCAACAAGGACCCAAAGTAAAAGGGGAAACAACACAACAACAAGAAGCTACATAGAATTAAAATATGAAAATAGGTGTATCCCTCCAATCTCACCACCAAGTGAGATTGCTCAAAACTTCCATACACACACAAGATGGAACACATACTGCACTCCAATGTTAGAATAAACATCTCCTTGCAACTATTTCATACAAGAACATACAATGAAGGAAAATAATTCACAATAGAAGGTCTACAAGAGAATAACAATTTCTCACAATATCCACATACATAACACATAGAGGAAACTAGATCATTCACAAATAAATATTCATAAGAAAATAAAAACAATGGAAGAGAGGAGAGAATGACTTATCTCCCTCATTAGAGCTTGTTGACAAGGAGATCTTCCTTCCTTCTCCAAGATCCTTTTCTTTCCATCATAATCCATCAAGCACACCATTCCTAAATTTTCACACCCTTCAAGCACTCCCCCCCAAAATAAAAAATCCCCAAAGAAAAATCACTCCCCAAAAAATACAAGAATCCCCCCTAAAAGATCCAAATTATGAGTTTAAAAGGGAGTGCCATGTCACTCCTCACCATAAAATATGAGAGTGACACCCTCTTCCAACCTTTACCTACTACTTCACACAACTCCCCAAATTGACAAGTCTCATCAATGACATTCTGTTATGTCGTAAAATGTCCCCCTAGGACTTTTACCTCCTAAGTCTAGCTCCTAGGTCCCTTAGATTTAATCATGCATGTTAAAAATGAATCCCAGAGAAAAATTCCCCAAAACCCATGTCAAATAGAGCCTAGGGGTGTATCCTAAATCTTAATCAGGTCCCAAAATAGGCCCCTCAACTTGGGCGCCCGCGCCCCAGTCCAGACCTATTTTGTCGGGACCCAAAGTTTGGATGTCGGCTTGTGACCGTTAAAATCATTTACCTTTTTGACATCGAAAGTTTGAATTATGAAAGTTTAGAGGGAATGCATATTTAAGTAGATTAATGACTTCATTTTACACCTAGATGGATAATGCAAACTTTTGATTTTATGCTAAGGATATTCAAGGATTTCATTGTGTTTTAGAGTAGTATTGTGTTGTGTTTGTACTTGTTTGTTGCAGATTTATCTTCATCAATCCATCTCCTCATGGCATTGTTGGTTGTTTTAAATTCCCAACCCAATCTCAAGGAAATAGATCTATAAAATAGCCATTTCTAATAACTGATCTATCTCAAGGGATTGGGCAACGAATATTAAATGGGGTTTCAATCTATTTTCCTGTGCACTTTAGGATCTGCAAGGCCAAGGAGGGTGTTCCTCTTCTGAAACCAGTGTTTTACTTGAATGGGGGGGAGAGTTTCTAAATACTTTCTCAAAACATTGTTTCTAAAACAGATATGTTCCTTCTAGATTGCTTAAAGATTTTCTGATAGAGTAAAGTAATGGGCTAGAGTCTTAAGCTTCAACTTAATTCTTTGCAGAGGAACATGTAAACAAAAATATCATCAATATGAGTATAGAAATTAAAACTGTTCTTTGATTTATATGAAATGATCAGGGAGATTTAGATGAGGACAATAACCATAAAAAGATGAGTGCCTAAATCTGGGGTCACAAAGTCAAGAAACAAATATAAATGAACTTACCATAATAATGCACTCATAACTCTTATAAGAATATTGTAATGATGCATTGCATCACTGCACATTGAAATCAGATCAAACTAATTGTACTTGCTTATCTCTGCATACATCTACTATATTCAATATCTTTCTTGAAGCATTAAATCTACTCTTTGAGTAAAAGTCTTTTGGAATAGATATCCTTACATAGGAAAGACTATGAAGATGAATAATACTGATACTTGTTCAATTCATTAAAAAATATAGCAAAGGATACAACTGTCTAAACTTTAACAATATATTCCAAATGCTGAGTTTAACACAATTTTATACCAATAGTTGCAAGTACAAATGATTCTATTTCTCATAAAACACACCCAAAAGTAAAAAATACCTATTATGATATTATACTATGCTACAAAAAATTCCTCCAAGATCCTTGTCAATAGGTCCTGAATTCCCTTTTATAGAAACAAGGGAGCAAAACAAGCTTCAGACCTAGAAACATATGTCACCCTTTTATTTGACAAAATTGCACTAATCAGAAAATAGAGATAACTGATTGCACCTAGATATTTTCATGGGAACACAAGCTGTTACATGTATGTCCGCAAGACAACTTGTTCTTGGGAAGTGTGCCTTTGAAGAGGATGTAAAAAACTTTGCTGGCCTTTACTCTTTATCTACATTTTTATACCTTCCTTATGAGAAAATTGATGGTTGCACAAGAAAAAAAAAGATATCACTACAGGACAAATATATGCCTGAATTCTGAGAACAAGAAGATTCCCTTTTCTAACAAGGAGACTGGTAGGAGTACACTCTGAATTTTGAAAAAGGAGTAGGCAATGAGTATTTGGCTGTCCATACCTTTCACAATAGTTAATACTTCAAATATTAGGTAACTCATTATATTTCTTATCCCAGGCTTGATATTACTCCTCTGTGGGCCATTGAAAGTTGATGAGATTATCCACACAAGATAAATACTTATTATTGTACTTGGCCAGAATTGATCTAGCTTCCCTTGTAAAATCAACAGCTAGCTGACATGAATCCCATAGTTTGTTGATGCTTGTTCTAAATGGGGGAATATCTATCTTATTATTTTGACAGATGAAGAAAGATATGACAGCGATGATATTGCTGAATTGGAGAATCCATGATTGGGATGGCTTAATGTCACCACTCTTAGTTTTTATCGTAGGGATTATTCCAACCTTGTGATTGTCAAAACCTTGAATTAACTTCAATGTCCTTTCCTTAAGATGGTTTATAAATGCCTAGGATTCTCCTGCTTCTTTTGCTATCATATAGACTTGTTTAACATCCTTGGGAGCATTAGGATCATGATTTGCTCCTTTACAAATGCCTACTAAAGAAGTAGTCCTAGGGATCCATTTATTGATCAGAGGCACTGTTTGTTCCTTATCATCTGTAATTTTCTTAATGACTTGTGACAAGTCATAGTAACACTTATGGATTCCAACTGCTTGGCTTGACACTTTGTCCATTAACAACTCTAAAATACTTGAAACAATACACCAATTATCCTCTTGTTGTTTATCAAAAGCATTTGTAAAAATGTGTTCAAATGAATTGATTTATTTTTTATTAGTTCAGCTAGAGAAGAGGGTCCATAACCCTTTACAAAATAGCCCTCCGGGCTACATACCATTAACAAGCCAGAGACAGCACATTAAGAGCATAATAACAGCAGACAAAAAAACACCTAATCAAAAACAACAGAAACAAGAAAAGCAACCAGACACTAGGGACTATCATCCATCCCGAACTTGGCTAGGAAATCAAACAAGTCTTTGTAATCTCCAAGGCTATCGAGCCTCACCTGTTTGACCTTGTCATCCAAGTCCTTCACATCCTCAAATATCGATGCCACACGCTGCAGGGCCTTAGCAGCAAACTCGGCCATAATCTTCCACTTCTTCTGCATTCCCTCCATCTTCCTCTAGAGGTGCCTTAGGACCTCATCAGTATTATCACACAGGGAGAAAATCCCCTTGCTGTCTTGTCCCTTGAAAACCCTAGCAAGATCACCCAAGTCCTCAGAACTAGACTTGTTCATGGAGGTGAAATGACTCGCTCCTTCAACTTCATGTACATAATCAGAGGGGGTTTCCTCACCTCCTTCTTCCATTATTTCCTCAACAAACTCTGATTCATCAGAGCTCTCCACCCCCTGGGAGGTCACAGAAGGTTTGCTAGCAATGCGGGTAGACGGATGAACCCTTGGGTTAGCTACCTCTACACCTTCCCAACTACCAACAAGATTATGCTCAGTGTCCAGCTCCACAATTTTCACAGGCTCAACCACAGTCACAGCCTCCTTACCCTTCTTAGATTTTTTCTCAGTAGCCGCCCCTTCATCCTCCGAATCCAGTGTATCTCTTTTGGCCAACTTTTTCCTTGGCCCCAGGGTGGCATAATGCTGGGGTTTCTTCTTAGAGGTAGCAGGAGTTCTGGTAGGGACATCATCCACAGAGTGGGATGCAACTTTAAGGGTTTTGAGGGAAATCTTGGGGGTCCCAACATAGGTTTTTGCCTTGCCTTTAGAACTAGAAGACACGCTCAGCTGGGGGTCCTCAAGTAACTTAACCTTGATTTGCTTCAGGGGGCACAGGGCAAGGTGGAACTGGTAAAGCCTCAGAATGAGGCCCTGATGAATGGGAATAAGTGGGTGACCAAAATTTTTAGCCCTAAGCTCTCTAACCGACTTGATAGAGTTATCCAGGGAAGAAAGTAGAAAAAAAGGAAAACTAATTTCCATTTTATTCCTAAAATGATTAAGGAGAGCAAAGTGGTAGTGGTAATAGACCTTGAATCTCCCTTCCAACGTGAAGAACTTCATAATCATTAAACAGATATGGCCCCATGGCTCTGACATCTTTTCTCTCTCAAACTCACCATGCAATTTCATGGCCGCCTCCCCCTCTTTGAAGAAGAGAACCATATGTTCAGTGTCAACCACCCTGTTGTGTCTCAAATGCTTCTTCCCTCTGATAGGAAGCCCCATAACCTACCCAATCACTTCCTCACACACTTGGAACCCAATGCCACCAATCTTGACTTCTATGGTTTTAGCATCCCAATTCTCTGCAAATTGGCATGAAAGGTTCTCATCGTGGCCAACCATCCCTTCCAGAAAAGAAACCACCTCCCCTTCTTAAATGATATGCCACACTATAGGGTCTTGTTTGAATTCCTCCACCAAATTGGGTTCTATCTTGACAATCTCTCCTTCCATCATGACAGTTTGAGACTTGCAAGGGCAACTAAGTTGGGAATTGTTAAGGCAACTAAGATTGAAATAGGTAGTATTGAGAATAGCAAGCAACCTGTTAAAATGGGAAAGCCATGACAAGGAAATAATAATGACAGCGTAATTAATGAGATGATATGCCGCATCCTTGCCACTCAAAAACATCTTCTTGGGGAGAGAACTTGGCCGCCACCTTGTGTGATAGTAGACATCACCAGCCACGGCCATTAACCAAATATAATTACCCATCTGCACAACCATCCACTCCATCCTCTATAAACCTATCATCAGACCATGCGACATCCTTTTTATCAAGTTGTGCCTAACCACTTGATAAGCCCTAGTCCCGATGTCCATATAGTTAATGATTTGCCAACTTGTCCTCTCGTTCATCCATTGATCGACTAGAAGGGAGGTGGCACTCTGGTATTCCATGCAAGCCTCAAACCTGAAGCACTTAGGAAAGCTAGTCCACTGATTGGACCTTGGTCCTTCCAAGTCACCTCTATTCCTGCCTCTGTAATTTTGAAGGGTCAAATTCCCTCTCACACAATTTTGAAAATTCAAAATGTTGGACCTGCCATTTTTACAACCCAAACCATAGTCCTCCCTAGACTGGCCGCTAACAGAAGCCCCATTCCCGCCACCCTCCAGCCAGCACCAGAGAATGACACCAATCCCAAGCCACCTAAACCCTGTAGCTATCACCATCCTTCAGAATGAGAGTGTGAATCTCTTTAGGCATGCTGGACATACTCTTCTAGCAATGCCATCCTTCTTTGCCACTACTCAAATTGGCTAGGGCATCAGCAACAACATTCCCTTCTCTGTAAATATGTGAGATCTTAAAATCCTCCATATCATTGAGGAGCAATTTGATTTCTCCCATGATGTCTGCTAAGTTCCACCCGATCAAGGTCAAACCTAGGGTGGCATTAACCACAAGCTGAGAATCTCCTTCAACATGAAGAAGCCTGATATTTAGAGAAATGGCTAGCTTGATTCCCCATATCATAGCAAACGTTTCCACCTCATTGTTTCTCTTTATACTAATGTCACCTGAAAAGGCAGCCACAAAGGTTCCCTTGTCATTCCTGATAATTCCTCCACCACTGGCAACCCTCGGGTTCCCCTTAGTAGCTCCATTGAAGTTACATTTGAACCACCCTTGCTGAGGTAAAGCCCATTTGGTCTTGGCCCTAGCAATCCTTTTAGAATTTTCCACCCAGCAGGAGTTTAGTTTGATGTTCCATTATTTTAAGAACTTTTGTTCTCCCCCCTGGAGAGCAATCCGTAGTTTTAAACTTGCAAGAGTTGATGTTCTCCACTATCAGTTTGGAGAAGCACAGGAAAACATCCATAGGTGTTCTGCACTTTTCCTTGAAAATTCTATTGTTGCATGCTTTCCATAGACTCCAGGCTAAATGGAGAGGGATTTGGGACCAAATCTCCTTGGAAGCCGAGAGAACAAGTCTGAGGAGGGGCCTCCAATCCCAAACCAAGGCTTCTAAATTGTTGTTCAAGAACCAACTCATATTAAGTTTTTCAAAGATTAAACCCCACACCTCCCAGGCAAAGTTACAGTGAAGAAAGAGATGGTCAATCATCTCTTCCTCAGAACCACAAAGAATGCATCTATTTAGCATTCGAAACCCTCTCTTTCTCAAATTATCAATAGTCAAAATTCTGTTGTGCATCAAGATCCACCAGAAGAAATTGACTTTTGGTAGCAGTTTGGGCATCCAGACTTTCCCCCATAACTGGTTCACATTAGGGTCTAACAACAAAACATAGGCACTTTTGACTGTAAACAAACCTCTATTTTCATTATCCCAGATCATTCTATCTCTCTTGGGGAAGAGAGAGAGTCTATAATCATCCATTGCCCTTTGGAGTTGAAGGGCTAGCACCCTATCCTCATCCACCTCAGAGCCACCAACAAACACAATCATCTAGCTCATGAGTCCCCCATTAGTTCTTATGTAATCAACCACCTATGCCAAAGACCCTACAAGCCGTAACCGCTGATCTGACATACTCCAACTTAATTAGGGGTTTGTCCTTCAGCCACCTATCCTTCCAGAAGTGAACATCCCTACCATCTCCAATTTTCCACCTAATGCCTTGCCGAAGAAGGCCACAAGTCTTAAGGATCCCATTCCAAATGATCGAGCCTTTGGGGAGACCAGCCTCCGAGAGTAATCTCCTACCCTTATCCCCATTGAGATACTTGGCCACCATGATGTCCCCCCAGTCAGTATTACCTTAGTTCTTCATTTTCCTTTTAAGAACAGACCTTGATGAAGAAGAAGGATTAGAAAAGAGGAAACCTAAATCCCTAACTACTAATGTTGTTTGTGGTGAGGATGATGTTGAGGCCTATTGTTGCCACTATATTTCTCTTTCTTTCAACTTGTTATATTATTGTGACATGCCCATATGTTCTTTTAACAGATCATCATACTTTTTTTGGAGAGCTCTGGTGGTTGCTTTACTGAACTTTGCAACTTCTACTGCCAATTTGGATGCTTCTGTACTAGGGGTATCAAAAAGTCTTTTTATTATTAAGCCACCTTTCAAATCTCTGTCAGGTTCTTCAACCAGAGGTTTATTAGTGTTAAGAGCCAAAACCCATATGGCTAGGGTCTCCCACTTCAGGTTAAATTTGGCACCTGTTAATGTAGTCTCAGCCTCTTCTTTAGTGAAGAAAACCTCATTATCTTATCTTCCTACAGTATCTAGAACAATAACAAAAGCTATATCCCACTCAGGGCGTAACCAGATTCCATTGTCTCTAATCATCTATCTACCATGATCTAGAGAAATGTTCTTGGCATCCTCTTTCATTTATGTAAGTATCCTGATGGATACCTACTCACGAGCTTCTTGAGGAGAGTGAGACATTTCTTCTTCTAATCTTTTCTAATATTCACTCTTTCTACTCTTCCATAAGAAATCAAAAAACTCCTTAGAATTCAAAAAATCATCAACACTAATGAAATTCCTGCATGCTATAGTCATGATGTCATCTGAAACATCATTTCCCTTCATGGAAATATCAAAAATCTAGTTCAAAGGTAGTCCTTCAGGCACATTTCTGCTAGGGGATGGCATCTCACACTGTATCTCTTCCTCAGTTATTTCTATTTCTCTTTCATCATCGGGGTAGTCAACCAGAGGACCCATTTCAACCTTCCTTCTTTTTGGAGAAGGCTCTCCATGAAGAGAGTCATCCTCAGTCATTGGTATAGAAGGGGAGGATGATTGTGGAGGCAGTAAAAGAGAGTGAGTTAATTGAGTTGGTGGAAGAGCCTACGGAGCTTGTTCCTTGATTTCTTCATTTCTGGCTCTTCTTTTGAAAGTATATTTTATTAAACCTCTAGCAGGGGACTGGTATGAAGGCCTCTCTTCTATAGGGAGCTGAGCAGACTCACTATTTTATATATCAACCAATTCATCAATATGAGATAAAATCTTTTTTATCTTATTGATAGGGTCATCAACCTCTGGGAAAAGTCCCTTGTAAGAAAGCTTCTTCTTTTTCATTCCTTCTTCATATTTCATGTATATTGTCCATTTTTCTCTTTTTGTTTTCACTTCCTCATCAATAGGAGAATTTCTGATAACATCCTTAGGAAAGAAAAATTGATGGGGAATGTAAGACCTGTTGATACCTCTTCTAATGTCGTTTGTGTATCCTTCAAGATTAGAGAACCTAGCCTTCTCCTGCCTCATTTTAAAAGGCAATAATTTATCATTCAGTTTATCAAATCCTTCCTTGTTCATCCTGAAGTCAGAAAACACTATCATGAAAGGTAAGAAAGATCCCTTCTTCTGTCCTACCAGGTGAATTGTTTCTGATTCAGCTAATTGCCAAATTACCTCCAAAAAACCAATCCTCAATAGCACATACTTGGGTAAAATGTGAGGACCAACAGGGGCACCATAAATTCTAAAAATTGTGCCCTCTTCATGGGGGATGAAGTCACCCCAATTGTGCTTAATTTCCAAAGGAGGGTCCCTCACTATAGGTATAAGGAAATTTAACAATGGTTCTGGAATCTTGGGTATGTCTGACTGGAAGTACCTTAAAACTGTGACAACAAAATAATCTCTAAAGAATCTATAACTAGAATTGGGATCATGCTTGTCCCATATGTGAGTCCAACATTGAAGAGGCAATACATTTCCCATGTTATCAACATGGTTAACCATTAATTTGGGGTTCTAACCCATCTTTATTTTTCCATGATACATGAGCATATGACAAAGCAATGAAAACCATCTGAATTTAATTGGCTCCTTCTTGTTTTTGATGTCCACCAACCCCTGATGTATATGTTTTTCTAAATAGGAAGCAAAGTCAAATTGAACATTCTGAGATGGATGTTGGATATCAGCGGCCATATAAGTAAAATCAATGGGAATCCTTTCATTATTGTCTTCTCCTAACACTTGACAAAGAGCATAGTAGGTTTTGGCAAAATAACCTTCAAAAGTGTCTATCTTAAAAGGCTCTTTCTCACTTTGGGGAATTCTTATTGATCTACCATTTGGTCCCTTTTCCCTGAACCTAGGCAAATATATGGTTTTGTAATTGTTTCTGTCTTTTGTATATAGGGATTTGAATCTATTTGCATCAATCTCTGTAGAAGCAGCCAAGTTTAGCCCAAAGACTGTGGCAATAGTTTCTCTACTAATTTCCTCAAGAACTCCCCCTTTCATGCTTCTAATTGCTTTATATGTTTCATCATAATGGGTAGCCATGGCTTGGAGTAACTCAATATCCTCAAACACATTAGTAACTATTAGCTTTCCTAAATCACTCTCCCATACATTAGATAATGGTGAATGAGCATTTCTCTTACTCCACCAGTGATAAAATAATGACCAACCATGAATAGGGATTTCCACATCTCTATAGTTAGCAAACTTGTCAGCCAACCCATCTTTGCCTTCAGGGCCAGATACTCTTATCCTTTGTGCACCAGAGCTAGGGAGTTGTTTTAGAAGGTCTTCATGCAGGGCTCATTTTTAGGAAATGGAGGAAGCCTAGGCTTTAGGTGGAGCCATTATCAAATGGTAAAATTAGGGTGAGGCTTTTCTCTCTTGGTGTTCATGGGTTCGCTCAATTCACACCATAGAGGATTTTCTTACGAACAGAAGGAAATAGAAAAGCCCTAATGGAAAAGCAAAGTGCAATAAGAGGAACAGACAACTCACCAAATTTATTTCGCACAGCCACTCTGAACTTGATTCCAGAGATATGGTAGCAGCTATCAGCTTCAATGCTCCAATATTTCAATGTTTTTGGAATAACAAGTATAGAAGAATTCAGGACATGAGTCACATAAATACCATTTATTTAGGACTGGAATTAGTCATGTCTACCTTCACTTCATCTTGGGTAAACTAGATATGCAGGATCACTCACTTTGGGAGATTTGAATATCGAACCGTTGGATTATATGATACTGGTAGAGATTTGATGGCCATGATCGATCTTGAGAACTTGATCATACATGACATGTCCAACAAATTTTACTAAACCAATTAGAAAGTTATTTCTCATTATTTCCTAATTAATGGCTAGAACGGACAAGCCATAGTATTATGTCATTCCTGTTACGTGGTAGTTTTCTATCATTTCGCAGTCCAACGAGGCACACTTATTAATGATCTAGCAGAATGACAGAGGGATGAAAACCATAACATCAAAACATGCCTTTCTCTAGATGCATCTTTTCTTGCAGATACAGTAGCCACGTGTCAAACTTCTGCTTCTCTGTGGTTGCTAGCCAGGACTTCTGAATAGAGCTTGGTGGCATGACGGAGGCATTAAAAATTATTTACATGCCAGACGAGACCCACCATCATTCACTTCATTGTAATGGGAGACAATTCTCCACTGGAGCTGGCATGTGTTCCATAGTTTCGCAAACGTCTTTTACAATCATGTTTGGATGTTGGCAGATTGACGAAAATGTGCAAATTAACTTCACTTGTCAAAAGGGGTTAGCGGTACGCGACCCTTAGCGTATAATTTTAAAAACAACCTTTGTCTATTAGGAAAGAAAAGAGGGAACGAGATCATTTGGTCATTCTAAAATGAAGTTTTTTAGGTATGGGCTAGAGGCGGTAGCTATATGGTGAGGGGCCAGTCAAATAATGTTCTAGGGGACATAAGGAAACAACTTAAAAGCCTAGGTGACAGGGGATAAGCGGTCAACCCCAATGATACAATAAAAGAAAAAGATCTTTAGGACACTTGACACAAGGGCTTAGGGCCTCTTTGAGGATTATTGCTTAGAGTATTCTTGTTTTGTAAAAATTCTAAGTCACAAGCCTTCTATCATGATGTCAAAAGACTAAAACCATGGAAAATTTTTACATGGTACCATCAGTGGCTCTAGTTGGGGATGCCTGTTCAACCTGAATAGGATGAGATCATAGAAAGACTCTGGAGGAGCAGACCACAACACAAAAAGGAAGAAAGGAAACAACCTAAAAAACAAACTAAAGAAGGGAACTACCTAAAACTAAAAATAAACTATGCATGGAAAAGGATCATACCTTATGAAAAGTAAGATTTCAAGAACTATCCATGCATTGGTAGTTCAAGTAATTCTCCAACCAATCTCTGTAAGAAATAAGAGTCTTCTCCATGAGTGTTGCTAATTAAATATGGTCCAAGCCAAAGGGCATCAAATTTACCATGTTTCCCCTTATCTTGAGACCTAGTATTCCACATCAACACCATACCTCCTATTTGAAACTTCCTTTCAGATGTTCTCTTGTCATGCATATTTTTAACCTACTGCTACAACTTTATGTTTCTTAGCTGAGCTAGCCTTCTTGTCTCATCCAACTGAGTTACCTGATAAATCCTATTTTGCATAGCATTAGAGATGTCATCATCACATTCTTGAATAAACTTGAAGATAGGTAACAAGTTATTTATGGGCATCCTTGCCTCTAGGCCATACACAAGGTCAAAAGGGGCTTGCCCAGTAGCCTTTTTCACAGTTACTCTATCAGCCCAGACATCAAGTCTTAATTTGGTATCCCAAGACTTTTTGTTTTTCTCTATGATTCTTTTGACAATCTTCATCAAACTTTTGTTGCTTGATTCAGCCTGTCCATTTCCTTGAGGATGGTATGGGGACGAGTAAGAACTTGAAATCCCATACTAGCCACAAAATTTCATGAATTCCTTAGACCTAAAACACATTGCATTGTCTGAAATTATTTTTATGGGCATACCAAACCTGGTTATGATATTGTTCAATAGGAAGTCAATCACAACTTTGCTAGTTGCCTGTTTGGTGGGATTGACCTCAACCCATTTAGTGAAATAGTCAGTGGCCACTAAGATCCAACTATGTCCTCCACATGACTTCTCAGTTATCTCACCTATGAAATCTAATCCCCACTATTGAAAGGGAGCTTCTACTATTATAGGCCTGAGGGGTAAATTTCCAGAAAATTTTAATTTTTCTGAGAATCTCTGACATGCATGATCATAGCTTCTGACCATTTGGTGGGCATCCTTGAAAATAGTAGGCCACCAATATCCATCTCTCAAGACTTTGTAGGCTGTTGTTTTAGCCATATAATGACCTCCACAAACGCCATGATGCATATCCTTCAAAACTTTAGAAGCCTAATTACTTTTTATACATTTGAGTAAAATACCCTCAAAATTTCTCCACCAAAGTTTTCCCTCTATGATCACATATTTTATGGTCTGTAACCTCAATGTTCTCTTCTAATTTTTAGTCATTCCATCTGGGCAAGACATAATTTGTAAATAGTGAACAATATTCCTATACCTTTCAGAATCTTTCATGTCGCAATCAACCACTGGACCCTGAGTTTCAATATTGTTTATCAGGTTAGCCTCTAGATTTGACTTGGCCATTAACTTTGCCAATCCTTGTCCTCTTACCAACTTAGTAATCTGAATGTCAATATTGAACTCCTGGATCCTGTTGATCCATCTGCATCTTCTCCCAGTTACCTCTTGCTGGGTAAAAACATATTTGACAGTAGCTGTTGGTACATAGGCAACAATACTTGGCCCAACCAAATAAGGTCTAAAATTCTTAACAGATTTTACCAAAGCATAAGCCTATTTTTTAGTTATGTCATATTTTAGCTCAGTTGCCTGAAGAGATTTACTAAAAAATGAGATGGGTTGTTCATAACCCTCATTATTTTTTTGTAGTAAAACTGCGGCTATGGTATGGAAAGAAGCAAAAGAAAATAGCTGAAATAGTTTGGAAAAATCACGGGACTTCAACACAGGGGCCTCTTTGATGGCTCCTTTGATGTTCTTGAAAGCATTCATTGGTTCATCATTCCATGCGATATCCTCCCCTTTCTTCAACATCTTGGATATCGGTCTAGTAGTTTCAACAAAATTTGTAATAAATCTCCTTAGGTAATTTACTTGTCCAAAGAAGGATTGAATTCCCTTAATACTTTTGGGTATTGGGATTTTTTCAATAGCAACAACTCTCTCTGGATCAGCCCTAATTCGTTCCTTAGACACTATGTGGCCTAGGAGCTTTCCTTCTGTCACTCCAAACACACATTTCTTAGGGTTCGGAGAGATGCCAAACTGCATGCATCTTTCAAAAATTCTCTCCAGGTGAGAGAAATGATCTTGTTCCTTTTTTAATATGCAGTTAAATCATCCTAATACACCATCATTATTAGATTTATGAGATCAGAAAAAGCTCCATCGATAGCTCTTTGAAAGGTAGCACCAACATTAGTTAACCCAGAGGGCATTCTAATGTACACATATGTGCCCCATGGAGTAGTGAATGTGGTTTTATATTGCTCAGACTCCTTAACCATTAGTTGGTTATACCCTGAAAAGCCATCCATCATAGATAAAAGCTCACAACTAGTTACCTTTTGTAGCATGGCTTCCATATTTGGTAAAGGATAATTGTCCTTTAATGACACTACATTCAGGTTTCTAAAATAGTCTAATATATCCATTTTTCTTTCTAACAAGAATGAGGTTTGAAACCCAAGTGGAATGTCTAATAGGCTTGATAATCCCACCTTCACTTAACTTGGCTAATTCTTGCTGCATTTTGGCCTTAGAGTAGGATTTATAGGTCTTTTCTTTTGCCTAAAAGGTTTTGCATCTAGTTTTAATGGGATTTAATGCTGAAACAAATCTTCTCTATATGCCTTTAAATCATCATAGGACCATGCAAAAACCTTTCTGTGTCTTTTGAGCAAAGAAATAAAAATTTCCTTAATTTTTGGGTTTAAGCGCTTACCTATAAAATATAACTTTGGATAGGCTTCAATTCCTAGGTTGACCTCTTGAAGGTCATTTAGGTGCATTGGAGTAGATCTTATAGTCTACTTATTGTTTCCATTGAAGACTCTCTCTAGAGCCACCAATCCTCTTGGAATTTTGTTAGCCTTTAACTGGATGATCTCATTACCAAATATTGTTTGTTTGCTATCTACCGTCTCCACAAATTCCTAGAAATCAATTTCCTGTGCATGATATTCATCTATGGAATTCATATATTTATAAAGACCCTGATCATCATTGAATATTTTCTAGTGATAAATATTATCAAGAATAGAGGGTCTTGTCAGTATTTCCACTTTTGAAATTCCTGCCAATGTGATATCTTCATATTTGACTGCAATGTTTGCCAAAAAATCAGCCATAACATTCTTACTTCACTCAATACAGTCAATAGCAAAGGCATCAAATTCTTCAATAGTGTCCCAGACTACATTTATATATTGTTTGAGTCTTTTATTTTTTGAAGCGTACCTGGATCTGATCTATGAAACCACCAACTTGGAGTCTCCTAGAACCCTGAGCTTTTTAACACCATGCTTAAAGGCCATTTTTAAACCTATAAGTAAGGCTTCATATTCTGCAACATTATTAGTACAAGCAAAACCAAATCTAAAAGAAGACCTGAATGCTTGGCCAGAAGGAGCCATAAGCACTATCTTGCACCAGAGCCTTCCTTGGAACATGCCCCATCAAACTGCATAGACCATAATCCTTCTTTATAATCGATCAACTCAGGCTCATGATTTAATGAAGTGTCACTATTATCCTCGATTCTGAAGTTGTCTATAGCTACATCTAGGAAATATACCTAATCACCTTCCTCACTGATGCCATCTATTATTTGGGGACATTTCTTTTCCCAATCCAGCCTCACATTTTCACCGTCCATGGGAATCATAGTGTATGAAGAGTCCATTTGGATGCTACCACCCATAGTGGAGGCCAACTTTCTTGACAATAGCATCCCATACATAGGAGGAATATCTACCACAATAATATTTATTTAATACTCTTTATGAGGGAAAGTTGCAAGTCTAAAGCTTATATCCTTGATGATTCCAATGATGGGGACTTCTTTGGAATCCACTGACAAGCACTTCCCATAGGTTTTGGTTACTTGTAAGCCTAGAATCTCCATGACTCCCAAAGGCATTATATTTGTGGAAGCACCTGAGTCAATCATATAATTTTTCACAAATCTTCCCTTTATCATGAGAGTGACAAAGAACGGATCTACTTGAGAAGGGCACTTTTGCAAAGTGGTCCCCATATATACCTCTGGTATTTTAGCACTACACTTCTTGACTTCTTTGGCAAGTACCTTCTTTACTTCAGGTGGTTTGACATGTCCATGTGCCATCTCAAGTGTACTAGGAGCTGAGTCATTTATTGCAGCCATAACCCTACTCTTATGCTCAGGTATCCTCATCATTTCTAATAAAGGAATCGTCACCCTTATCTGGGTAAATATATGGGCCATGTCTAGTGGAATATATTTGAGCACTAAGATGGTGCAAGTATCATCAGTACTAGTTGTAGGGATGGGAGATGTGTCTATTTTACCATATTTTTGTTCCATGGGGATTTTCTTCGCAATTTGCCTTTCTCTTGGTATTTTAGCTTTAGGGGGTGGATGGTGATGTGGATTACATTTATCCCCATTTTCTTTAGGTAATCTCATAGATCCCATTTCCCTCTTAGGGTTAGGAGGATGTTGCTCTTCTTTTATGAAAATGCTTCCTGCATTTCCCCTTGTACTACTTTCTCTTTGGTTCTTCTTACTTAGGTTGTAATTACTTTTGGCCTAAGCAATCTTAGAGGTAGTCAAAGCTTTGATCTCCTCAACAAAAGGTTTTCTTAGTCGGACGTCAGTATCTTTGGTGTTTAACTGAAGAACACAATCATCACCTCTATTCATACTCAGGGTAGGTCGTTGTTCAACCAATTTCCCCTTTTCCATTGTAACTTCATCTTCTGAGCAATCACTGTCAGAAGAATCATAATCTTCCATAGTGCATCATTGGTCAAAAATCATATTTACATTATGGTCTTCATAATCATCTCTTTCCTCATACTCCTCATATGTGGTTGTATTGTCAATCATAGATATTGTAACAACACATGAAGCAGAGGAGTGGGGGGCTTGACAATGCAGACACCAGAGTTCTTCATCTATGCCATGGACTCCTTTCCTCAAAGGATTAGGGGTTTATTTTGACAAACCTCCCCTATCATTAGGGGGATTGGCTTCCCATCTTGCCAATTTGTGTTATAGGGCTGATCAACCAACCTTGGCATTTTCTCTTGTCTATTGAAAGGAGGCCTTTCATTAGGGATTCTTTTATCATTCCTCTCTAAGGATCTCTTTATTTCCTTAACTTCCTTCGACCACTTATCATACTCAGTAGTGATAGGGACTTTACTACTATGTCCTCTTTCTTGTGGGGTGATTCTTACATCACCTCTCTTAGAAGTCTTTCCAGACACTTTTCTATTATTTTCAATATGCAAAGATGCTCTGAAATCATCCCTGAGAGTTTGAGGCTCTCTATTTCTAAATTCATATCCCATTTTGGGATCATAAGCATTTTGGTAAACTACCAAGCACATGGGCTCATTTGGTCTTAAGTGAAGTGGGATCTTATTTCTTACCTTGAAAAAACTGGCGATGAAATCATGGACAGTTTCATTGAGTCCCTTTTGATTACTTGTGAACTCAGTCATAGAAAATCATGGATCATTATTATCTCCATATTGTTCTTTTAAAATCCTCTTGAATCCCACTCAGGAATCAATACTAGCATCTGGTAGACTCTTATACTATTCCCTTGCATCTTCTGTCAAGGATTGTATGAATAGTTTTATAGCTACATCTTCACATTCCACCTCAAAGTCATCTAGTATGTTGGTGAGTTCCTTTAGGTGATCCTCACTAGATATTGAATTATTTCTAGCAAACCTTGGTACATCATTTATTACTGTGTTCTTAATAGGGTTTGGATATCCCTGTATACCAGAGAAATCAATCTGCCTATACTAAGCCGACTGCATCGGTCTTCTGAAAAAAGGATTTATCAAAGGCCCCCCTGTCATTACCTGGGTTTATTGGAGGATTTGGAAGGGTCAACAAATTTGGTTGCAATGGTATGTATAGGTTATGAAGATTTGGTTGGGGATTCATTCTGGGCATTATAGGGGGGTTTTGGTAAGAATTTTGCCCCGCTATTCTAGCATGTGGCTTTTGAGGAGGCACCTGAAAACAATTAGTGAGTGTGGAAGATGGGAAATCATTCTTCTAAAGCTAGATCAGAGGCTCTAGTTGGGTATTGGGTTTTGGGCCACTCTAGGGTAGCCTATTTACTACAGATGTGTCAAGAACACCACTATTGTTAGGAATACCTAGTTTATTCATATTTTGCAATCTAATCAATAGTTCTTATTTTCATTTTAATGTTTCCATCATGGCTACCCTCAGGGTCAGCTCCCTAACCTCATTATCCAATTCTTCATCAGTTTGGTTTGTGTTAGAAGCTATGCCCATATCAAGATAACTATTGGTATTAATGGATTTGGCCTTTCCTAATTTGGGAGAGGGCAACCTTACACAGGGTGTAGTTATTTTAGGATCATGGGGGTTCTGTATAGGATCAGTTTGGGATTCTCTCATGGGGGTAACCTTTTCATTCTATGGGACCGGAGGCAGTTCCATATAATAGATCTCATCTCCCTCAGAATCTACCAGACCCTCAAGGACATTCTTAGTGGCATATACAATACTATGCTCTCTTCTTTCTTCTTTGGTTTGCAAATTATCAATGCTTTCACCCAAAAGAGGTTCTTTAAATGCCATGAGATCACAAATAGGGGGGAAGTATACTCACCTGAGTCCTTGGTTCTCCATCTTTGAACAACGGGCTCCTGTATCAGAGGTTTACTCAGGTGCCCTTGTTGTTGTGATCTCCTTCCATACATCTTTATTTTTTCACCCCTATATAGAGTTAGAAAACTCTAACGAACTTTTAAACATGTCATAAAATGATATAACTAAAAATAAATTAGTCCAATAAATGAATTTATCTTTCTCAATCGAATAGCACTAATGATAATTTTTTTCAAGATGACATATAGGCACAAGTCTTTCTTAAGAGCAACTTTCCTTAATATCGTAAATAAGGAAAATCTTATCAGAGTCGCCACCCTTTTTAGGGAAAATAACGAGAACAAATTTTATGCAAACTCTAAAAACCCATGACAATCTATTGCACTGATGTTTAGAACTTTATATACAGTTCCCTAGTAGAGTCACCAATCTATTGGTTGTTTTAAATTCCCAACTTGATCTCAAGGAAATAGATCTATAAAATAGCTAATTCTAATAACTGATCTATCTCGAGGGATTGGCCAACGAATAGGAAATGGGGTTTCAATCCTTTTTCCTCTGCACTTTAAGCTCTACAAGGCCAAGGAGGGTGTTCCTCTTCTAAAACTAGTGTTTTACTTGAATGGGGGGAATTTCTAAATACTTGTTCAATACACTATTTCTAAAATAGATATGTTCCTTCTAGATTGCTTAAAGAATTTCTAATAGAGTAAAGTAATGGGCTAGATTCTTAAGCTTTAACTTAATTCTTTGTAGAGGAACATGTAAACAAAAATATCATCAATATGAGTACATAAATTAAAACTATTCTTTGATTTATATGAAATGATCAGGGAGATTTAGATGAGGACAATAACCATCAAAAGATCAGTTCCTAAATCCGGGGCCACAGCGTCAAGAAACAAATATAAATGAACTTAGCATAATAATGCACTCATAACTCTTATAAGAATATTGTAACGATGCATTACATCACCACACATTGAAATCAGATCAAACGAATCATACTTGCTTATCCCTGCATACATCTACTATATTCAATATATTCCTTGAAGCATTAAATCTACTCTTTGAGTAAAATCCTTTTGGAAAAGATATCCTTACACAAGAAAAACTGTGAAGATGAATAATATTGATACTTGATCAATTTATTCAAAAATATAGAAAAGGATACAACTGTAGGAGACAATATAGTCTAAACTTTAACAATATATTCAAAATGTTGAGTTTAACATAATTTTATACCAATAGTTCCAAGTACAAATGATTCTATTTCTCAGAAACCACACCTAGAAGTAAAAAATACCTATTATGATATTGTACTATGCTACAAAAAATTCCTCCAAGATCCTTGTCAATAGGTCCTAAATTCCCTTTTATAGAAACAAGGGAGCAAAACAAGCTTCAAACCTAGAAACAGATGTCACCCTTTTATTTGACAAGATTGCACTAATTAGAAAACATAGATAATTGATTACACCCAGATATTTTCATAGGAACACAAGTTGTTACATGTATGTCTGCAAGACAAGCTGTTCTTGGGAAGTGTACCTTTGAAGAAGATGTAAAAAACTTTACCGACCTTTACTCTTTATCTGCATTTTTATACCTTCCTTATGAGAAAATTGATGGTTGCACAAGAAAACAAAAGCGATCACTACAAGACAAATATATGCCCGAGTTCTGAGTACAAGAATATTCCCTTTTCTAACAAGGAGACTAGTAGGAGTACACTCTGAATTTTGAAAAAGGAGTAGGCAATGAGTATTCAACTGTCCATATCTTGAAACACAATAGTTAATACTTCAAATATCAGGTAACTCATTATATTTCTTATCCCAGGCTTGATATTGATCCTCTATGGGCCATTGAAAGTTGATGAGATTATCCACACAAGATAAATACTTATTATTGTACTTGGTGAGAACCGATCAAACTTCCCTTGTAAAATTAACAGCTAGCTGACATGAATCCCATAGTTTGTTGATGCTTTTTCTAAACAGGGGGATATTTATCTTATTATTTTGACAGATGAAGAAAGATATGACAGGGATGATATTGCTGAATTGGAGAATCCATGATTGGGATGGCTTAATGTCACCACTCTCAGTTTTTATCGTAGGGATTATTCCAACCTTGTCATTGTCAAAACCTTGAATTAACTTCAATGCCCTTTCCTCAAGATGGTTTATAAATTCCTGGGATTCTCCTGCTTCTTTTTTTGTCATATAGACTTGTTTAAAATCCTTTGGAGCATTAGGATCATGATTTGCTCCTTTACAAATGCCTACTAAAGAAGCAATCCTAGGGATCCATTTATTGAACAAAGGCACTATTTGTTCCTTATCATCTACAATTTTCTAAATGAATTGTGACAAGTCATAGTAACACTTATGGATTGAAATTGCTTGACTTGACACTTTGTCCATTAACAACTTTAAAATACTTGAAACAATACACCAATTATCCTCCTGCTATTTATCAAAAGCATTTGTAAAAATTTCTTCAAATGAATTGATTTGTTGCCTTAGTTCTTCATTTTCCTTTTCAAGAATAGACCTTGATGAAGAAGAAGGATAAGAAAAGAGGAAACCTGAATCCCTGACTACCAATGCTATTTGTGGTGAGGATGATGTTGAGGCCTGTTGTTTCCATTGTATTTCTCTTTTTTTCAACCTGTTGTATTCTTGTGACATGCCCATATGTTCTTTTAATAGATCATCATACTTTTTTTGGAGAGCACTGGTGATTGCTTTACTGAATTTTTCAACTTCTACTACCAATTCAGATGCTTCTGTAGCATGGGTATCATAAACTCCTTTTATTATTAAGCTACCTTTCAAATCGTTGTCAAGTTTTACAACTAGAGGTTTATCAATGTTAGGAGCCAAAGCCCATATGGCTAGGTTCTCCCACTTCGGGTTAAATTTGGCACCTGTTAATGCAACCTCAGCCTCTTCTTCAGTGGAGAAAACCTCATTATCTTGTCTTCTTACAGTGTCTAGATCAATAGAAGAAGCTATATCCCACTCACGGAGTAACAAGATTCCACTGTCTCTAATCATCTGTCTACCATGATCTGGATAAATGTTCTTGAACTCCTCTTTCATTTGTGTAAGTATCCTGATGGATACCTGCTCACCAGATTCTTGAGGAGAGTGAGACATTTCTTCTTCTAATCCTTTCTGATATTCACTCTTTTTGCTCTTCCATAAGAAATCAGAAAACTCCTTAGAATTGACAAAAGCATCATCACTAATGAAATTCTTGCATGTTATAGTCCTGATGTCATCTAAAACATCATTGCCCTTCATGGCAATATTAGAAATCCTATTCAAAGGTAGTCCTTAAGGCACATTCCTTCTAGGGGATGGCATCTCACGCTGTATCTCTTCCTCAGTTATTTCCATTTCTCCTTCATCAGTGAGGTAGTCAACCAAAGGAACCATTTCAACCTTCCTTCTTTTTGGAGAAGGCTCTCCATGAAGAGAGTCATCCTCAATCATTGGTATAGAAGGAGAGGATGATTGTGGAGGCGGTGTGAGAGAGAGAGAGAGAGAGTTGGTGAAAGAGCTTGTAGAGCTTGTTCCTTAATTTCTTCATTTCTGGCTCTTCTTTTGAAAGTATATTTTATTAAACCTCTAGCAGCGGGCTGATATGAAGGCCTCTCTTCTGTATGGAGCTTAGTAGACTCACTATTTTATATATCAACCAATTCATCAATATGAGATTAAAAAAATTATCCTATTGATGGGGTCATCAACCTCTGGGAAAAGTCCCTTGTAAGAAGGCTTCTTCTTTTTCATTCCTTCTTCATATTTCATGTATATTGTCCATTTTGCTCTTTTTGTTTTCACTTCCTCATCAGTAGGAGAATTTCTGATAACATCCTCACGAAAGAAAACTTGATGGGGATTGTAAGTCCTGCTGATACCTCTTCTAATGTCATTTATGTATCCTTTAGGATCAAAGAACCTAGCCTTCTCCCGTCTCATCTGAAAAGGCAACAATTTATCATTCAGGTTAGCAAATCCTTCCTTGTTCATCCTAAAGTTAGAAAACACTGTCAAGAAAGGAAATAAAGATCCCTTCTTCTGTCTTGCCAGGTGAGCTTTTTCTGATTCAACCAGTTGCCAAATTACCTCCAAAAAACTAATCCTCAATGACACATACTTGGGTAAAATGTGAGGACAAACAGGGGTACCATAAATTCTAAAAACTGTACCCTCTTCATGGGGGATGAAGTCACCCCAATTGTTCTTAATTTCCAATGGAGGGACCCTCACTGCAGGTCTAAGGAAATTTAACAATGGTTCTGGAATCCTAGGTATGTTTGACTGGAAGTACCTTGACACTGTGGCCACAAAATAATCTCTGAATAATCTATAATTGGAATTGGGATCATGCTTGTCTCATATGTGAGTCCAACACTAGACATGCAATACATTTCCCATGTTATCAACATGGTTAACCATTAATTTGGGGTTCCAAACCATCTTTGTTTTTCCATGATACAGGAGCATATGGCAAAGCAATGAAAACCATCTGAATTTAATTGGATCCTTCTTGTTTTTGATGTCCACCAACCCCTGCTGTATCTATTTTGCTAAATAGGAAGCAAAGTCAAATTGAACATTCTGAGATGGATGTTGGATATCAACGGCCTTATAAGTAAGATCAATGGGAATCCTTTCATTCTTGTCTTCTCCTAACACTTGACAGAGAGCATAGTAGGTTTTGGCAAAATAACCTTCAAAAGTGTCTGTCTTAAAAGGCTCTTGCTCACTTTGGGGAATTCTTATTGATCTACCATTTGGTCCCTTTTCTTTGAACCTAGGAAAATATATGGTTCTGTAACTTCTTATGTCTTTTGTATATAGAGCTTTGAATCTATTTGCATAAATCTCTGTAGAAGTAGCCAAGTTTAGCCCAAAGACCATGGCAATAGTTTCTCTACTAATCTCCACCAGAACTCCCCCTTTCATGCTTCTAATTTCTTTATATGTTTCATCATAATGGGTAGCCATGGCTTGGAGTAACTCAATATCCTTAAATACATTAGTAACTATTAGCTTTCCTAAATCACTCTCCCATGCATTAGATAATGGTGAATGAGCATTTCTCTTGCTCCACCAGTGATAAAATTATGACCAACCATGAACTAGGATTTCTGCATCTCTATAGTCAACAAATTTGTCAGCCAACTCGTCTTTGCCTTCAGGGCCAATTACTCTTATCTTTTGTGCACCGGAGCTAGGGAGTTGTTTTACAAGGTCTTTATGTAGGGCTCATTTTTAGGAAACAGAGGAAGCCTGGGCTTTAGGTGGAGCCATTATCAAATGGTGAAATTAGGGTGAGGGTTTTCTCTCTTGGTGTTTAGGGGTTCACTCAATTCACACCATAGAAGATTTTCTTACGAACAGAAGGAAATAGAAAAGCCCTAACGAAAAAGCAAAGTGCAATAAGAGGAACAGACAACTCAACGGATTTATTTTGCACAACCACTCTGAAATTGATACCAGTGATATGGTAGCAACTATCAACTTCAATGCTCCAATATTTCAATGTTTTTGGAATAGCAAGTATAGAAGAATTCAGGATGTGAGTCACATAAATACCTTTTATTCATGAGGACTAGAATTATTCATGTCTGCCTTCACTTTGTCTTGGGTGAACTAGATATGCAGGATCACTCACTTTGGGAGATTTGAATATTGACCATCAGATTGTATGATACTGGTAGAGATTTGATGGCCACGATCAATCTCGAGAACTTGATCATACATGACACATCCAGTAAATTTTATTAAACCAGTCAGAAAGTTATTTCTCATTATTTCTTGATTAATGACCGGAATGGACAAGGCATAGATTACGTGGCAGTTTTCTATTGTTTCGCAGTTCAGCAAGGCACATTGATTAATGATCTAGTGGAATGATGGAGGGAGGAAAACCATAACATCAAAACATGCCTATCTCTAGATGGATCTTTCCTTCCAGACACAACAACCACGTGTCAAACTTTTGCTTCTCCGTAGATGGTAGCCGGGACTTTTGAATAGATCTTGGTGGAATGGTGAAGATATTAAAAATTCTTTACATGCGGGATGGGACCCACCATCATTCACTTCATTGTAACAGGAGATAGTTCTCCACCAGCTGGTGTGTATTCTGTAGTTCTGCAAATGTCTTTTACAATCATGTTTGGATGTTGGTGGACTGGCGGAAATGTGCAAATTAACTTCACCTGTCAAAAGGGGTTAGCGGTACCTGACCCTTAGCATATAATTTTAAAAACAACCTTTGTCTATTAGGAAGGAAAAGGGGGCACAGGATCATTTGGTCATTCTAAAATGAAGTTTTTTAGGTACGGGTCAAAGGCGGTGGTTGTATGGCGAGGGGCCAGTCAAATAATGTTTTGGGGGACATAAGGAAACAACTTAAAAGCCTAGGTGACAGGGGATAAGCGGTCGACCCCAATGATACAATAAAAGAAAAAGATCTTTAGGATACTTGACACAAGGGCTTAGGTCCTCTTTGAGGATTATTGTTCAGAGTATTCTTGTTTTGTAAAAATCCTAAGTCACAAACCTTCTATCATGATGTCAAAAGACTAAAACCATAGAAAAAATTTACATGTTACCATCAGGCGTGAAAGATCTTCATCTCCCTGTGAGAGTTTACACCTACTAAGGTGACATCTACTTTGTGTTTCAATCAATTTGTCATATCATTTTCTTTTTCCTCTTTCCACCAAGGACACACACTCTCTCTAAACATGATGTTTGAAGCCTTGAATGCCATTCTATGGATTGACCGAGGCAAGCTCCTAAACACCACAATCCCCAACCCCTCTCTTGTGATTGTAGGTTACAGATGTTAGATCTTGCAGAGAGGAGTTACAGGAGATCAGAGCAGAGCATAAGGATTCCATATCTAAAGAAAACTATAGAGAACATCCCTGATTAGACACAGGTGCTCGCTCGAGTGTCCTCCAGTTTAGCATTGTCAGAAATCTCTGAGTAGGTTATAGTCTAAAGCATATTTTGGTTCCAAGCCCTCAGAAAAAGTACCTCATTGGACACAAGTGCCCGCTCTTTTGTTCCCAAAGTTTCCACTTCTCAAAATTCAAATCCTAGTATGTTTCTAATCTGCATTTAGAGCCTTCCTGTGTGAGCATTTCTCGGGTTTCATCTGTTTGTTTATGATTTTGTATAATTAAGGTTTTAGGCCTAATTAGATTAGGATTTAACATATTAATTAACAAATTCCAAATTTCCTTATCATTCCAAGTGACACCAAACCTGTAGCTGAGTCCTCTTGCAAAAGTTGTGACTTAACTCGGTTTAATGTCCTTGAATGTTATATCATGTGAAAGGAGGATTTAATCACACTATTAACAATTATCATCATCCCTCTTTTCCTACATAACATTTTTGTGAACCCATGTTTTTACTAAACTTGCATCTTGCTAAGTGTTGTAATCATTTTTCATTCATACATTTCATTTTCATCATCGTACATTTGAAAATCTTGCATAAAAACAAAGCATTTTTAGCTTGCATTTACACATAATTTGCACTATTTTCCTTGCATATTATTGAAAACATTTAATTTATGATATTTATATCAGATATGAGATATAATACAGCATTTCATATTTTTATCATCATTTACCATGCATTTGTATCTCTCATTTGCTAGGGTTTTGCTGAAATTTTGCATTTTTTCATATAACCTAGTAATTTCAAAAGCTAGGGTTTGTAATAAAAATCTTGTTTCATATTTTATTACTCATTTAAACACTCATTCAAATCTAATTTTGGACTGTAGTGTTTCATCATAGTGTGTTTTTGTATTTACATTTCAAATTTTGCATTTACACATTGTGTATTTCAACAAAAATAAGCATATTCATTCATTTTACTTTAATTTTGACTTTGCATTGAGCATTGTAGCATGTTGGCATCAATTTTAAATCTTATCTGAGTTATTTTACATATTAAATCAGATTAGATTTCATTCATTCTTCATAGTACATAATAAATTATAACATTTTGTGTGCATTTACATTGAAAAAATTGAAAAATTTAAGCATCTTAGGTGTATAAGCAAGCATAGTTTTTCTTTGGGTCCTTACATTTGTCATAAATATCTTTTATTTTAGATCTTAAATTTATTTTAAAATATAAATCCATTATTCATTTGAAAATTTTGTATCATTTCATAATATTGTGTGAAAATTTGCATATTTTTAATTCCACAATGTGTATTTCAACATAGGCAATTTAAACTCTCTCTAACATTTCTTTGCAAGAAAAACTTAAAATTGATCTATACTACCTTTTGTACAGCACTTTTTCATCTTAAACACTCCATTTTTAAGGACACTATTGTGTTTTTGTTCTTGATAACAAGCTTCAAAAACCCGATTTTCTTAAACTAGTGTTGTGGTGTACAAAGGTCTCTTAATTAATAGCATTTGATAAATGAAAAGATCTCATTGTGCATTTCTATTCCAAGAAATTATATTATGGCATCTTTGTCTCATTTCCCTTTGGTATCTTTACATGCATATATCAAAAACTTTGAGAATTTCTACACATTCCTTAACATGAATCCTCGTATTCTCATTTATATACAATCTATTTACCACAAGGATATCTTTAAATGCTCTTCATTTGAAATCATTGATTATATATCTGATTTTGACAACTTCAAAGCTCTCATGAATGCATACCCTTTGGTATTACAAGATCTAAACAAATACATCTCCATGAATACTCATGAGAAAGATGATTGTGAAAGTTCTTCTTCTTCTATTAGCACCATAATTCATGATAATGCCTTAGACATAGTCTCTAATAAATGTGATAGTGACCTATCTTTGCCTATTTTACCCTATACTTCCTCTCAAAAAGTTGTTCCCACTTGTGAGCACATCTTGGTGCAAGAAAATGAAATCATTGATACATTCCTTAACATCACCTTACCCTCTCTTCATTCCAATGCTATCCCTCTGGAAGAGAAAGTATTAGAAAATGAAGAGCCTCCTCTCAAAAAGGATCCCCCATGGGTAGTTAATAGGTGTTCCTCTAATAATCACATGCTACATGAGGTTTCTAAGGCTAATCTAATGGATCTCCCAGAAATAAAGACCGTGGATCTTCCTCCTTTGGATGAATGTTCAAGAACCTTGGATATCTCTAAGGATGTGAAGACCTTGGGTAGCTCTCCTTAGGTTACAAGTTCTATTCCATTGGACATCACTAAAGATCAAACCATCAAAAATCAAAATCAAAGCAATGTGAATTCCATTACCTTTAATAGGTTTCTTCCACCCACTAAGCGGTTATTAGAAACATGTAGTAATATTCCTAAGATGATTGTGTGAGGGGCACCTAATGCACCTTCTTGCTTAAAACCAACGATTATGGTTCAAGGTGATCAAAAACCACCTCGACCCCTGGGTTACATTCTAAGCATGGCAAGACAAATCACTCAGAAATAAAGGTGTTCAAAATGTGCCATAACATCACATGATTTCTAACACATATAACACATGTAATAACAAGCAAAGTAAGCAAGAATCACATGTGCTTGTCTCTCTTCTAGCTTCTCAACCTATGCTCCCTCCACCACCTTGTCTTACTCATAAAGGCGGTAAAAATTATGATCTTGTTGAGCAGCTTCATGCTACTCCTACTAAGATCTCTCTTTGGGAACTCATACAAACATCACCTACATACCACAGAATGCTCCAAGAAGCTTTACAAAAGGTGATTGTACCACCTACTATTAAGCCAAATGATGTAGCAGCTCTGTTAGAATGTATGCATGCGACAAAAATGAATATTCTATTCCAACAACATGAAATACCATCAATTATAGATGAATATGATCCACTCATAATATTTGTCACAATAGATAAAAAGTTGATAAAGTGAGTTATGATTGACAATGGATCGACTCTTAATGTTTGTGGCATTGACTTACTACGCAAAAGCAAGATTGACACATCTTTAATCAAACTAGATACAATTAGTATTTGTGGCTTTGATAATGCTTGTAGACAATCCCTAGGTACTATAACTTTACATGTAAAGGTTGGACCCATGACATTATCTACCGTTTCCGTGGATTCATGCCATGGGGGCAGTTCTGTCTACCCTTCATCGATAAATAAAGTTTATTTATCAAAACAAGTCATACACCATTGAAGCTAATCTTGAACCGAATAATTGTTTACATATTGAAGTGCAAAAACAAATTTACAATCATACGAGTCTAAACAACTTACAAGTTGATTCATTAATACCTCTTTCCACAGATAATGTTGTGCAAGAATCTAAACCATCAAATGCACTTTTTCGTGATGATTGGGGTTCATTAGATTTTACCCCCTCCTTTATGGGAGAATATAAGCTTAATAACTCTAACACATCAAAAGTTGCATTGATCTCATCTAAGCAATCTTTGGAAACACCTGAGAAACCCAAAGTCTCCTTGGTAGAAAATGAAGACAATACTCTTACTTATACTATAGACTATGAGACTTATGAGGCCTCACCATCTTCTAAAGAGATGGACTCTCTCTATGGTCATGGATTTTAGATTTTGTACAAAAATAACGACTATGTAGGTAATGGTTGCATTGTAAATCAACAAGGAATCAGAGTACCTTTACAAGTTGTTGGAATTAATTACATGGCCAATATTAGATACAATTCTTTGAAGCCCACCAAAGCCTCTCATCGTCCCAAACTCAATGTTAATACAATATCAATGAGACCAAAACCACATGCGAGATATCCTGAGCTGATAGACAAGGATTGTTTGCCAGGAAATATCCCATTGAATCAGGTAAGTATTTCTCACCCCTTTAGCCACACTCGATCTAGCACCTATTCTAGTTTCTATCGAGGTTGGCCTCCTCCTCCTATATATATGTGTGTGTGTGTGTGTGTGTGTGTGTTTAGCATTGTGTTGTGTTCCCTCGTGATGTGTTATGTGTTGTTTAGGCCTCCTTGGATGACCCTTGATACTCTTGTAAGGTCAAGGATACCAGGAGACCGCCTCTATTGTGACCATTCTTCTTCTATATTACATCTCTATTTTTATTGTTGTGTGTCATGCCTTAGGGGCATAGCGTTGCGGAGGGTGTTTTGGGGGTATCCTCCTATGTGGTGTTCCTAAGGCACTTGTTTTCCTCTCTTATTTTTATTGTTTACCTTCTTCAGTGGTTCTACCTAGTCGGCAGATGACTAAAACAAATAAATACTAATACAGACCATGCATCCCTTCAACAAGAAAGAAAAAATGGACCTAGTCCATACATGAAGATGGGGTTGATTTATATATATCCGATGCTTGACTAGTAGAATCACTCTATGTGATGTATCATCCAGTGGCATTTCTTGTAACTAACATTTTACGATCCATTCAATCTAGTCTTGTACACTGTGAATGGTATCTCACCTTGTTACTACACTCGGTTTCAAGGTACCTACAGTATAGCCCAACTAATATACTCATCTCTGAACCTGTAATATAGCCTTGGTCTTTAATGTGATTGTTTTCATGTATGGATTTTATATAGTGATATGGTTGTTATCTTAGAGTAAGATTTTCTAACCATCTTGTTATTTTATCTTAGCATATCTTATCAATGTGTTTGTGGGAACATTCGATGATCATGAGCACATGTCACCTTGGGGGCATGGGCTTTGCGAGATCTATTGTTGCCTTGCATGTCTTCTCTCTACCTTAATGTGCTTGATATCAGTACACGACATCACCCACCTTAGGGTGGGGGCACATATAATGATATTTGTCTAATAATTTTGATACTAACGAAGTGTGTTTGTAAGCCCTCTTCGTGAGGTGGGATGTTGTATCTCCAATGCGAGTGCACATCCTTATATCAATTGCAATCAAAAATCCCTATTCGTGAGGTGAGATAACGTATCTCTTGAGCTAGTGCATATCCTTTTATACAAAATCCCTCATCGTGAGGTAGGATGGTGTATCTCTTGAGCTAGTGCACATCATTTTATCACAAAGTCCTCATTAGGAGGTAGGGTTGGATCTTGTGCTATCCTCCCTTAAGCGTGTATTTGGTGGTTTTTGTGGCATAATCCCAACTGTCAGGTGTGTTTGCAGCATGTTTTAGATGGACGGACTTAGCAATAAGCTCCTTCCATCTCCCATGTTTGTCATGTATAAGATGTATAGTATGTCTATGACATGCTATACGACACTCATGTGTTCCATGTGTTTTCCCCCTTGTGTGGTTAACCCCCACTCAGGATTTGTATGGTGTGTTTTCCCCTCTTGTGTGTGTGTAGCAATGAGTTGCACCTACACTCAAGGTTTGTTTGGTGTGTTTTCCCCCCTTTGTGTGGTCTCCACCCATACATGGGGTTTTATGTTGCAATTTTATTTCCATGCATGTATATATGAAAATGAAAATGTTATATCAGTGTATTCATCATGTTTTATGTAACTACTCTCATGTCTTCATTGTGTCTTGTGTGTCTTTAATATTGTCTTCTCTATGTTTTACGTGCCTATTACTATATTCTCTGTGTTTTCCAGTGCTTCCCTGATACTGGGGGCTAGAAATAGTTCCTCAATCTTGGTGTATGCCTTAGCTTCAAGTGCTTGGCATGTTTGTTGTGTTTTTGACTGTACTTTAATGCATGTATGGGTTGTTAGATCATACATACATTAAAGTGGGGGCTAAATTTTATGTCATAAAATGTCCCCTAGGACTTTTACCTCCTAAGTTTAGCTCCTAGGTCCCTTAGATTTAATCATGCATGTTAAAAATGAATCTCGCAGCAAAATCCCCCAAAACCCATGTCAAATGGGGCGTAGGGGTGTATCCTAAATTTTAATCAGGTCCCAAAATAGGCCCTAGACTTGGGCACTCGTGCCCTAGTCTAGACCTATTTTGTTGGGGCCCAAATTTTGGATGTCGACTTGTGACCGTTAAAAGGGTTTCCCTTGTCGACATCTCAAGTTTTAATTACAAAAGTTTAGTGAGAATGCATATTTAAGTAGATTATTGACTTCATTTTACACCTAGATGGATAATGCAAACTTGTGATTTTATGCTAAGGATATTAAAGGCTTTCATTATGTTGCAGAGCAGTATTGTGTTGTGTTTGCACTTGTTTGTTGTAGATTTATCTTCATCAATCCATCCCCTCATGGCATGAAAGATCTTCATCTCCCCATGGGAGTTTACACCTACTAAGGTGACATCTACTTTGTGTTTTAATCAATTTATCATATCATTTTCTTTTGCCTCTATCCACCAAGGACACACTCTCTCTCTAACAATGATGTTGGAAGGCTTGAATGTCATTCTAGAGCTTGACCAAGGCAAGTGCCTAAACACCACAAGCCCCAACCCTCTCTTGTGATTGCAGGTTACAAGTGTCAGATCTTGTGGAGAGGAGTTGCAGGAGATCAGAGAAGAGCATAAGGATTCCAGATTTGAAGAAAACAATAAAGAACATCCCTAATTAAACACAAGCACCCGCTCTAGTGTCCTCTAGTTTAGCATTATTAGAAATCTTTGAGCAAGCTACAATTTGAAGCATATTTTGGTTCCAAGCCCTCAGAAAAAGCACCACATTGGACACAAGTGCCCGCTCTTTTGCCCCTAGAGTTTCCACTTCCCAAAATTCAAATCCTGGTATGTTTCTAATATGCATTTAGTGCCTTTCTGTCTGAGCATTTGACGAGTTTCATCTGTTTGTTTATGATTTTGGATAATTAAGGTTTTAGGCCTAATCAGATTAGGGTTTAACAAATTAATCAACAGATTCTAGAATTCCTTATCATTCCAAGTGATACCAAACCTATATTTGATTCCTCTTGCAAAATTTGTGACTTAACTCAGTTTAATGTCCTTGAATGTTATATGTGAAAGGAGGCTTTAATCACACTATTAACCATTATCATCATCCCTCTTTTCCTACATAACACATTCACATGGGAAGAGATGTACTCACACATGTGAATTCACATGGGTTTCATGGGGATGTGTTCACACATGTGAGTTAACATGGGTCCTCTTTCCAAGTTGAGGTTTACTTCCCCAAACCAACTTTTTTGGAAGGTCATAGGGTGGCTTGGTGTCTAGAGTCAAGCACCTATGCCTTCACACATGGAGCTCTTTCCAAGAGCCCCAAAAGTACTCTTTTCTAAGCCCAAGATAGCCTTTACACCTTTCCCCAAGTGCCCTATCCATAGGTACTCGGGTTTGGGTCCCAAAAATACAATAATAACACCAAAATTCATTTTTTTGACTCAAGAAAATTAACCTAAAGGATTCTATACGATTTTGCACTCTAACCCATGCTACTACCAAATGCCTAGACACATAAACATTAACACATGCCACCAAGACTTCAAATAAAAAAAATATTAAATACTATAAACTTTAAACATTTAACTTTATAAGGTTTAAAACATTCCACTTCACTATGTGAAGTGGACAGCAGTATGGCCCTAGTAATTCTCCCATCCTTCCATTGGTGTTTTTCACCCTACACACTCATTGCAATATCAGTTTATCCATGGTATACATATATAGCTGAAGCAAGGAAACATAATTATAAAATTTACTCGTTAATGATCAAATTTAAATTCACATACCTTGAATCCCAATTCGATCCTAATCTATGCATCCACAAACATGGTCATAGCCAACCTCATTGATTCATGTGATCATAACCTACCAATCAACATGGTAACTTTCCACAATATCCAATGATTGATAAGAGAATCACTATTAGGATTTAACCAAATTTTAGTACTCAAATGAATTATCTTTTAGAGTCACTAACCCACCTCATATGCATTGTATCAATATAGTAAGTAACCACCAAATTACCTTAAGTTACCCAAAATTTATACAATTTTTTTCTCAAGACAACAAGCACACCCACTTAGTTTTCCATTTTTGAGATTACTAGTTCCAACTAACATCATGATAAGGATGGTCTCAACTAAATTTCACACATTTTGCCCCATTAATCGTTACAAATATTAAGCACCACTTGATCACTAATTCAGATATCATCAAAAGATTTTACACTATGAGGGTTTTCTTCTAATTAGGGTTAACATTTATAGGCTTTCCCTAATAAAATATAACCCAACTATTTATGTACACATCACAATGAATTTACCAAGGCTAGCACACTAACTTGAAATTGTCTCAATCCCCATGGAATTCATAATTCGACTATAACACATTTTTCCAACAATAATTATGCGAGTGCATAACAAAGTTTTGGTATCCATGTACATGGTATGATGAAATTGTTGTCGATTAGGATTGTACCCGTGATGCAAAGTTAAGATACTCAGCAACCCTTCGAAACATGGGATCAAACTCAGGATGTGGGTGACCTATGTTGAGTTTGAACCTCCAGATTATGGGCTGGTTCCCTTAAAATATTCAATCGGATCTATGACTTTAATGTGGAAAAGGGTAAAAAGGATCTTTCTAAAAGCAAATAAAATTGTAAAAGTATGGTGATGCACCTAATAATGATGAAAAGTTGGCAATCTAACTCACAATAGATCTCAGAAAATCTATCCACACGAACCACTTTCAACAAATTTATCACAAAAATATTTCCAAGGGAGACTAGAAAATATTTCTGTCTGAAGGAAAAATGGGTTTTTTCACAACATACAAGAAAGATTCTCCAATTGCACAACTTAAGACCTATGAGTTTTAATGCTATCTAACACATGCAAGTACAAATGAGATAATGATTTTAAAGGTTCTAATGTTAAACACAATAAAATCTCATCAAATCACTCACACAAGTTGCATTAATGGAAGGTAGATACTTGATCAAGCTAAAAAATAAAGGAAATAATTGCATAAGTGACAAAGTATAGAACCTGTAACCTGTTGTAATCTCTATAAATCTGCAAATAAGTGAGTTACAAAACCTCTTTCCCTCTCAAAGTGTAAAGAGCAAAAAGGAAAGAACTAGAAAAAAACCTAAGTTTTCCTTACAATATATGGTTTGCTCTCTCCAAGAGGCATAGAAAAAATTAATTGCAGTCAACTGCCTCTAAAAATAAGCTCTCCAATTTGATCCATGAGCAAACAATGAAATCCTTAAAAATAAGGGTCAAACCTGCCTCAAAATGAGCAAAAATAGCTCCAAACTATTTGTTTCCATGTGTTTGACCCGTGAGTTGACCAAAAGCCTCTATTTTGTCCTCCAAACCATACAAAAAGACCTCGAAAGTCTTTAGTTAACTCAACTCCTCCATTTTTGAATTATTTTGCATGTGTAGGTGATGTGGACAAGAAATAAAGTAATCATTTGTATGATTACTCTATTATGAGTTTCAATTTGTCTAATTTCTTTAATTTTACAACTTGTGACAAATTAATAAAGTAATTTATAAAATATTACTTTAATAATTGTTTACATTATTTATAGTTGTAAAATCATGAAGAAGTGGAAGAAAAAGAATAACACCTTATCTCTCCCTTTACATTTGCATAATTTACATGATTTCACTAATCAATGATGCCAAAAAGAAAAAAGGCCATCATGTTGCAAGTATGGGCCTAATCGGTGTTGTCATTGATGTCAACATACTCATGTTGCATTAATGAGAAGGATTAGATGAGTTGTGTGTTGAGGATATTGAGAAAATAAGTCTCAATCAGGAACAGTGAAGAACAGTGATGACAAGAAGGTAAAATTCCTCAATAGGTTGAGGATCAGAGGATGCGGTTTAAAGGGTTTGTAGATATAAGTCTTGAGATGCTCCAGTCAAGATTTTAGAGGTCTGCATGAAGATCTAAAGAAGTTATGGTCGCTCAAGTAGAACCGGTTATGGCAGGTGTTCAGAGGTGACAGAGGGCCACAGAAAGGTCCGGTGAGATCCGGTATTTCATTATCCCATTCTGCGGATCTGAGGGAGTGTTGAGGACATCCCTGTGAAGTATCAACTAGATTAGTTCGTGGGTTGAAGGTCCGGAAGAGCCTATTCATTTGTGATAGTGATGACAGACTATGTTCTTGTAGCTCTGGATGAAGGAGAGAAGAATTCCAATAGGATAATGAAGTGCGGATATTTTTGGTGATTCAGGGAAGGTTATGATGATCGTTGGATCATGTCCAGTTAATGTTGGTGGTCCGCATTGAAGTTAGGGTTTGCATTTGAAGAATAACCATGGATATTGGTGTTCTTCTTGAGACTGGCCGACCGGATGTATTACATGTCTTGCAGATGTTCTTGTAGGTGTTTGCCGACTTAGATGATTGTTCCTAAGTCGATGCCTTGTATAAATAATAGATTGTGAATTTATTTTGAAGTGTGTCTTGTGGTGATGTGTGTGTGGTAACGAAGAGAAGTGCAAAAGGCAGAGCAGAAGTATTAGGCTTAAATGGAACTGATTCAAGCATGCTGAAGATGCTATTCTCCAGTTCATAAAGGTGATACTTATTCCTTTGTAGACAGTGTGTCTCTTGTAGGCAGTGAGCCTCTTGTGAGCAGTGTGCTCGGGCAGTGAGCCCTAATTGGCATGTGCCATTTTGTTCTTTCTATTCTTCTAACAGAGAATACATTCTTGGGTTAATCACCCCGTGGTTTTTCCCTTAACCGGGTTTTCCACGTCAAAATCTTGGTGTCATATGTGTTGATATGTTTCTGCTTCTGATTTAAATGCATTATGGTTCATGATTAATATTATGCTAATCACTAAAGAAGATTCAAGTGTTTAAAAAGAGAAAGTTTCGCACAACTGATTCACCCCCCTCTCAGTTGTATGCCCTAAGTCTAACAATTGGTATCAGAGCTAAGTTCCTCTAAAAAGGAGCTTAACCGCTTGAGGAGATCCAGGATGTCGTCATACAAGAAGGATAGTTCGAAGTTTGATGGAACCAACTTTTCTCTTTGGAAAGGTCACATGAAATGTCACTTGCAGTGTATGGGAAAGGCATACTGGTCCATGGTCACAAAAGCATATGCACCTCCACAGGGTGGTCCGACAACCCTAAATGAAATCACAGATGCTGAAAACAATCTGCGGACCAAAGAGGCTCTTCTTAGCGCATTAACTAACTTAGAGCTCTCAAATGTTATTGATCTACCAACTACCTATGAGATCTGGATTAAACTGGAACTTCTGCATGAAGGAGATGAGTATGTTAAATGTGCAAGGTTACAGAGTCTAAAAGGGAAATTTGAAAAATTGAAGATGAGAGATGATGAAAATATTACCACTTTTATGCCAAGAGTGAATGAGATGGTTTGTGGAATTAGAAATTCTGGTGGAGTCTTGGATGAAAATGAGATTGTTGGTAAGATTCTCAGATCCCTTCCTGCCTCTTACAAAATCAAGGTTGCTACCATTGATGAATTCAGAGCCCATACAACTGTCACAAGAAACCAATTGGCTGGCAAACTGGCTGCTTTTGAAATGACCGAATTTGGAGATGATCCCCCCAAAACTGAATCTGCATTCAAAGCCAGTGCCTCTGTGAAAGGTAAACAAGGATTTGATCCAGGAGAGAACTCATCAAGGAATTTGTCATGGTATGGAAAAGAAAGAAAAGACTTGGAAGAAGAAGTAGAAACTGCTCAACTTGAAGCCCTCATTGCAAAGAGACTGCCAAAAGGATCTGGTAAGTATGAAGGAAAACTACCTTTTAAGTGTTTTAACTGCACTAAGATTGGTCATTTTGCCTCAAAATGTCTGGAAAGATTTTCAAAGCCAAATCCTAATAGATCAAGGTTCCAAAAGAATTGTTACTATGTTCATGAAGAAGATGATAATGAAGGAGTAACAGATGATGAATCAAAGACAGGAAACAAATCTGGAAGTGAATGGGTGTTTATTGCCATCAAGGAAGAAAAACCAATATCCTCTGTATCTATCAATCATAAAGTTGTAGAAAGAGCTCTGGCTGCCCAAGTTGAAGAAAAGAATGATTGGGTCATTGATAGTGGTTTCTCTCACCACATGATAGGTGACAAGAATAAGTTCATAGATTTGGAAAGGTATGAAGGAGGAGTAGTGAAGTTTGGTGATAATTCTGCTAGTAGAATCAGAGGAAGAGGAACTATTTCTTTTAATGGAAGAAACAAAATTGGTAATGTACTGTATGTTGAAGGTTTGAAGCACAATCTTCTCAGTGTTGGACAGTTGGTGGACAAAGGCTATGATCTCCGATTCAAGGATGGAAAATGCAAAATCTTTGAAAGATCCGGAACAAAGATTGCATCTAGTACTCAAACTAAAGGTAATATCTTCCACTTGGTTGGTACTGGTAAAAGCTTCTTGTTTCTTCAAGTTGATCAGAGTTGGTTATGGCATAGAAGGATGTGTCATGTGAATTTTGATAATATCATCAAAATAAGCAATACTCAAGCTATAAGAGATCTTCCAAAATTGGTGAAACCTACTAACAGCTTGTGCAAGGAATGTCAATTGGGTAAGATGAGTAGAGTCACATTCAAAAGCAAGGAATTGTCTTCTATCGAACTATTGGACTTAGTTCACATTGATCTTTGTGGTCCAACAAGAACCAGAAGTATTCAAGGTGATAGATACTTCATGCTACCAATAGATGACTATTCCCGAATGATGTGGGTAACCTTTCTAAAGGAGAAATCAGAAGCTCTTGAGAAATTCAAAATATTCAAGGCTATGGTAGAGAATGAAACAGGAATAAAGTTGAAATGTCTGAGGTCTGATAGAGGTGGAGAATTCACATCCGGTGAGTTCATAGAATTCTGTGAGAAACATGGAATTAAGAGACAGTTGTCTGCTTCGAGGACTCCACAGCAGAATGGAGTAGTGGAGAGAAAGAACCGGACCATCCAAGAAGCATCTAGGACTATGATGATGGAAGCAAATGTTCCTTAGATCTATTGGAGAGAAGTTGTCAGCACTGCAGTCTATACTCTTAATCGAGTGCAAATCAGAAGCAATACTAATAAGACCCTTTATGAACTCTGGTTTGGCATTACTCCTACTGTAAGATATTTCAGAGTCTTTGGTAGCAAATGTTACATCAAAAGAGATGAAGATTTAGGCAAGTTTGATGCTAGAAGTGATGAAGGAATATTCTTGGGTTACTCTACTCAAAGCAAAGCATACCGGTGTTATAACAAGAGACTAAGAAAGATGATAGAAAGTACAAATGTGAAGGTTGATGAGGGAATAGAGAAACCCTCAAGGTTTTATGAGTATGATGAAGATGATCAGAATGGTGTTCTGGTTCAAGGAGCTCAATCCTCTCCTGAAAGACTGATTCAGACTGATCGGGTAAATCAAGAAGAAGAGATAGGTCTAAATGAGCCTGATCAAGAAGCAGAAGTGCAAGAAACTCCCAAAGTTCCAACGTATGTAAGACTAAACCACTCTAAAGATTAGATCATAGGTGACAAAAGCAAAGGTGTGCAAACTAGAAGGAAAATTGTTCAAAATTTAGATGAATATTGTCTGATTTCAAAGATTGAACCTAAGACAATAAATGAAGCCTGCAATGATGAAAATTGGACCAAAGCAATGGAGGAAGAGTTGATGCAAATTGAGAAAAATTACACTTGGGATCTTGTTCCCAGACCTAGAAACAAGAATGTGATTGGAACCAAATGGGTCTCCGAAACAAACTAAATGAAGTTGGTGAAGTAATCAGAAATAAAGCCAGATTGGTCTGCAAAGGTTACTCTCAAATAGAAGGAATTGATTTTGAAGAAACCTTTGCTCTGGTGGCAAGAATTGAAGCAGTCAGATTATTTCTTGCATTTGCTGCCTTCAAGGATTTCAAGGTGTATTAGATGGATGTCAAATCTGCTTTCCTGAATGGTGACTTAGAAGAAGAAGTGTACATTGAACAATCGGATGGATTTCAGTTATCTGAGCATGGTGATATGGTCTGCAAATTAAAGAAGGCACTGTATGGTCTAAAGCAAGCCCCAAGAGCATGGTATGAAAGACTGGACAAACATCTTTTGAAGATTGGTTTCAACAAAGGTACTGTTGATAGTAACCTATATTTCAAAATTGATCATGAAAACATCTTGATTGTTGAAGTATTTGTTGATGATATCATCTTTGGAGGAAGAGACAGTATGTGAAAAAACCTTTGCAAATCAAATGAAAAGTGAGTTTGAAATGTCAATGCTCGGTGAAATGAATTTCTTTTTGGGTCTGTAAATTACTCAGACAAAGAAAGGAATCTTTATCTCTCAGACCAAATATGTGAAAGAATTGTTGAGTAAATTTGGAATGGAAGATTCAAAGCCAATGAACACTCCCATGGCAACCAGATGTAAGTTGAGCAAAAATGATGACTCTCCTAAGATAGATCAGACAAAGTACAGATCAATGATTGGAGGATTATTGTATCTCACTCAAACTAGACCAGATATAATGTAGGTTGTTGGTCTTGTGGAGAGATTCCAGGATGATCCCAGAGAATCTCATGTCATGGCAATCAAAAGAATTTTTAGGTGCTTAAAAGGAATAGTTGAGTATGGTCTGTGGTATCCTAGAGATCATAATTTTTCTCTTCATGCATATACAGATGCAGATTGGGCAGGAGATGTGGATGATAGGAAGAGTACAAGTGGAGGAGCATTCTTTTTGGGAAAAAGGTTGGTTTCTTGGCTAAGCAAGAAACAAGAGGCAATATCCCTATCTACAACTGAAGCAGAATACATTGCAGTAGCAGGAAGTTGCACTCAAGTTTTGTTGATGAAGCAGATGCTAAGAGATATTCAAGTAGAATATGAGGAGCCTATCACAATTTTCTGTGATAATTCAAGTGCAATAAATATTTCTAAGAATCCGGTGTTGCATTCTAAGACTAAGCATATATCTATCAAGTTTCACTTTCTGAGAGAGCAAGTGAACAAGGGTGAAGTCAGATTGGAGTATGTGCCCTCCAAGGATCAGCTTGCAGATATTTTTACTAAACCTCTTCCCAAGGACTCTTTTGAGTATCTCAGGGAGAAGTTAGGGGTTATTTCCCCTCTGATGATGAACTAGGATGCACTGATGTGCATCAATCCGGTGGATATCACAGTCATATCTTGTAATCTGGATTGATGATAAGGGAGCTGCTACTCAGGGGGAGCAGCTAGTATGTTATGAAGTAGTGAAGTTACAAGTATGAGCCCTTTGCCATTGATGTCAAAGGGGGAGAGAAGACATGTGAAAAACAAGTGGTTTCTGATCAAAGGGGGAGCATTAAAGGAAGAGAAGACATGTGAATAGTTGTTGCTGTTAGGGGGAGTTGTAACAGCAAGGAGAATTTCCTGCTTGATGGTTTTTCACATCATAGGTTGCCATCAATGACAAAGGGGGAGATTGTTGCAAGTATGGGCCTAACCGATGTTGTCATTAATGTCAACATACTCATGTTGCATTAATGAGAAGGATTAGATGAGCTGTGTGCTGAGGATATTGAGAAAATAAGTCTCAATCAGGAACAGTGAAGAATAGTGATGACAAGAAGGTAAAAGTCCTCAATAGGTTGAGGATCAGAGGATGCAGTTTAAAGGGTTTGTAGATATAAGTCTTGAGATGCTCCAGTCAAGATTTTAGAGGTCCGCATGAAGATCTGAAGAAGTTATGGTCACTCAAGTAGAGATGGTTCTGGTAGGTGTTTAGAGGTGACAGAGGGCCACAGAAAGGTCCGGTGAGATCTGGTATTTCATTATCCCATTCTGCGGATCTGAGGGAGTGTTGAGGACATCCTTGTGAAGTATCAACTAGATTAGTTCATGGGTTGAAGGTCCGGAAGAGCCTATTCATTTGTGACAGTGATGACAGACTGTGTTCTTGTAGCTTCGGATGAAGGAGAGAAGAATTCCAGTAGGCTGATGAAGTGCGGATGTTTTTGGTGATTCAGGGAAGGTTATGATGATCATTGGATCATGTCCAGTTAATGTTGGTGGTCCACATTGAAGTTAGAGTTTGCATTTGAAGAATAACCACGGATATTGGTGTTCTTCTTGAGACTGGCCGACCGAATGTATTACACGTCTTGTGGATGTTCTTGTAGGTGTTTGCCGACTTAGATGATTGTTCCTAAGTCGATTCCTTGTATAAATAAGGGATTGTGAATTTATTTTGAAGTGTGTCTTGTGGTAATGTGTGTGTGGTAGCGAAAAGAAGTGCGAAAGGTAGAGCAGAAGTATTGGGCTTAAATGGAACTGATTCAAGCATGCTGAAGATGCTATTCTCCAGTTCATAAAGGTGATACTTATTCCTTTGTAGACAATGTGTCTCTTGTAGGCAGTGAGCCTCTTGTGAGCAGTGTGCTCGAGCAGTGAGCCCTAATTGGCACGTGCCATTTTGTTCTTTCTATTCTTCTAACAGAGAATACATTATTGGGTTAATCACCCCGTGGTTTTTCCCTTAACCGGGTTTTCCACATCAAAATCTTGGTGTCATATGTGTTGATATGTTTCTGCTTCTGATTTAAATGCATTATGGTTCATGATTAATATTATCCTAATCACTAAAGAAGATTCAAGTGTTTAAAAAGAGAAAGTTTCGCACAACTGATTCACCCCCCCTCTCAGTTGTATGCCCTAAGTCTAACACATCATGCATGAAAAATAAAGAATATTCTCTCCTTATGCCTCCCATGCAAATACTTAGGTTCATTACATGTAAAAAATAATTATGCATTATCAAAAAGAATGATAAATACATTTTTACCACCTTATTACTCCATGCAAAAGGAAAAAATCCATAGTTGCATTACACATGCATACAAGGTATAACAAATACCTCCTTATCACTCCACCACCATGCATCATCCCCTCAATATCACCTTTGTCTTCACATTGTATTTCTTCATACTTGCCTTATCCATATACCTTATTACTCCATGCCTTATCATGATTTACCTTATTAACTCTACATGCATTTTGAAATGTATAAGACAGTAGGTGTTTCAACTTTTGACTTGGTCTTCATACTTGTATAAGGAATTTCGACCTTGATCTCCATGTATGGTCAATCATTATAAAAGGAACAAAGACATTAAGCCTTACCTTGCTATGATTTGCATTTTTCACTTTGTAAAAATCAAATGAAAAAAGAAATGAACTTGGCCTCATGGGCCCCCTATGCACAATCATTAGGTTTTACAAGACAAAAAGTCTTGACCATGATTTTGGATAAGGCAATGATTTTAATTTTTTAAAGTCAAAAAAGAGATCTAATGGAAACACTCCACCGTCAACCAAAAGAAAACCTGAGAACCCTAAAAGTCATTTTGATCTTTTCACTTTGATTGCATTCTGGCTCTACAACTTTTCTGGTCGACGGCTAAGGTTTGATCAACTCTTGCTTCTCTCTACAATTTCGAGTCTTCTTTGGTCAATCTTTAGCATTTTCTAGCATATGAAACTGAAAGGTAACCTTCTGTGTTTGATAATAGATATTTGATTTAATCTCTCTGTGATATTGTCTTCTGTCTAGCCATGGCTTGGATTTCTTCTGAGCATTTTGTAAGTTCCACATTCTTTTCTCACAATGGTCTCTTTGTTCCTCTATATTTTTGTGTTTAGCTGAATATCCCCATGCATTAAAAAGAGGCCCAAAAGACTAGGCCTGCGGCCTCTGTAACTTCTCTCCTACAAGAATATGAGGTAAATCTTCATTTGCCTTTTGTATCTGCATTTCTTTCACTATGGCTTTTAAACTTATAAGGGTTTTTAATGAAAATGCAATGGGTCTTTGATTTATTTGAAGGAATGGCTCTCTTTGGTCATGACCATGACTGTATATATTGTTTTCTTCACACTTTCTTTTACTCTGCATACCTGAATATGTAAGGGTTTGAAAGAAAATTTGAGGATTTTGAATATTTTGCAGGAAAACCTTTCTCTCTTGGCTACGACCTGTAGCCTCTCTTCTTCTCCTTCACTCAACTTATTTGTAGATAAGAAACATATAAGGGTTTCAAAAATATAACATGGGTTTTGACATTTTTGAAGGAGAAGGCCTTTGTTGTTACGGCCATGCCTGTATATGGTTTTCTTTGACTTCATTTCTTCTACAGAAAGGAAAAAAACACAGTGGTTCGAAGAGATACTCGAGGGTTTTCATTTTTTGAAAGAACAGAAATGCCTTAGTCATGGCTAGCAACATCATTATTCTCTTTTCAATCTTCCTCTGCATATATGAAAATATAAGGGTTTCAAAATATATATACAGAGGGTCTTCATTTTTACTGTAGAAATGCTTTTCTTTGGCTACGACCTGCATTATCAACTTCTTCTGTATCATTTCCTTCAACTGCATACATGCATACATTAGGGTTTTAAAATGTTGAAAGAGAAAACCCTAAATTTTTTGGCCACGACCTTGACATCTGTACCTTTTTCTTTGGTTTATATTCTTCTGTCTGTGAAAATATATCAAGGGTTTTGAAAGTATATGTAGAGGGTTTTAACTTTTGAAAGAAAGTATCATCTTCTTGGTCATGGCCTACAACTTCTATATCTATATTTTTAATGAAAACTCCATAAATATTACTCTGTGTTAGGCCTCTTTGATCATATCTCTCTCCATCTTCAATATACAAAAAGATGATAAGCATTTTGGTATAAACTGGGCCTGTCCCTTTGAATATGCAAAAATGAGAAACATACAAAACCTTTTATCTTTGTGTTTCTTTATCTGATTGTCATTTGGCTGTATGAAAGCACTAGTATCTTTGATATGGTAGTAAACTCTTGTAGCTTGATTAACTCTCATTTCTCATATGACATGATGTACCCTTCTTTGTGTCAGTTGTTCCTGTAGCTTTATCATTCTTTATCTTCTGTGTGACATGATCACTTAGAAGTTGATCTTCCTCCTGTATTTATGACCGTAACTCCATTGCATGATATGAACGTGATGATCTACCTCTTTGTATCAACTATCTCCTGTAGCTTTGTTGTTCATGGATATATCTTGTCACTGTATTGATTTGTATTTGCCTTTCTACCTGTAATGGATATATCACAATTGTTCTTTTGCTCTGGATAATGGCTGCAACATGATATGTTTGACACTTATACTCTCCTATAGTAGACAACTTGTACCTTTTTCATACTGAATAAATGCCTATCACTTCATGCATTGTTGTTTCACATGCTTTATCTTCATGACAATCTTGGCAACTTCACATAATTGATTCTTCATTGTTACAGGGTTGTCTCTCATTGTACTTTAAGCATTTTTCATGACATCTAATGTTGGTTTATCATGATGTTCACCTATTTAGATGACTGTCATACCTATGGCATATATGTGGACAGAAGAAACATACTTCAATCATAGTCATAAATAAAGAAGAATACCTTTTATGATTGTATTCACTTCTTTGATCATTGTACTTATGTACATGCATATCAATCTCTCCTCGTCCTATAACATGTGATAAAGCATATTGATACAACTGATATGGTTTTAACAAAATATTCCTTGAAGTGGGCATAGTTTATAGGAGCAACTGCTCCTCTTCACTTCTATTATGATGACTTCACTTCATTTGCAAGTTTGACTGTTCCAATGCATAGTATCTCTTGAATAGTGCACTCTGTTTATTGCAATTTGATATCCTTCTCAAATGAATAAGAAGGAAGCATGTTGGGCTCTACCCTTGTAGGAGCCACATTTTTTCCACATGCTTTAATGTCTTCAAATCAGCTACATTACTTTTCCTATACCTGCACAGTGAACAAACAAGTTAGCATAAAAACATACCTCTTGAAATTGATTAATCTTTCTCATAATGATCTGATTTATTGCATATGCCTGATTGGATCCAATCACATAAGATGCATAATGTTTGTAAGTTTATATGTCTGTTGATAAAGCATATGATGATTTTGAATATCTAGAGCTTCTAACAGGGCTTTTCTCCAATTTTTTTCAAGTACACTATCCTGATCAGGAGCAGAAGATAAGGACATGAAGACCAGCTACCAAGACAATAATATCAACCTTCCAAAAAGGCAATGATGGATATTCATTACTCTCATATGTTCTTTCTCTTTCCTTTTATCCTCAGATGTATAGCTTGCACATGTTTGCATTGCTTAGTTTAGTCACTCCCACAGCTTGTGTGGGACACATTTAAACATTTCTTTAAATATGATCAGTTACTTTTCCTTATGCAAGTGATTTATGTATGTTTACTTTTTGAATCAAATGCATAGGATAGAATAACTGAAACTGATATGAAACATATGTTCAAAACATGATATGAAATGACAGCTTTAGAAATACCTTTCTTTCTCACTGAATTGTGATTACTTGAATAATTCAATCATCTCATACTTGAAAGATAAAACCAGTTAAAACCTTCTATCATTCATTGACTGTGTGGTCTCTTGTCATTAGATAACTTCACTTGTTAGGATGGTTTGACAATCATGATTGGACTATCAGATTATCCTGACAATTGATCTTTGCTTGTCTCTTGCCAAGATGTCATACATTGACTGTTTGATCATTACCCTTGAAAAGTTTTCTTTTATTCCTTTTGTGGCAACTGTAATTCAGTCTAACTAAATTAGGTGTGAACATAATTTAGTAACATTTCTGGAAACCTCTCAGGGGTGTTTGCCTACTAAACAAAACAAAACCAGTAGCCTTGCAATTCCATTGGGCATATGAGTCTTTTTTTGCCTGAAACTTTTGAAAAAAATTTCTGCAACTCAAACTAATAGAAAACTACAGCAACAAAACAAAACTAAAACTGAAACTATTCTGGTCTGTTTAAGACATGGCCAACAAAATGTGCATGTACACTTCTTGGAAAATGAAATACTGAACTGAAATTCTACTCTACCCTACACTAACCAACCATTGAAGCTGGTCAAACAAATCCATTAACTAGCTTTGTGAAATAACTTCCCTTTTTGGTCAAGAAAGGATGTTCTGCAATGTGATTTGCTACTAACATGATATGATTGATAAGGATATACCTTATAGAATGCTGCAAAACTTTCTGAAGAACAAAAATAAACTCTCTCACTATCTGAATCTGATCATAGGCAATACTGTTATAAGGTGAATAGATGAGTTGATTCTGTTGTTCTAAGGCTGAAATATGCTCTATGGGTACAACAACAATCTATACCTCCTTATGTAGCTCTCTGATAGTTAGAGCTCTGATTGGACATCCTCTTGCAATGATGTATCTTTGATCAATACTCCTGGTGTCTTGATTTAGATCTATTGTCATATGATCACTTGCAATTTGAAAAGTTAGCTCACATAATTGAAATGAAAGAATGCTTGCCTCTTTGATCCAATCCTGTTGATCACATACTGTTGGTTCACATGGTATTAGATCATTATCAATGTTAGAACAAAAATTCTCTATAATACCTGAAAACATGCTCTCATCTAACTGAAAATCCTGCACTGAAACTATATGAATTTCACCCCTCTGTTGTGTAAAACTAAACATTGTTGTTAGTTAAACCAAGCATTGTCCATCCTCCAAAAGTTCCACCTTATTGTATTCAGTATTTATTGATTTGGGCTTTTGATCACTACAAGAATCCAGCAAATTGGCAAGCTCCCTACAAGCTGAACAGTCAAGATCTTGACAATTAGATATAGAATTATCTTTAAAAGATTGAATATCTTCAATTAGTTCATCTGGATGCTCTAAAAATAAATTAGATGTTTTATTTTTATGTAGAATATCATTTGATTTAGTTTCATATCTAGCCTGGTAATCAATCCTATGATCATGCAAAACAAGATTGTTAGTCTCCAAAATGGGACTATCCTTTTGCTCTTCTAGCTAAACTGAAGTCTCAACCTCATTCTTATCCTTATGGACCATAAGTACATCATGTTCTGCAGTATCATCTGGATGTCTCAAATCAGCTAGTATTTTGGCTACTTGTATGATGTCTTCATCTTGGTCAACAAAAGAAGGCTGTTGATTAAACAAAGAAACTACATCTTCTAATTTTTCTGATTTGGTGGGACAAGAAGAACTACAAGGACCTTCAGCTACTAGATTGAAACTTGGAATTTTAATTGGTTTAGATTTTTCTAATTCTTCCTCTTCCTGATTTTGGATTGGTATGGAAGAGGTAGCCTTAATAAGATTTGGCATTTTATAATCAGGACACTTGGTCCAAGAAGGCTGCCATGTTTGTTCAAAAGCTTGATGATTTGATTTAGGTACTTGATGTAACTGATATTAAGGATTAATGGACTGATTTTGAATGCAAACAAGTTCCTGAACAAAATCAGAGCTTCTGAAATTTGAAATTTGATATCTACTAACCTCATTTTGAACATGTTGATTTAGGGTGAATGCAACTGTCTGGATCTCTTGCTTCTGTACTTGTACAAGCAAAAACTTCATCTGCTCCTCTTTTGCTACTATCTCCCTTCTAAGACCTTCTTCAAACTGTATCTTTTGTGCCTCCAACTCCTACTTATGAAGATAGGCTTGATAATCCATCTCTTCTTGTTGATGCTCATACTCTTACTGCTTCTTGATTTCTTTTATTTGCTTATTGATTTCTAGCAATGTGTTATTGAGGTCAAGTGACATACTCTTTATGCTTGCAATCTCCCCCTTTGCATACTCTTGAAGCTGATTTGGTTCATGTATACGCTGCCAACAAGGCTGAACTGGGGTGGCTGGGAGATAAGCCTATTGAGCATGCTGATATGTTGCTGTTGCATAACTGCTTGGGATAAAACCAACAGCATGACTGATCTGATATGGATGATAAGATGGTGGATTAGCAGCATTTTCATGATATGATGGATGATATGACATGTTTCCATGAAGGATAGACATGCTTACTCATTCAAAAGCTGGAAAACAACACCTGATCTTATGAATCCTTTTCATAGGCTACAAAAAATTTGATCTATTCAAACTCAAAAGTTAGAGTCGCCATGTATTTTGAAATAACACCTCTAAAAGGTTGTATAACTGCTGATCATACCAAAACAATAGAAATAATAAGTTATTTTTGAACTAAGAATCAGTTCAAAGTCCCATCGGGCACACCAAAAACTGTTGTCGATTAGGATTGCACTCGTGATGCAAAGTTGTGATACTCAGCAATCCTTCAAAACATGGGATCAAATTCAGGTTGTGGGTGACTATGTTGAGTTTGAACCTCCATATTATGGGTTGGTTCCCTTAAAATATTCATTTGGATCTATGACTTTGATGTGGAAAAGGGTAAAAAGGATCTTTCTAAAAGCAAATAAACCTGTAAAAGTATGGTGATGCACCTAATAATGATGAAAAGTTGGCAATCTAACTCACAATAGATCTTAGAAAATCTATCCACACAAACCACTTTCAACAAATTTATCACAAAAATGTTTCTAAGGGAGGCTGGAAAATATTTTTGTTTTAAGGAAAAAAGGGTTTTTTCACAACATAAAAGAAAGATTCTCCATTTGCATAGCTTAAGACCTATGATTTTCAATGCTATCTAACACATGCAAGTACAAATGAGACTAATTTTAAAGGTTCTACTGTTAAACACAATAAAATCTCATCAAATCACTCATACAAGTTGCATTAATGGAAGGTAGATACTTGATCAAGCTAAAAAATAAAGGAAATAATTGCATAAGTGACAAAGTATAGAATATATAACATGTTGTAGTCTCTATAAATCTGTAAATAAGTGAGTTATAAAACCTCTTTCTCTCTCAAAGTGTAAAGAGCAAAAAGGAAAGAACTAGAAAAACCTAAGTTTTCCTTACAATATATAGTTTTCTCTCTCCAAGGGGCATAGAAAAAATCAATTGCAGTCAATTGCCTCTAAAAATAAGCTCTCCAATTTGATCCATGAGAAAACAATGAAATCCCTAAAAATAAGGGTCAAAACAACCTCAAAATGAGCAAAAATAGCTCCAAACTGGTTGTCTCCATGTGTTTGACCCATGAGTTCACCAAAAACCTCTATTTTGTCCTCCAAGCCATTCAAAAAGACCTCAAAGTCTTTAGTTAACTCAACTCCTCCATTTTTGTATGATTTTGCATGTGTAGGTAATGTGGACGAGAAATGAAGTAATCATTTGCATGATTACTCTATTATGAGTTTCAATTTGTCTAATTTCTTTAATTTTACAACTTGTGACAAATTAATAAAGTAATTTATAAAATATTACTTTATTAATTGTTTACATTATTTATAGTTGTAAAATCATGAAGAAATGGAAGAAAAAGAATAACACCTTATCTCTCCCTTTACATTTGCATAATTTGCATGATTTCACTAATCAATGATGCCAAAAAGAAAAAAGGCCATCATGCATGAAAAATAAAGAATATTCTCTCCTTATGCCTCCCATGCAAATACCTAGGTTCATTACATACAAAAAATAATTATGCATTATCAAAAAGAATGATAAATACATGTTTACCGTGCCTTATTACTCTATGCAAAAGGAAAAAATCCATAGTTGCATTACACATGCATACAAGGTATAACAAATACCTCCTTATCACTCCACCACCATGTATCATCCCCTCAATATCACCTTTGTCTTCACATTGTATTTCCTCATACTTGCCCTATCCATATACCTTATTACTCCATGCCTTATCATGATTTACCTTATTGACTTTACATGCATTTTGAAATGTATAAGGCATTAGGTGTTTCAACTTTTGACTTGGTCTTCATGCTTGTATAAGGAATTTCGACCTTGATCTCCATGTATGGTCGGTCATTATAAAAAGGAACAAAGGCATTAAGCCTTTCCTTGCTATGATTTGTATTTTTGACTTAGCAAAAATCAAATGAAAAAAAAATGAACTTGGCCTCACGGACCCCCTGTGCACAATCATTAGGTTTTACAAGACAAAAAGTCTTGACCACGGTTCTGGATAAGACAATGATTTTAATTTTTTAAAGTAAAAAAAGAGATCTGATGGAAACACTCCATCATCGACCAAAAGAAAACCTACGAACCCTAAAAGTTTTGATCTTTTCACTTTGATTGCATTCTGGATCTGTAACTTCACTGGTCAATGGCTAGGGTTTGATCAACTCTTGCTCCTCTCTACAATTTTGAGTCTTCTTTGGTCGATCTTTAGCATTTTCTAGCATATGAAATTGGAAGGTAACCTTCTGTGTTTGATAATAGACATTTCATTTAATCTTTCTGTGATATTGTCTTCTGTCTGGCCATGGCTTGGATTTCTTCTGAGCATTTTGTAAGTTCCACATTCTTTTCTCACAATGGTCTCTTTGTTCCTCTGTATTTTTGTGTTTGGCTGAATATCCCCATGCATTAAAAATAGGCCCAAAAGACTAGGCCTGTGGCCTCTGTAACTTCTCTCCTGCAAGAATATGAGGTAAATCTTCATCTGCCTTCTATATCTGCATTTCTTTCACTGTGGCTTTTAAACTTATAAGGGTTTTTAATGAAAATGCAATGGGTCTTTGATTTCTTTGAAGCAATGGCTCTCTTTGGTCATGACCATGACTGTATATTGTTTTCTTCACACTTTCTTTTACTCTGCATACCTGAATATGTAAGGGTTTAAAAGAAAATTTGAGGATTTTGAATATTTTGCAGGAAAACCTTTCTCTCTTGGCTACGGCCTGTAGCCTCTCTTCTTCTCCTTCACTCAACTTCTCTGTAGATAAGAAACATATAAGGGTTTCAAAAATATAACACGAGTTTTGACATTTTTGAAGGAGAAAGCCTTTGTTGTTATGACCATGCCTGTATATGGTTTTCTTTGACTTCATTTCTTCTATAGAAAAGAAAAAAACACAATGGTTTGAAGAGATACTTGAGGGTTTTCATTTTTTGAAAGAACAAAAATGCCTTAGTCATGGCCAGCAACAACATTATTCTCTTTTCAATCTTCCTCTACATATATGAAAATATAAGGGTTTCAAAAAATATATATATATATAGAGGGTCTTCATTTTTACTATAGAAATGCTTTTCTTTGGCTACGACCTATATTATCAACTTCTTTTGTATCAGTTCCTTCGATTGTACACATGAATACATTAGGGTTTTAAAATGTTGAAAGACAAAACCCCAAATTTTTTGGCCATGGCCTTGACATCTGTACCTTTCTCTTTGGTTTATATTGTTCTGTCTATGAAAATATATCAAGGGTTTTGAAAGTAAATGCAGAGGGTTTCAATTTTTGAAAGAAATTATCATCTTCTTGGTCATGGCCTGCACCTTCTATATCTATATTTTTAATGAAAACTCCATAAATATTACTCTGTGTTAGGCCTCTTTTGTCATTTCTCTCTATATCTTCAATATGCAAAAAGATGATAAGCATTTTGGTATAAACTAGGCCTATCCCTTTGAATATGCAAAAATGAGAAACATACAGAACCTTTTATCTTTTTGTTTCTTTATCTAAGTGTTATTTGGCTATATGAAAGCACTGGTATCTTTGATATTGTAATAAACTCCTATAGATTGATTAACTCTCATTTCCTATATGACATGATGTGCTCTTCTCTGTTTCAGCTGCTCTTGTAGCTTTACCATTCTTTATCTTCTATATGACATGATCACTTAGAAGTTGATCTTCCTCCTATATTTATGATAGTAACTCCATTACATGATATGAACATGATGATCTACCTCTTTGTATCAACTATCTCATGTAGCTTTGTTGTTCATGGATATATCTTGTCACTGTATTTATTTGTATTTGCCTTTCTACCTGTAACTAATATATCACAATTGTTCTTTTACTTTGGATAATGGCTGCAACATGATATGTTTGACACTTATACTCTCCTATAGTAGACAACTTGTACCTTTTGCATACTGAATAAATGCCTATCACTTCATGCATTGTTGTTTCACATGCTTTATCTTCATGACAATCTTGGCAACTTCACATAATTGATTCTTCATTGTTACAGGGTTGTCTCTCATTGTACTTTAAGCATTTTTCATGACATCTAATGTTGGTTTATCATGATGTTCGCCTATTTAGATGACTGTCATACCTATGGCATATATGTGGATAGAAGAAACATACTTAAATCATAGTCATAAATAAAGAAGAATACCTTTCATGATTGTATTCACTTCTTTGATCATTGTACTTATGTACATGCATAGCAATCTCTCCTCATCATGTGACATGTGATAAAGCATCTTGATACAACTGATATGGTTTTAACAAACTATTCCTTGAAGTGGGTATAGTTTATAGGAGCAACTGCTCCTCTTCACTTCTATTATGATTACTTCACTTCATTTGCAAGTTTGACTGTTCCAATGCATAGTATCTCTTGAATAGTGCATTCTATTTATTGCAATCTGATATCCTTCTCAAATGAATAAGAAGGAAGCATGTTGGGCTCTACCCTTGTGGGAGCCACATTTTCTCCACATGATTTAATGTCTTCAAATCAGCTACATTACTTTTCCTAGACCTGTACAGTGAACAAACAAGTTAGCATAAAAACATACCTCTTGAAATTTATTGATCTTTCTCATAATGATCTGATTTATTGCATATGTCCGATTTGATCCAATAACATAAGATGCATAATGTCTATAAGTTTATATGTCTATTGATAAAGCATATGATGATTTTGAATATCTGGAGCTTCTAACAGGGCTTTTCCCCATTTTTTTGTAGGTACACTATCCTAATCAGGAGCAGAAGATAAGGACATGAAGACCAACTGCCAAGATAATAATATCAACCTTCCAAAAAGGTAATGATGGATATTCATTATTCTCATATGTTCTTTCTCTTTCCTTGTATCCTTAGATGTATAGCTTGCACACATTTGCATTACTCAGTTTAGTCACTCCCACAGCTTGTGTGGGACACATTTAAACATTTCTTTAAATATGATCAGTTACTTTTCCTTATGCAAGTGATTTATGTGTGTTTACTTTTTGAATCAAATGCATAGGATAGAATAATTGAAACTGATATGAAACATATGTTCAAAACATGATATGAAATGATAGCTTTAGAAATACCTTTCTTTCTCACTGAATTGTGATTACTGGAATAATTTAATCATCTCATACTTGAAAGATAAAACCAGTTAAAACCTTCTATCATTCATTGACTGTGTGGTCTCTTGTCATTAGATAACTTCACTTGTCGGGAGGTTTGACAATCCTGATTGGATTGTCAAATTAGCCTGACAATTGATCTTTGCTTGTCTCTTGCCAAGATGTCATACATTCACTGTTTGATCATTACACTTTAAAAGTTTTCTTTTATTCCTTTTGTGACAACTACAATTCAGTCTAACTAAATTAGGTGTGAACATAATTTAGTAACAAAAATCAAATAGGTGGTTAGAGAGAGTGGGTTTCGTATCAAAAGGGTGAAGTAGGAAATTATTTGAAACCTTAATAATGATAATATAACACAATCTTAATTTTCCAATTCAAAGGGTTGTTTGAATAGGGTTCATCCAAGTTGACATGGATAAAGGTGTGCTACAACATGGGTAATATGGTTCAAAAAGATTCAACTAGATGCTAACACTAGAGTCAATTGAAAAATCAATGTTTTCCAAGGGTTATGAGTATGCTTTGGCCTCACAAACTCCATGAATATTCTAGAACCTACAACGCAACCCACATCCACAAAAAAATGAAGAGCTTAACAATGTTGAACAAGAATTAAATGAAGACTCTTTTTTTGCAACTACTCTCCCTATAGCACATAGAGAGGTCAAAAAAATATGAAGCTTATATTACAACTTAACCAAGTTCACCCCAAATATGTTATGGAATGGCCTCCTATATTACTATCACCAATCAATGAGTACAATATAGAGGGATTGCTTGAAATGGTTTTTCCTACTCTTTCCCTACCAATGTTGTACTTTTCAAACAAATACACATCAAAGATGTTGAAATGCATGAATATGATCTATATCTTATGTGATACCATGATAACATATTTTGTTAGCATTGACTTTTGTGGTGCTTCTTGTTAAACATTATGATGTGACATATAGAAGCCAAGCAACAAAAGTAGTTTTTTTCAGGAAATGCTTTCATGAAAGTGTACCAAATATAGTAGTCGACCTATGTCTCCACATGGATGATTTTCTCGATGACAAACTTTCTAACCACTTTATGTATTTTGGCTCAATTCTACGTTGAACAAGGCCCTTTTGGACATGGTGTAGAGTAGATCTATTAGATATGATCATCCAAGTTGGTTGCCCAACTTTTTTCTTCACACTTAGTGTAGTAGAGACCAAGTGGCTAGAATTACACATTGCAATGCCTAGCATGTTGCTTGATGAACCAACACAAGCCTAACAATGTAGGATCAAAACCTACATCTAATGTCACTCTACATGCATAATAGGTTCAAAACCTTTTGATAAGAGAAAAATTAGAGAAGCTTTTACTTTCCCAAGAATATTGGGTATAGGTAAGTTGGATTGATCTTCACTTACATTTCATAATAGTGCATATATTTAGTTATGCACATTACTTATAACTCTTATCCTATCTCATAGGTATGAGTGGAAACATAGAGGATCTGCCCATATTCATGGCTTCCTATGGTTGCAAGGATCACCTAACATTGAAAGCATGGATGTAAATAGCCCAAAATCATTTCACAATATTGTGCAATATATCATAGGTATGTTTTAGCATGCAACATATGAGCAAATAACTAAAGAAAACAAATGGTGTACTACTCCATCTCAATGACCCTTTCATGTTGAACACACTAGAAATCCTTGCATCTAACCCCTTTGGAGATTACACATAATTAGTAAATTGTGTTTAATGACACACTAAATGTAGCATGAAAAAAATGCTTGTAGAGAAAGGGATCATCATTGGTATGCTATTGCAAAGCTCCTTGGGATTTGTAGGAATTGTCTGCTTTGGTTGCAAATAATATTCCCCACACAACATTCCTACCTACTCAAAGTCATGATAGGATGAACATCCAAAACCTAGAAATTCTATCAATTTGGCATCAAAGTATTGATTTCTATCCTATTCTATCTTGCCATGTGGTGCTCAAATACATTGCCAAGTATGCAACAAAAGTAGAGCATAGGTTTGAAATCTATCACCAACTTTTAAAATGCATCTCTAAAATTATTGATGTGAAGAAAATCTAGCTTCAACTACGTTTTGCAAGTTCATAACTAAGAGATTGATCATGATATCAATTCAGAAGAATCCTACCACTTGTTGAATAAAAATATGTAGTCATTCCTTTGTTTGTTTAAATGTGAATAGGAAAATCTTGTGTCATGTACCTTCAACTCTAGAATGTATAGTAACTACCTCATGTTTCATTGAAAGATATTGTTATGGAGTAAAAAGTGGACACATGCCTTTTTAGCTCCTTGTTTAGCTCCTAGGTCCTTGTGATTACATTATACATTCTAAATATTCATCTCGATGTAAAATCCCCTAAAACCAATGCAAATTGGGAACTAGGGGCCCATATTGTTCCTTACCCTAGACCAAAACAATGCCTTGGGACTTGAGCACCCATGCCTAAGTCCTCCCTGATTGGTCAGGGAAAATTTAAATGCATGTCGGCATAAGACCTTTAAAATGATTTTTGCGTGTCATCTCTTTTGGTTAATTTCATGAATGTTAGTGGGAAAGCATATATAATTGTGTTTTTGAATTCATTATGAACCTAGATAGAGATAGCTAACTTGAAGCATTGGAGTAAAGAGCATTCAAAAAATTCATTGTGATTCTAGAGTAGATTTGTATTGTTATTGTGTGTTGTTGCAGGTTTTGAAGTTATCATCTATCTCTCCTTATGAGTTGAAGAGAATTCATCCTCCTAAGGGTTTCATCACATAGGTGATATCATTTGTGTTCATGATCATTTGATTTCATCATATTGATTTGTGTTTAGCCTCTATCCTATTAGGGCATACACTCTCTATCAAACAATGATGTTGGGAAGCTTGAATGCTATCCTGGGATTTGACTGAGGAAAGTCCCTAAACACCATAACCCCCAAACCCCTTTTCATCTTGTGTGGAGATTATACCTATGTGAGATATGGAAAAGTGAGGATACAAGAAGACTAAGTAAGGAAAATGGTTTTGGGATCTGACAACATTTCAAGAATATTCCTCTATGGAAGACTTGGGCACTTTTAAAACTATCCTTTTACCTTAGCTAACACTAGATATGGAATCAAGACAGTCTGTACATCATTTCCCTAGTTTGTAGTTTCTATAAATTCCACAGTTGAGGACTTGGGTGCCTTTGAAATAGTCCTCCAACATTCTAGCTTCTGGGACATAGGTTTTGATATCTTTCTGATCACTCTGGTGAAATTAGTTTCTGATTATCTGTTGTACATCTTCTGTTATGATCAAATCTTTAAAAATCTAGGGTTTAGTGCATTGATTGACCTAGGGTTTGATAAAAGACTTGATTAAATCAGATCTTTCCATAGCACTCCTAAGTACAAAATCTGTAGCTAAGTCCACCTCCATTTGGTAGTCATTTGGCTCAGTTTTGTCCTTGAATGTTATTGTGGAAGAGGGTTTGATCTAGTGTGCATGCTCGTCTTCATCATTCATCTTTTTCACACATAACATTTTGGTGAACCCATAGCTTCGAGTATTTGCATATTGCTGATAGTTAAATTTAGATCTTGCATTGATTATAGCATACTTTTCATTATCTTGCATCATTTTATATCATTGGTGTGAAAATTCATAGTTTTGCAATTACACATTGTGTATTTCAACAAGCATAACTACCTTAATCTTCATAATCTTATTGATCATACTCTTGGTTAGTGCATTGAGTTTTATAAGACTTTGCATGAGTTGTATAACCCACTGCCCTAAAACTAACACCTTGGTAAGAAGAAGTTGTAGACTAATGGGTTCTAGTGCTTTGAATAGAAACAATATGCAAACATCAAAAAATCCATTACACAACTACTTTACGAAGGGTGAGTCAACATCTTTGCAAGATATCATAACCACCAATATGTCAGAAGAACAAACATTTCATGATTCTGAAGATGTGATTGATATAGTTTCACATGTGCCTGAAGAACAAATCAAGAAACTAGACAAACAACTAGCTGATTTTCAACAAATTGTGGGAGGTGCACATCTATATCAAGAAGTGATACCTATTGTTGATGGTATGAGAAGATTATTGCAAAAAGGACAAGGTGTTGACATGCTCCCTGGATTAGACCACATAGTTGATCATAACATTATGTCACGAGCTAGCTGCCACGTGAATGTCATAGAAAATGTGTCACCATCGAAGTACATAAGCTCACAAGTATCAACACCCATATTGACTATTGGAATATCTACTTTTACCTCATCAATTCTCACCACCAATCCACAAGCTTGTAGTAATGATATCACTACCATGGGAACATCTAATGGAAATAATTACAAAGTTGTTGGATTTAATTACCAAAACTTAGCACCTCCTCTATCCATACCCATGAATAATTATTTTCAACCACCCATCACCTCTATTCATTACCAACCACCTTTCAATTTCATGACTACAGTATCAAATACTCTTGTCTTAAATCCACAAACCACTTCACCCAATGATTCTCTCCTAAACCAACTTTTGTAGAGTATGTCATCCTTGCAGCAAAAAGTGACAAATTTGACTAATGCTTCCTCTCAACCTACCTTGCCAACATATCATTCCCGCATTCCTTTATCTTATACAATCCTAAGAGCTCAAATGCCTGACAAATTTGAGACTCCCCGCTATGAATATTACAGTGGTAAAGGTGATCCTAATACTCATGTGGCAGCATTCACAACAATGTGTAGTGATTTCTTCTTTGATGAGGAATTGTTAGCAAAACTCTTTCCTCGATCTCTCGAAGATACCGCTCTGGAATGGTTTTGCTCTCTACCTCCTAATTCAATAAATTCCTTCTCACAGCTAGTTGATCAATTCTTGCAACACTTCCAAGCAAACATTGGACCTACTATCTCATTGATTGATTGTCCATTGTAAGCAAGGTCTGAAAGAGAAATTAATGGAATTCAGCAGTCGATATCAAGCTCTATTTGTGCAAATACAATATATGATTACAAATGAGGATGTTCAAAAAGTATTCATTACGAATCTACAACTAAACATACGTGATAAAATACTTTTGATGAAGTATAGTTCTCTCCAACACCTATGCACAACTCTATCAGATTACCCACTTTCAGCTAGTTAGTATGAGAATCATACCTCATCGGCTCCTGTTGGTCAATCCATAGTTGGAGCATCTCAAAATTCATTTAAGAAGAATAACAGGAATTTCATTAAGATCAATTGGCAACATTCGAATAACTTTCAATCACAAGTGTCCTCTATTACAAAGCCTAATTAGACACCATTTCAATTCAAACAACAACAGAGATAATTCACTTCATTATCGGATTCTCTTCATTTTATAATGACTCAAGCAATGAACAACAATATTGTGAAGATTTCTCCCTCTCATCCACTAGATAGTAGCAAGATGCAAGGACCTTCATTTGATTCTAATGCCTATTGTCACTATCACCGCTCGATAGGACATGATACTGAAAGATGTATGTGTCTGAAACATGAAATTCAAGACCTCATCAATTCTAACATAATATAGGTAATGGTGTGAATGAATGGAAATAAATCAGGAGCTCCTCTGAATCAAAACCTACAAATCTTCACTGATCCTTTTCCTAAACATAGAGACAACAACATGGTGGAACAAAATACAATAGAGATTGTGGATGATTATCTCAACTATGATGAAATAATTGGCATGATAGAAGTAGATAAGATGGTAAATGAAGATCTACCTCACCCATGAGGAAAAGGTATCTACACTGACTTGTTCCTCCTCTGTTATCCCTTTATGGATTAGGAGATAACCAAAATGCACAAGATACACAAATGGAACAACTTACATGTAATCACCTGAAGCAAGAGAAAGTTGTGATGATGAAAAACATCCCATTTCATCGTGAAAGGCTCATTCATCAAGTAAAATAAAATAAGAAAGCAAAAGGCATGAATCATCTATGGAAAAGGTAATGATTCTTCTCCCCGCAAGCATTAGAAGATTTCAAACATACAAGGTCTTGAGAAACAAGCACCATGTGACTGTTTTAGAAATAAACATCAAATAGGTATGAGTTCCTCACACATTTTACCACACTTGATGGAGCACCTCTCTAAGATGCATGCAAGTTTAGCCTCCTCTTAAATAGATATATTTATATGTGTATGTGTTGTGTTGTGTTCCCTCGTATTGTGATAAATGTTGTTTAGGTCTCCCTAGATGACCCTTGGTACTCTCATAAGGTTAAGGATACAAGGAGACCACCTTTGTTTTGATACTTCTATTTGTTTCTCTCTTCTTCTATTCTCCTCTCTCACATTGCAATTGTTGTGAGTGATGCCTTGGAGGCATAACACTGTGGAGAATGTCTTGGGGGCGTTTTCCCACATTGTGAACCTAAGTCACCTTTGTCTCCTCTCTCATTTTTCGTGTTTTCATTATTCTGTGGCTTTACTAGTCGGTGGATGACGATAAATAATAAATACTGATAAGGACCATGCATGCCTACAATAAGAAAACAAAAATAGACCTAGTCCATTTATGAAGATGGGTTTAATTTGATACTGACACTTGACTAGCAGAATCACTTTGTGTTGTGATGTGATCATGTGTCGTGTTGTGAAATTCTTGTAACAAGCCTTTGCAATACTCTAAATCTGTTTCTTTACACTTTGGAATGTTTTGTATCTCACCTTGTCGCTACACTTAGTTCTGAGATACTTGAAGTATAACCTAACGACTATACTCAATTCTGAATCCATACATGTACCATTGGTTTATTTATGTGGTATGTTACCTTATTTCTATGCATGAATATTGTTGATGATTAGAATTTGATACTAATGCACATGTGATTGTTGGGAACATTTGGCGATTGCTAGCACATGTCACTTTGGGGCAAGGGATTTGCAAAAGCTCTTGTTCCCTTGCGTGTTTTCACTTTACCTTAAACGTGCTTGATATCGGCAAGCGGGATCAACCACTTTAAGGTGGGGGCATATATTGTGGTAAATGCTTGGATATTTTAAAGATATTGTTGATAAAGTGTGTTTGCATGTATGTTTCCTCTTCACTATAAGGCATCTGTGGATGCAGGTGGGGTTGTGTACTTTTTTTTATTTTGCGTATACCTCCTTTTCACTGTAAGGTGTATGTGGATGCATGTAGGGTTGTATACTTTGTGCATGCTTCCTTTTCACCATAAGGTGTCTACGGATCCAGGTGGGGTTGCATTTTGAAAGCCCTTCTATAGAAGGCAGGATTGTGTCTTCCCTTGAGTGGTTGCACATCCTTTTAAAAGTCCTCTGCGGAGGTGGGGTTGGATCTTGAGTTATTCACCCTTAAGCATGTCTTTGATTGTTGTGGTAGCGTAGCTCAACCATCAGGTGTGTTTGGTGTGTCTTAGATAGTGGAGTGTAGCGATGAGCTCCTTCCTATCACCTGTGTTTGTTGTGTATAAGACGTATAGTGTGTCGATGACATACTCTATGGTACTCGTGTATTTCATGTGTTTTCTGTGTCTTCATTGCATATCTTGCGTGCTTTTAGTGGTGGCATGTAGTGATGAGCTCCCCCCATGCTATGCATTTTGTGTGCCTTTGATGGTGGCGCGTAGCGATGAGCTCCACTCATCACCTAGTTAGGTTTATATATATAATTTTTTAATCATGTTTTCTCTTCATGTATGCCTTGTGTATTGCGTGACTGTATTCATGTATTCTCCACATATTGCATGCTTTACTGTCTTCTCCGTGTATTGTGTGCTTCCTTACTATATTCACTATGTTTTGTGTGATTGTCAAGTGTTTTTCTATGTTTGCCTAAGCTTGGGGGCTAGAAATGGTCTTCTGAACTTAGGGCGTGTCTTCGCTCTACTGTTTGATGTGTTTGATATCCTTCAATCGTACTTTAATGCATGTATTGATCATAAGATCATATACACATTAAAGTGGGGGCTAAATGTTATGGAGTAAAAAGTGGACACATCTATTTTTACCTCCTCGTTTAGCTCCTAGGTCCCCATGATTACATTATACATTCTAAATATTCATCCCGATGCAAAATCCCCCGAAACCAATGCAAATTGGGAACTAGGGGCCCATATTCTTCCTTACCCCAGACCAAAAAGGTGCCTTGGGACTTGGGCACCCACTCCCAAGTCCTCCCTGATTGGTCAGGGCAAATTTAAATGCATGTCAACATAAGACCTTTATAAGGGTTTCTCCTTGTCAACTCTTTTGGTTAATTTCACGACTGTTAGTAGGAAATCATATATAAATGTGTGTTTGAATTCATTATGAACCTAGATAGAGATAGCTAACTTGAAGCATTTGAGTAAAGAGTATTCAAAGCATTTGTTGTGATTCTAGAGAAGATTTGTATTGTCATTGTGTGTTGTTGCAGGTTTTGAAGTTATCATCTATCTCTCCTTATGATTTGAAGAGCATTCATCCTCCTAAGGGTTTCATCACATAGGTGATATCATTTGTGTTCATCATCATTTGATTTCATCATATTGATTTGTGTTTAGCCTCTGCCCTACTAGGGCATGCACTCTCTATCAAACAACGGTGTTGGGAAGCTTGAATGCTATCTCGAGATTTAACCGAGGCAAGTCCCTAAACACCATAACCCCCAAACCCATTTTCTTCTTATGTGCAACTTATAGGTGCGAGGTTCAGAAAAGTGAGGATACAAGAAGACTGATAGTATTTCAAGAATATTCCTCTGCAGAAGACTTGGGTGCTTTTGAAAATGTCCTTCTACCTTAGCTAACAATTTTCCCCAGTTTTTAGTTTTCAAAAATTCCATAGTTGAGGACTTGGGCACCTTTGAAATAGTCCTCTAACATCCCAACTTCCAAGACATAGGTTTTGGTATATTCTTGATCACTATAGTGAAATTAGTTTTTGATTATCTATTGTACATCTTTTGTTATGATTAAATCTTTACAAATCTAGGGTTTAGTGCATTGATTGACCTAGGGTTTGATAAAAGACTAGATTAAATCATATATTTCCATAGCACTCCTAAGTACAAAATTTGTAACTAACTCCACCTCCATTTGGTAGTGATTTGGCTCAGTTTTGTCCTTGAATGTTATTGTGGAGGAGGGTTTGATCTAGTGTGCATGCTAGTCTTCATCATTCATCTTTTTCAAACATAAACAGATATATGGCCTGATGTGCAATACTAGAATAATTGTCAGTGATTGAAATAGGGGGAATTAGAATTGTTCAAAGTCTTGCACAATCTACAAGTGGACAAAAAGAGAGATTCCATACATTGTTCAGGTCTTAGCACATTTCACAACTATTTGTTTTAAAGACACTAACATGTTTGAGTCCATCTGTTGGAGTGAGCTTCTACTGTACCTACCTTTTTGCAACATTCTTGATGAAATTGGTTCATGTAGGCAAGATATTGTCACTCACTAGGAAGGCATGGTTGGTACCTACCATGCATGCCATGTTGATCACACACAAAAAAATCAAATACTGACAATGATGAACTTATATTTAATGGACTAAAAGACATAGAATAAGATGATGTAGAGGAGTGGAAGCTTCTATCCTACCTCCACCCAAGGAATGATGTTGCTATATTGACAATTTAGACAAGCTCGAATGTCAAGAATTTGATCTACAAGCCAAATTGGGTTGCCAATACAACTTCCCCCTCCTCGATGGACAATTTTGTTCCATTCATTAACTAGAACCATTCAACACACCAAGTTGAATAGATTGGAACTAGCTCAAGTATTGTAAAGAACAAACATTTTTTAGATCAACAAAATGCTTTCAATATTATTGTGAGCCATTCTTCTTAGGTTGGAAGACAACCACCACTTCTAATGATCATACAAGGAACTGTAGGAATGGGGAAATCATACTTCATTAATAACATTCAAATATCACTCTCCAAAAATGTACCTGATGCATAACAACCCTTGCTTTTGCTTGCCCCCAGTTGATGCATTGAACACTGCACATACTATTAAAAGACATGAACCCTCTTCAAGGTCAAGCTCTATCAACTTTCAAAGAAATTCATTACATTCTAATTGATGAAATGAGCTTAATTGGACCAAGGTTGCTAGAATGCATTAACAAGAGGCTATGTGAGGTATTTCTACATCATAATCAAAGCCCATTTGGTGGGCACTCTATTGTTCTTATTGGTAACTTAGGACAATTGCCACTAGTATGTGACATTCTAATGTACATGCAAGATTGTCATATGGGACAACACTTTGGAGAAGCTTTCAAATAGTGGTTGCACTAGATAATCTTTCAACAACATGGGCTTGAACCTATCCAAATCAAAATTTGTAACCTTATTAAAAATATAAGGAATGTCGAGACAACACAAACAAATTGGCAACTCCTCATGTCATGCAGCAATAACAACCTATCAACAAATGAACAAGATACATTCTATTCATCCATACATTTGTTTGCAAAATAGAACAAAAAAAATTTAAAATCAATGGCCACACCAATAACATGTTGCATTGTTGAGGAAAAATGGGGCATAATAAATTAAAATTTAGATGATGAACAACTACAATCAAAGTTGTTATTGTGTGTTGGACAACAAATTATGCTAAATACAAATTTATCGGTTACAACTACACTTGTCAATGGTGTGCTCAACGAAGTAATTGCTTTTGTCTAAAAAAATGAAAGCAAGCCACCAAATCTACCTCTCTTTGTTGTCATTAATTTTTAATGATACATTGGACCTACATGGAACAAACAAGAAAACAAATAGTTCCACTTGCCCCAGTCACACCTAGTGGCCATGGAGAAAAGCTCTAACTATAAACAGAGCAACAATAGACATTGGAAGCATAGACTGTCAAGGACTCACCTTCACAACAGTGTCAAGAGTAAGAAGTTTCTTAAATCTACAAATATTCCCTACATTTTCATTTCAAAAATACAAATGTATGGAAAAAAATATGTATGCAATCCTATGTAAGAAAGAGAAGGACTATCTTAAAAAATGTTTAGAAAAAAATCTAAAAATCCAACTACTAAATCTATATTTGAAATTATTTTGAATTTATTGTCCACCTTTACATGTGAACTTACAATGAAATTTTCTTGGTTTTTGGAACTAGAATATTGTAATTTGTAGATGATCTAGAAAATTATTATCTAGGGCAAGTATTGCACTAATTTCCATCCCACAAATAATCCACTCAATAAATTGCATACGTTTTGTTAAATTTGTTTTTACATAGAATTTAGTTACAATTATTCTTCTACTACTTTATAATAAAAATTTAATTTCCATTCTACAAATGATCCAATCCATAAATTACATACATTTTATATCATTTTCAATATAATTAAAGATCTCACTATAATTTTTTTAAATAAAACGCCATTGAATTACTAGTTTATCTTCCAAATGGAGACCGCATTTGAAAATGCAGTGAGGAGGGAGATTATTGATGTGAGGCCCAAGTGCATTGAGTAACCATTCTACTTAAATATCATCTATTTCAATGGTCAAATAATCAATAACAATTTTACACCTCATTCATAACAAAAAATGGTAAATATTTGGCCTATTTTTATTGATCAAAAGTGACCTTCCACTATTGAAATGGATGATATTTAACCCCTCATAAAAAGAGGGTTTTGGAGATTGGTAAGATCACGTGTGGAAAGGGGAGGGGTGACATAAAAAAGAGTGGTTGATACAGACCGACATTGGACGAATCTTGGAAGGAAGGGCGGTTAAGGGCAGTTGGCAACAAGTCAACACCTATGTAGGTGCGCAGAAGAGAGGGATGGGTAGGACAGAGGGGAGTGGCTAGAGGCGCACGTAGATTAGGCCATTGACCAAATCCTGTGAAGTTCTTAACTTTTTTGTGTAATTATAAATACTGGATTAATCTGGATTGCAATTGGATGTTAAGTGAACAGTTTTGGGATGAGCATATTTTCCAAATAAAAGTGTTAATCACTGTCATATCGCTCAATAAAATGATTAGATGTGTTTAACATAGGAAACTGAATTTAATGCATTCAATAAGTGTTGGTCAATCGTGGTGGGAAGAAGGGTGGAAATTATATAATAATTTGAGAAAGGATTGTTATGATGGTGTCATGCAGGCTCAGGTACCAGTTGCTGATATTTCTAGAGTATCAAATCCATGTAAGTTAGATATTGCTTGTGGAGTGAGTTTGAAGCTTATCCCTTGCAATTCTAATTTTTGGTGGATTTATAATTATTCTGCAGAAATACACTACTGATCTCTTCTTGGTCGTTGCTAGATTTTGTTTTCTGTCTGCATGGTCTACAGTTCTGCTCTAAAGTAACTGATAGCTTTCCAAATCTCAAGCTTTTGAAGCACTTATAGACATCTTAGTAACCATGTGTGTTCCTCATAAGTCAAATTAACTCCAAGTTTCTATTGCAATAACATAGAAAGGCATGTCTAAATCCAAAATAACATAACATATTTATTTTATTCTGATGTAAGTTTGTTACTGGCCCTTTAAATAATGAGTGTTGTTCCATTGTTTTGTTAAATTGTGACTATAAAATGGGTTTCCGAATAACATGGACCTCCTTCCACTCCCACAAATGGTTCAAGTTGCTTATGGAAATGGGGTGTAAAGGTTGACCCTGCACTTTGTGTTTTTAAGCTTGGTTGTCTTCACAACAGCGTATCCACGTGGCTAAGAGCCTGGGCTGTTCTTATTATTGTTGGTCGCCCGAACAGAGGTCTATTGTTTTTTTTATTTTCTACAGTATAGATAATTTAATGTACAAATTATTTTCCCTGAGATCTCAGAATTGGGAAGTTCATAATTTTGAATGCAGATTTTATTTCAAGGCCATTGCCTTATTGCCAATGACCTTCATGTGACCCTGCTGCAAAATATCTCCACAACCTAGAATTCAAAATTTTATTTCAAGGTCACTTCTTATTGCAAGTGGCTTTCACCTGACCCTACTCAAAATTTCCCCATGACTTAGGTTTTGTAGGGAAGCAAAGGTAACAAAATTAGCTTCCTAACACCAAACCTTGAGAGGAGTGATGTACAAAAACTTTAAAAAATGATCTAAACAATTACAAAAAAATGTAGAAACACTTATACAAAAATATAAGCAATGCAAACCATTACACATGATTTACTTGGGGAAAACCTTTCCGTAAAAAACCCCACACTCTAAAAGCAATACCAATTGTATTATTCAGCAACAACCATGGTTAAATATAATATCTAGGCCAAGCCTCTTATTGGAGTTTCACCAGTATACAATTCTAGAGAAATTTCTACAACATTCTAGCTTATAGATTACACATTCACAATACAATAATACAACACTCTCAAACACCAATTTATAGAAGATACAAAACAAGAAACTACCAAATGGAAACCCAAAACCAGGGGCTAGAAACCACTGGCTAATTTAGGCATTCTTATATGTACATAAATCACAACACCCAAATCAAGAGCATTTAAATTAGAAACTTCCTCTTTCAACTAAGGCTTTCCACTTGTGATCTTATCCATATTTTTGATGATCTTCTCCAAGTCCATGCTTTACTCTCTCTCATCATGCTCTTTCTATTTTAGCAACTCTTACATACTTTTTAAGTTATCATAGTTTCTTTTAGTAACTCCCATGACAACTAAGAGATAATTACAAATTGCCAAATTACATCTTATCTAATACATGGAAAGTGGGACACCTCATTTCCAATATGAGGATATTTTAATTAAATAAAACATATAAATAAATAATTAAATGCTAGGAACTTGCAAAGGCTAAGACACCTTAATCCCCAACAGGTTTGAGTTTGGGTAATCTTAATAGTTTAATAGGCAAAGCCTCACTTTAACCAGCTTGAAAATATGGACAGCAACTAGATTTTCCAACTGATAGAATTTACTATGAATATATATAAATATATAAAGTCATTTGAAACGTTTTACAGCTAAAGTTTTATTTTTCCTATCAATTGAAACCTCCATTAAGATTCATTTCCCATAAAGGACTGCAATTAAGGATTTGGGGCCCCAAAAATAAAATAACCATTAAGTTTCATAGCTACTTTGTTGCATTCAATTATCTCAATTTTAACTCTTTATCTCTCCTACACAAATCAATATTATAAAATACATGGGCAACTAAATTACTTTTGGGACCAAGAAATCCTATCCACCATGAGTATTGCCTCATTGTGAGCGATCCAACAAAATAATCCAAATTCTAAAATATGTCATAACACATATTTATGCCAAAGGTGTTCACCTCTACAAGAGGGATTGAGTTATTATGTAGATCAACAATTGATATTTCATAGGAAGGATGCACAATGATGGAATTCATCCTGATGGAGCACTTGTTGGATGCATCATTTTCTCTGTCCATCTTCTCCACCGAGGCCATCAATATTATAGAGTTGGCACCTCCTTATAGTCATAAAAATGCTAATGAGAAGCATGAGTTGATGGAAGTTCTACAACATTCGGATGCCAATGATAACGAAAAAATCTCTACCATTGAACTGAAGGTTGTGCTTGTTCCACTTGGGGAAGAAGATATAAGTGAGGAAGAATTGGCAACTATGATTGATGAGGTGGACTTCGATAGTGATGGGTTTATAAACATAGGTAAAGTTGTAGGCTTTGACATTGATTCCAAGTTGAGGGAGGCCTTTAGATTGTTTGATGTGGATAACAAAGGGTGTACAAGGGTTAAAGACCTTCATGAAATTTTGACATAGTTAGGTGAAGAGAGTAGTTTGTATGAATGTCAATTGATGATAATATATCCTTTATGGTTTTGGTGAAATACTGTGACTGTCATTTGATGAAGTAGTATGTATGACTGTCAAAGAAGGGGATGAGTGGAAGACTACCTTCAAGCTAAAAGATGGATTGTACGAGTGACTAGTGATGCTGTTTGGATTGACCAAATCTCCCAGCACCTTCATGAGATTGATGAATGAAGTGTTGAGGCCTTTTCTTGGTAAGTTTTTTATTGTATATCTTGATGATATTTTGATTTTCAATAAGACAAAAGAAGAACATTAGCTGCATGTTAGGATATTATTGCAAAGATTGAGAAAGGAGAAATTGTTGGTGAATTTGAAGAAATGTAGTTTTATGCAAGAAGAATTACTATATCTGGGGTTTGTTGTTTTTGGTGATGGACTAAAAATGGATCCAAATAAGTTCAAGGTGATCATGGATTGGCCTCACCCCATAGTATGTTTGAAGCCAAAAGTTTTCATGGCTTGGTGAGCTTCTATAGAAAGTTCATTTAAGATTTCAATGGGACTTGTGCACCTATTACTAAAACAATGAAGGGTAATAGGAAAGGATCTATTTGGGGAGTTGTAGAAGAGAGAAGTTTTAAGTTGTTGAAGACAAAAGTGACTGAACAGCCAGTGTTGGCACTTCCAGATTTTGGAAAGGTATTTCAAGTTGACTATGATGCAAGTGGAACAACCATTGGAGGAGTTTTAAGTCAAGAAGGAAGACCAATTGCATATTTCAGTGAAAAGTTGAATGAGGCAAAGAAGAAATATTTTGTGTATGTTCAAGAATTTTATGTGATTGTACAAGCATTGAAGAAATGGAGACATTACTTGCTACCTAAGGAGTTTGTACTATATACTGACCATCATGCTTTGCAGTTCTTAAACAACCAAGGTAAGTTGAATCAAAAACACATGAAATGGGTTGAATTTTTGCAGAGTTATTCTTTTGTTTTGAAACATGGGAGTGGAAAGTCTAATAGGGTAGCTGATGCATTGAGTAGGGGATGTATGGTGTTGAATGAATTGAGAGTGAATGTAGTTGATTTTGACTCTATGAAAGAGTTGTATGAGATGGATCCAGATTTCAAGGAAGCAGGGGCTACTTGTATGAATCCAGTAGAGAAATAGAGAAAGATAGAACACCATGTATATTTCATTCAAGAAGGTTTATTGATCAAAGGGAAAAGATTGTGTATACCTCAGGGGTCAATGAGGGATAATCTAATGAAAGAAAAGCATAGCGGTGGATTAAGTGGACACTGGTGTTGATAAAACACTGGCACAGTTGAGTGAAGGACATTTTTGGCCTGGTATGGATGCATATGTGAAGAAGTTGGTGCAACATTGCATAATTTGCCAACACGCTGAAGGAGTAAGGCAAAATACTAGTTTGTATCAACCATTGCCTATACCGAAGAGACTGTGGGAACACATCAATATGGACTTTGTTTTGGGGTTTCCTCGAACACAAAGAGGTAATGATTCTATTTTTGTTGTAGTTGACAGATTTTCAAAAATGGCTCATTTTATACCATGTCAAAAGAGTAATGATGCTTCCCATATTGCTTCATTATTTTTCAAAGAGGTAGTTAGGCAACATGGTTTACCTAAGGGTATTGTTTCAGATCGTGATGTGAAATTTGTTGGTCATTTTTGGTATACCTTATGGAAGAAAATGGCTATACATTTTGGTTTTAGTTCACAATACCATCCTCAGACTAATGGTCAAACTGAAGTTGTTAATAGGAGTTTGGGAAATTTGTTGAGTTGTTTGGTAGGTGATAATCCTAATCATTGGGACTTGATATTGGCTCAAGAAGAGTGTTCTTATAATAATTTAGTCAATAGGAGTATATAGGGAAAAGTCCTTTTCATGTTGTCTATGGATACAATTTGAGAGGTGTGGACAAGTTGAGGGATAATGCAATTTGCCTAGAAAGAGTGTTGTAGCTGAAGATTTTGTTGAGTACATTTATGATTTGCATAAAGAAGTGAAGAAATATTTAGAGAAGAGTGCCATCAAATATAAGGAGCACGTTGATATGCACAAGAGAGAACATGAATTTTAGGTTGATGATTTGGTAATGGCACATTTGCAGAAGGAAAGGTTCTCACAGGGAACATTAAATAAAGTGAAGTGGAAAAAGATTGGACCTTGTAAGGTCTTGAGAAAATTTTCATCCAATACTTATAAAACTGAGCTTCCAACAAGTATTGATATTTCTCCCATCTTCAATGTGGTTTATTTGTATGAATTGTTGCATGTGTATGCTACCTAAGGTTGTCACTGATGTGGTTGTCATTGATGTCAACACTCAGTTTGGACTATCATTGATGCTTATGTTGATGATATACTATGATGGTATGCTAACAGTGATGTTGTTGATGTTCATGGTTGGATGTCATGCCTTGTTTAATGTCAATTAAAGTTGTATTGAGTATGTTTGTTGTCAGCAGAGATGATATCATGAGGATATATTAAGACGGGAATTAGAAGCATTAATATTAGAATTAGAAGCATTAAGATGATAATTAGAAGTATTAAGATGAGAATTAAAAGCAATTCTGATGTTGGGGAGATGGTGCTAATGGTCTGTAGCATGTTGTATGCTCTCTCTTGTTGTTCCTAAGTAAGTATGTGTTGCTACAAGGAGGCTCTGGTTTCTGCTACGGGAAGTTGCCTCGAAGATTGATTGGGAGAATGCTCTGCATTCCTCTTCCTTTGAAGATACGATCATGCGGTTCAGAAGTTATGTTCAGTGGGTTGTGAAGGTGCTACATTGAAATTTTCATATCATTTGTCCCTCCGTAGAGAAAGTTGTAAGTGACAGAGTGCAGGATTATATTGCTCAATGGCTAGTTTCAGTGTCTCTTGGTTTGTGCCGACTTATTGCTGTATGAAGTGGTGAATTGGATGATGAAGAATGACCCTAATGATCTTGTGATGTTTCCTGTTGCTCCACGAGGTATTTTTTGGTTTCTCCAAAATAGGTTGTGGTTCAGAATGAAGGTGTTGTTGGGTTATGCTTTTGTCTGGTCGACGATGTATGTTGAAGGTGTGAGCCATAAAGTATTTGTTGTGTAGAGTTCAAGGAGTGTTTGGAGATGTTGTATGGGTCATGCCAACTCATCTGGGAGAAGCACAAGTAATGTTTAATCTTCCATGAGTACCACCAAGTTGCAATGGCCGATATGCTACAAGCTTCATGTTTTTTTTCTTAAGGCCAGTCTATTTCAAATGTGTGAAGTGTGCGGATGCTATTCTTTGAAGGATGATGCTATGAAGGGTGTTTAGGACCAGGTCAAGTGTGTGTTGGAATTTGCAATGCATGTTCCTCTTCCTAGTATTGCATGTAGTTCATTTTAAGGCTTGCCCTCTACAAGTTTTATGGTGTTTGATCTTTGGCCGAGTTTTAATTGTAATATTCTTGTTGTCTTTGGTTGACTTGTAATGTAATCAATGTTATATCATGTATATATTGTAAACCTAGTTGATCTAGGTGAGGTGTGATTGTGAGTGTGAGTGTAAGAAGACAAATGTGGATGTGTAATGTATTATGATGTGCGACTGAAAGAGAAAGAACATAAGTAATAGATCCTATCCAGATTCATCTTGAAGATATTTTTGAGACAGAAGGGAAGTGAAGAGTGTGCCTAACTGATTGTTGGAGGCAGTGAGCCAAAGGAAAAACTTATTCAAGGTTGAAAGCAGTGAGTCAGTAAGCTGCAGAGAAGACAGTTGAAGAAGTTATAGAAATTGTCAGAGCAAAAGTGCAATCATCAAAAGAGAAGTAAAAAGGAAGAGTTGCAACCATCAAAAGGATTGAGTTTCATTGTCAAATTCAGACAGTAGAAGGACTATCAGGCTATAATGTTTTCTAAGTTTGTTCTCAGTTCAAGGAGTAGTTGCTTCCTTGGGTTGAAGCCTTAAAACAAAGTTTGCAGGGAGTTGTAGCTTCCTTGGGAGTGACCCTAAAACCTTTTTCAGGGAGTAGTAGCTGCTTAGGATGAAAATGTAGAGGATTTTTGTTTAAGTTGATTTTGATGGTTTGTGTTGATCCTCCTTTCACCACTAAACATTCAAGGACATTCAATCGAGTAGAAAGTCTACTACATATCTCTTGTCACTTGGAACATAGGGGAAGATTGGAATTGTATGATTTTGTTGTTCAATTAAGTCCAATTATGCTCAAAACCCTAATTATATGAATTCATGGACAAACAGACCAATTACAGAAAATGATCGCACACAGAGATATCAAATGTCAATCAAATGCGTACCATATTTTGAAGTTCAGAAAATAGAAAACCTGGGGACTAACAAGCAGGCGCCCTAGTCCAGTGCCATAGTTTTTGTCGAGATCTAGGAATCTTGTCTGCAACCTATTACTATTGTTCCGTAGATTTTCTTGTTGTGGGATCCAGAAGACTAATGAGCGGGCGCCCAAGTCTAGGTCCCTATTTTCTTCTTTGATCTACAATTCTGATAGTCTGCGCTACTCTCCTACAACTCCACTTCTTCTGCTTTCACAACTTGTAACCTGCAATCACAAAAAAATGGGTTGGGGGTTGTGGTGTTTAGAGGCTTGCTTCAGTCAAGCCCCAGAGAGACATTCAAGTCTTTCGAACACCGTTTTCAGATAAAGAGTGCGTATCCCTACTGGATAGAGGCAAAATCCAAATGATAAATGATAAAAAGCATAATTGATATCACCTTGTAGTGAAGATTTCATGGAAGGAAGATGCTCTTCATGCCATGAGGAGATGGCTGCCAAATTTACAAATAAAACACAAGACCAATGCTCTGCTCTGCCACACAATGAATATTTTGAATGCTCTAGAATCACAAGTATCCATAAAATCGATCTAGTTTACAAATGAACCATAATCATGCTTATATATGCAACTACAAACATTCCCGCTAAGATTTTCGTAATTCAAACTTACCATGTCGGCATAGGACCTGAAGTACAGTCATAAACTGACACTTTGAAATTGGTCCTAACCTAAAATAGGGCAGGACTAGGGCACAGGCGCCCAAGTCCTCCCCCCTATTTTAGGCAGGATTTATGTTAAGTGCCTCCCCTGAGTCCCATTTGCCATGAAACTTCAAAGTTTTCTCATCGGGAGTCATCAAAATCATGCAAGATGCTCTAAATGCATTCTAAAGGACTCGAGAGCTAAACCTGAAGAGGAAAAATCTCCCAAGGTTGCTTTTTTTGACATAACATTTAGTCCCCACTTTAATGTATGTATAAATGCAAGGCCAATACATGCATTAAAGTACAGTCAATAAGCACAGCAAACATGCCAAACATGGAGAAGACACGCCAATCACAAAGAAGAAGAGTACAAGCATGCAAAACATAGAGAAGACAGTTACAATCACATAAGACACGGAGAAGATAGCATTGAAGACACGCAAAACACAGTGAATACAGTAAATGCAGTGAAGACAGTGATGATTTTATTTTCTTTTTCTTTTCCATTTTCATATATATGAAATGCAAATGCAAGTACAGGGAAAGTAAACACACCACCCCTAATGCAGGAGGGACTCCACCACTGGTCTTTAAACTATGCTTGGGAACAAACATGCAAAACACACACACTCGGAAGACACAGAAAACACGACAGGCAAGCGATGGAGTGTTCCTATTTCGAGGTTCATCACCATCTCAGGCACATTACAGGCACACACCAATGATTGGGCTTTGCCACAACAATCACCGAAGACACTCTTAAGGGTTGAGTTAGTCACAGAACTGCTCCTCGCTTCCACAGAGGACTTTTAGAAAATGATAGGATGTGCACTCTCCATGAGAAATACACCATCCCCACCTCCACAGAGGGCTTAAGATAAAGAAGATATACGCGATATCCCACCTCCGCAGAGGACTTAAATGATTGTAAATTAATTTCAAACAAATCTCAGAGTGCAGGAGGGACTCATCGCCACCAGTCTTTAAGACTGCACCTAAGAACAAACACACTTTGCTAGCATCTACAATAGACAACTTACCTTATATATGCCCCCACCTTAAGGTGGTTGATATCATGTACCGATATTAAGCATGTTAAGGTAGGAAGAAAACACACAAGGGAACACGATCTCTCACAAGGCCCATGCCCCCTAGAGGTGACATGTACTTTACGATCGTGAAATGTTCCCACAAATACATTCATGCAAGAAAAATGTTAGTGTCCATTTAATCATGATAAACAACAATGCATATGATTATCACATAGAGAGTCGAGGAATGCAAGATTCAAGATAGACAAAGTGTATGGAGCAGTAGTATTGTTATGTTTTGTAAGTGCGATAAGACAACATCAAGATCACATAAAGTGATTCTACTAGCCAAGTGTCAAATAATATATAACAACCCCATTGTCATGTATGGGCTAGATCCACTTTTTTATTTCTCACTAAAGGGACACTAGGTCCGCATCAGTATAAAATGTTTTTTGTCATCTGTCTGCTAGATAGAAACATTAGAGGAAGGGAAACAATAAATCGAGAGAGGAGAAACAAGTGCCTTAGGGACAGTCACATAGGAGGGTGATGTAGAGCAAGGTGGTAAAACACAAAACAACTCAATCAATCCTTTATCCAATCCCTAACACCTCAAACACAATGACTTCCTTTGCAAATCCACTATTTCTCTAGTAGGACAACAAATTAGGTATTTTTACCATAACTTGCAAGAAACAACTCAAACCCACAACCTAGAACCATTTTTAGATACCCTTTTGGGCCGTTTGTGACATATCCAATTTATAGCTAGGGTTACTTTGGAACAAACGCCTTTAAATTGACTGCTATAGCTCTACTAGGCCTAATTAGCCCTATTTTACAAAGCAAGTGCATGAAATTCAAAACCCACAATACAAAACCCTACTTCAAGACACTCTACACATTGCATGGGGTCCAAATCCACTAATTTTGTCAATTGAGACAATACCTAGATCACCCTTTTTCAAAACCCTATCTCAACCAACTCAAACAAGCCTAATACAAGGAGATATTAGGGTAGGGCTGCTTGAAAACCCACCTTATCACCATCCCCTACTCCTGCAAACACTAGAAACACAAAAAATAGATTAAATACTTCCATCCCACTGATTTTCATAATTTTCCACTGGTGGAATGGCTCAAAATTCCATTTTTTTCTCTCAAACCCTAGCTAACTAGGTTTTACAAGTAGTTTTCACAAAATGTACTATAACTTACTCAAAATCCAATGAAAATCAACCAAACTAGGCTCAAATGAAAGCTAGTTCATAGTTCTATCACATGCAATTATTTTTTAGCCTTGACTGTACTGTACCATGCTGTACAAGTCATGAGAACAACAAAAAAGCACTGAAACAATAGGAAAAATATAGATTTTATTATTATTTCTCCAAAAAAAGACTTCAGCAACCTTATTCAAACATCGTCTGCCATATTTACACCCTTTCCACCAAAAAACAACCGATTCTACTGCATTTTCACATCCTTGACCTTTCAACTTCCATTGAACACCCAAAAAATGTCACTTTTGCAACTTTTAAACTATCCTAAACTAACCCCATGAGATTAAAACATTTGACATTGTCTAAATAGACCTTATTACACCAAAATTGGACTTAACACAAAACTCAACGTTTGACCCCTATTTACAATATATACCTAGGTGCCCCTGCACCATACACCCAGGGAGAAAAGAATCTCAAGTTCCACTTGAGATCAGCTCTTGAACTGTTGTGCCATGCTTCTTGATATCATCTTCTATCATCTAGGTGGCATCCTCCATTGGTAGACTTTGTCACTTCACTAGGTACTCATGGTAGACCTTGTGTCTTGTTCTCTTGGCTTCCCTTGTGTCCACAATGCATTTAAGCTTTAATGGCTCAGTGGGTGGTAAATCCTTGATCCAATCTTCATCATCAACATATGTATTAGTCCCTCTACCTACAATCACAGATCTCTTGAAAGGATATAGATCAACAACATTAAAGATTGGAGAGATAGCCACTCCAGGAGGGAGTTCTATCTCATATGCATTGTTTCCAAATTTGTGGACCACCTTACATGGCCCAATCTTTTTCATCTGTAGCTTTGTATACTTCCCCTTTGATAGCCTTTCTTTCTTCAAATGAGTCAATACCAAGTCTCCCACTTTGAACTAAACATCTCTTTTCTTCAAATCTGCATGGTGTTTATATTTTTCAACACTTCTTTGAAGATTTTCTCTAACTTGCTGATGTATGTCCTTCATTGCAACTACAAATTCCCCTCCTTCAACACTCCTTTTCTCCATTCACTCAAATCCCTAAGCTCAAACACACCTCTAGGTTTCAGTCCATAAACCACTTCAAATGGGCTTTTCCCAATGCCTCTATTGACAGAGTCATTATAGGCACATTCAACATGTGGAAGGATTAGATCTCATTGTTGTCCATGCTCCTTTGTGAGGCATCTCAGAAGGTTTCCAAGTGTCATATTGACCACTTCAATCTGCCCATCTGTTTGTGGGTGATAGGTAGAGCTAAATGTCAAATTAGTTCCCAATTTCTTCCAAAGAGTCCTCCAAAAGTGACCTACAAACTTGCTATCTCTGTCAAAAACAATTGTCAATGGTAATCCATGAATTCTCACTACTTCCTTGAAAAATAACCTAGGAATATATGAAGCATCATTTGTACATTTGCATGGTATGAAATGAGCCATTTTGCTAAATCTATCAACAACAACAAACACACTGTCAAATCCCCTTTGAGTTTTAGGCAAACCCAAGACAAAATCCATGCTGATGGATTTCCATGGCCTGTTAGGAATTGGCAAAGGCTGATAAAGACCTGCATTAGTGCTTGAACCCTTGGCTCTTTGGCAAATTACACAATTTTCAACAAATTTTCTGACATCCACTTGCAACTTTGGCCAAAAATAAAACCTCCTTACCTGTTCCAATGTTTTATCCACACCAAAATAACCTCCTAAGCTACCACAATGTTTCTCTTTTATGAAATTAGTTCTCATAGAGCACTTTGGAATACACAACTGAGCACCTTTAAACAACAATCCATCTTATAACAGAAAATCAGAGTATTCTTCATGAAAAACACCCTTAAATTGATCACAAACAACATATATATCCTTGAAATCATCATCTCTTTCATACATACCTTTCAAGGCATCTATTCCCACACTTTGGAGTTAAATTTCTTGCACCAACATTTGTCTTCTGCTCAAAGCATCTTCCACCTTATTGGACTGCCCTTTTTTGTGCTTTATGGGGAAAGTGTAGCTTTGTAGATACTCCACCCACTTGACATGTCTGTGGCTCAATTTGTCTTGGCTATTCAAGAAACTCAAAGCATGATTGTTAGTAAAAACAATAAATTCCTTTGGAATGAGATAGTGTCTCCACTTTTTCAATGCTTGTACCATAGCATACAACTCCAAGTCATAAGAGGAATACTTTTTCTTTGCTTCATTGAGCTTCTCACTAAAAAATGCAACAGGCCTGCCCTCTTGGCTTAAAACTGCCCCAATTGCATACCCACTTGCATCACATTCTATTGTGAAAACCTTGTTAAAATTAGGCAATGCTAGTATTGGCTGTTGGGCTACTCTATTTTTTAGATATTGAAATCTTTTTCTGCCTCATCGGTCCATACAAACCTTTTTCTTTTATCTCCTTTGATTGTGTCAATGATGGGAGCACAAATGTGACAGAAATTCTTAATGAATTTTCTATAAAAAGTAGCTAAACCATGAAAACGTTTTACCTCACTTGTTGATGTAGGAGTGGGCCAACTAAGAATTGCTTCCACTTTGTTTGGATCCATCTTCAAAGTGCCTTTTGAAATCACAAAACCAAGGTAGACCAATTCCTCCTTCATGAATTCACACTTTTTCAAATTGATCATCAACTTTTCTTCATTTAGCCTTTTCAATACCATGTCCAAATGCTGCAAGTGTTCCTCTTTAGTCTTACTAAACACAAGAATGTCATCCAAGTAGACAACTACAAAATTACCTATGAAAGATTTCAAGACTTCATTCATTAGTCTCATAAAATTACTTGGTGCATTTGAAAGCCTAAATGGCATGACAAGCCATTCATATAATCCCTCATTTATTTTGAAGGTAGTTTTCCACTCACCCCCCTCTTTAATTTTGATTTGATGATAGCTACTTTTAAGGTCAATCTTTGAGAAGTAACAAGCTCCTCCTAAACAATCCATCAAATCATCCATTCTTGGTATGGGAAACCTATACCTTATGGTGATCTTATTAATTGCCCTTGAGTCGATGCACATTCTCCAGTCTCCCCCTTTCTTTGGTGTCAAAACAGTGGAGACAACACATGGACTTAAACTTTCCCTTACGAGACCCTTGTTAAGAAATTCTTGTATTTGTTTCTTTATCTCTTCATTCTGTTGAGGAGTCATTTTGTATGCAGCTTTATTGGGTAAATTTGCACCAGGAATAAGGTCTATGTGATGGCTTACGTCTCTCATAGGTGGTAAAGAGTTAGGGAGCTCATCTACAACAATATCCTTGTATTTATTCAACAATGTTTGAACCTCACTAGGATACCCTCAACCTTAGCTACTACTAACATGATAGACTTTGGTTTGATTACAATTGCATATCCTTCACCTCCTTCTTCTTTCATGGTTTTCAAAAACTCTTTTCCCTTAACCAACACTACACTAGAGCCAACTTGTGTTTCTACACCTTCATCTTGCAATGGAAAAAGAGTGAATGATACCCCATCCTTGTCAATCACATAAATATTTTTTTGCCCATCATATTTAACTTTTCTATCATACTGTCAGGGTCTTCCTAGGAGAAGATGACATACATCCATTGGAATGATGTCACACAATATCTTGTCTTTATACCCCTCAATATTAAATTCAACCCATGTTTGTTCATTAACCAAGACTTGTTGACCCTTATTCAGCCAAGAAACCTTGTAAGGTGTGGGGTGTGGGATCCTTTTCATCTTTAACTTTTCAACCATCTCCAAGGAAACCAAATTATCAGTAGAACCTGAATCAACAACTACCTTACATACCTTTCCTTGAGATTTGCAGGTGGTTCTAAACAATGACTTTCTTTGTGGAGGCTCTTTGACTGTTGGCACCTTAATGACTGTCCTTCTCATCATCAAAGTTGCACCAACTTCTAGAACAATAGGTTGAGATGGAGATGTGACACTCTCACTAACTTCCCCTTTAACCAATTGAGTTCTCCTTTCTCCACCATGTGAAGTAGAAGATTTCTTATCCGGGCATTTCCAAGCTTGATGGCCAAACCAATTGCATTGATAGCATCTACCTAAGAATGTGTTTGAACCTCTTCCTTGCCCACCAAATCTACCTCTATCATTTGATCTCCTACCTCTAAAGCTACCCCTTAATTCACCACCTTGTTCATGATGGTTGCTTGTCTCTTCTTGTTGCTTTTGTGACTATCCTCTTTCTTCAAAGTTGCCTCTACCTCTAAAGTTTTTCTCTCTGCCTTTACCTTGCTGCTATTGTCTCTTTTTTATCTTTTCCTCTGCCTTGACAGCCAACTGAAAACACTCTTCAACTATCCTAGGTGTGGCAAGACTAATTTCATCTTATATATTGAACCTTAGTCCATTTAGGTACCTTGCTACCTTTTCCCTTTCATCTTCAACATGTCCTGCTCTAATGCTCAACTCACGAAACTCTTCAGTGTAAGCCATGACATCCAATTCCTTTTGTTTTAGGCTCTGCAACTTTCTAAATGTTTGAATTTCATAATCAACAGGTAGAAATTGGCTCTTCACCTTAGCCACCATTCTATCCCATGAACTAATTTTTGTTTTACCCCTCTTCACTCTCTCCTCTTGCACATAATTCCACCAAGTTAAGGTAGAGCCTTTCAACTTTGTCTTAGCAAGTTTCACCTTCTGATTTTCTACCACCTCCTCATAACCAAATATTTATCTAAGGCATCAATCCAACCAAGCACCCCTTCACTATCTATTTTCCCACCATACATGGGCAATTCTATCTTCACCTTAGGACCATCTCCTTTAGCAGCCTTCAACATATTAATCATTCTCAATTCATCAAGGTCCTCTTCCTCTTGGCCTCCTTGAGGGTTCTCATTCTCACCCTCTTCCTCTTCCTCTTGGTCACTTTGGTCTCCACTGACCACACCTCTCCTTTGATTAGATTCCAATGTTGCAAGTCTGGCTAGGACAGCCTCTTGAGACTCCTTTACCCATCTCAACTCCTTAGCATGTTGCTCTTTCAACTCTCTAACTTCTCTGGCTGTTGGATTGCTCTTTGGAGGCATTTTGCTTATTCAAACTTCCTTTGCAAATCCACTATTTCTCTAGTAGGACAACAAACTAGGTATTTTTACCATAACTTGTAGGAGCCAACTCAAACCCACAACCTAGAACCATTTTTAGATACCCTTTTGGGCCCGTTGTGACATATCCAATTTATGGCTAGGGTTACTTTGGAACAAAAGCTTGTAAAATTGACTGCTACAACTCTACTAGGCCTAATTAGCCCTGATTTACAAAGCAAGTGCATGAAATTCAAAACCCACAATACAAAACCCTACTTCAAGACACTCTACACATTGCATGGGGTCCAAATCCACCAATTTTGTCAATTGGGACAATACCTAGATCACCCTTTTTCAAAACCTTATCTCAACCTACTCAAACAAGCCTAATACAAGGAGATATTATGTCAGGGTTGCTTGAAAACTTGCCTTATCACCATCCCCTACTCCTGCAAACACTAGAAACACAAAAAATAGCTTAAATACTTCCATCCCACCAATTTTCATAATTTTCCACCAGTGGAATGGCTCAAAATTCCATTTTTTCCTCTCAAACCCTGGCTAACTAGGTTTTACATGCAATTTTCACAAAATGTGCTATAACTTACTCAAAATCCAATGAAAATCAACCAAACTAGGCTCAAATGAAATCTAGTGCATAGTTCCATCACATGCAATTGTTTTTGAGCCTTGACTGTACTGTACCATGCTGTACAAGTCACAGGAACAACAAAAAAGCACTGAAACAATAGGAAAAACATAGATTTTATTGTTATTTCTCCACAAAAAGATTGCAGCAACTTGATTCGAACATCTTTTGCCATATTTACACCCTTTCCACCAAAAAACAACTGATTCTACCGCCTTTTCACATCCTTGACCTTTCAACTTCCATTGAACACCAAAAAAAGTCGCTTTTGCAACTTTTAAACTATCCTAAACTGACCCCATGAGATTAAAACATTTGACATGGTCTAAATAGACCTTATTACACCAAAATTGGACTTAACAACTCAAAACTCAACATTTGACCCCTATTTATAGTATATACCTAGGTGCCCCTACACCAGAGGGTGCCCCCAAGTCACCAACCGCAACACTGTGTCCATAAGACACAACACACAATAGTAAAAATAGAGGAGAAGCAATATAGAAGAACGATGATATAAATAGAAGGGTCACAATAGAGGTTGTCTACCAGTATCCTTGACCTTACAAGAGAATCAAGGGTCATCCCAGGAGGCTTAAACAACACATAGCACATCACGGGGAAAACACAACATGAGAGGTAAAGGGTTAGAAATACTTACCTATTGAGAGAAGCCAATCTAGACATTAGATCTTGCAAGCATCTTGGAGAGATGCTCTATCAAGTTTTGTGTGAAGCTCAAGTGGTTCTTATGAGAGTGATTGTTTGTTGTCATGAAATCCATGTAATGCTTGTTTCTCAGATTCTTGTGTATGTGAGACCTTTTGTTGCTTGTGAGGAGGAGAACCACTATTATTTCCAACTGATGACAATCTTTGTACTCTTTTCTAATTTTTGGCTAGCTTTCTCTGTTGAGTTCATCTATCATAGTAACAAGGACTATCTTGTATTATCATTTCATGTGTTATAGTCTCTTGTTTCGGTTGTTCTATTTGTCTTTCTAATGCATTTTGGTTATCTCCCGATCCTTGTAAAGATAACAGAGGAGGAACCTCAACATAAATTCCTTTTCCGCATGGACGAGGTGGGTTATCCAACTTTTCCTTATCCATTTCTATTATACCCACGATGTTATCATATTCCAAATAATCATCATTATCTACTTCCACTATACTTTGTTCCATCATATTGTTATCGGTATTCTTAGGAAAAGGATTAGTAAAGATTTGTAAATTCTAATTCGGTTGAGCAACTAACTTATTTCCATTTTCATTCACACCCGATACCTATATAACATTCAAGTCGATGAGGTCTTGTATTTCATGTTTAAAGACACATACATCGTTCAGTATCATGTCCTTGTTATCAATGAAAATGACCAAAGGCATTAGCATCAAAATAAGGTCCTTGAGTTTTATTAGGATCCAAAGGTTTAATTAGGGGAAGCTTCATAAGATTATTACTCATAGCTTGATTCATGATAGAATGATAGGACTCAGATATTAGAGTAGACTTTCTTTGTTGATACGGTGCCTTCTTCGGATTAGTGATAGTAGACACTTGAGAAAATTTATTTGAATTTAGTCCATTAAACTTAATGAAACTCCTATTATTTATCTTAAAGTTGTTTTGTGATGGTCCACTCATGGATTGACCAACTTGAGTTGATGAGTTTTGGTTTTCTTACTGACTAAATGAAAGTTGATAATCACGAAGGGCGGTACATAAATGTTGAAAGGAGTTATATTTCATCAAGGGAATCTTATCACTGATGTTAGGTTGTAGATTTGTAATAAACACCTTCTAAACATCCTCATCCTTCATCTGATATTGAATTTGTGCATAGAGGGCTTCATACCAACTAATAAACTCAGTTAATTTCTCTTTTAGACCTTGCTTGCAATGAACTAAATCAATCAAGGAGACTTGAGGTCCGATATTTGCTTGAAAATGTTGTAAAAACTGATCAACTAACTGCGAAAAAGAGTGTATTGAATTTGGAGGTAAAGAGCAAAACCATTCTAAAGCAGTATCTTTGAGAGATCATAGGAAATATTTTGCTAACGAGTCCTCTTCAAAGTAAAAATCACTACACATAGTCGTGAATGCTGCCACATGAGTATTACGATCACCTTTTCCACCATCAAAGTGAGGGGTCTCAAACCTCTTAGGCATAGGAGTTCTCAAAATTGCATAAGATAGGGGATTACGAGCATGATAAGTTCATATATTAGGTTGTGAAAACTTTGTCAAGTTTGTCACTTTTTGTTGTAAAGAAGTCATGCCTTACAAAAGTTGGTTTAAGATGGCATCCTTGGGAGATGCGGTTTGCTGTGAGGAATTAGAACCAAAGTGATGGGGTGATTGAGCCTGAGTTGTGATAAGTGGAGGCTGTGAATAGTTCAATGGTGGTTGGACATAGCGATAGGTGGAAAGTGGTTTCGAATAGTTGTATGTAATAGGTGGTTGAGAATAGGTGGGATGGATAGGTGGTTGAGAGCAATTATTCATAGAAAATGTCCCCTGAGAAACCAAATTCTGATAATTAAATCCCATAGGTTGGTAATTTTGTGAACTAGTTCCATTAGATACTCCAATACCAGTGGTAGCATTGCTACAAGCATTTGCATTAGTTGTTAAAATTGTCGATGTAAATGTAGACACTCTAGTGGTCGGTATAGGTGCCGATACTTATGTATGAGACGGTATTGACATGTTTTTAATACCATTCACACATTCCGTCACTGGTATGACATTATTGTGTACAATATGTGTTAAACCTTGAATAACATTAATACCATCTTGTCCTTCTTTTATCAATTCTCGTATGTTGTGAATCACAGGTATAGCTCTTCTTCCACTATCCTTTTAGTTTCAACAAATGCTTAAAAATCAGCTAACTCTTTATCAAGTTTGTTTATTTGTTCATTCACGTGGGTGACCACCTCAATAATGTCCTCAAAATCATGAAATACTTGATCTTCCATAGTGGTTGTATGAGGTATAGTATCTTGCAAAATTTGTGTCTCTCCTTTTGTAAAGAAGGTATTCAATGGATTTTTAGAGGTAGGAATGTCAAATTCTTCAAAAGCACTAGATCCCATGAGTCTTATAATTATTCTTAAAGGGATATTTCTATTAGGTCAGAAGGTTATAATACTCATACAAAAGCATGCAACACTCAATGCACAAACTAGTAGAACAAACCATAAAAGAAATATATGTTTAAAATCCAAAATACTTGATTTTTCAACTTTTTTCAATGCAAATAAGTGAAAGAAAAGGTGTTGTAAAGAAATTGATTAGGGGAAGAAAATAATATGTTTGATATCAGTCCAATAAAGCAATAATATCCTTCACAACAAGCTTTTTGATGCAAACCTAGAGTGATGACAAGTCAAAACATAGTGAAAATACACTGAAATATGTAATTTTTCACAACTTTTCAATGCAAAAACCCAATAAAAATGGTGTTGTAAAGAATTTTAAGAGGTTCAGAAGATTATATCAGTAATATTAGTCACCTAAATCCATAAAATCGATCCCAACATGCTTGGAGTGCAAATCTAGGTCAAACCTTAGGGAAAATATAGTCAAAATATGCAATTTTTCACCAACTTTTCAATGTAAGAGCCCAATAAAAGAGTTTTGTAAAGAATTTTAGAAGGGGAAGTAGATAACAACTCTGATAACAGCCAATTAGTGTAGAAAAATTCTTTACAACACGCCTATGATGCAAATCTAGAGAGACAATAGGGCCAAAATCTAGTGAAAAAGTAAGGTTTTCAAACCCTGGGCATGAAATTTTGCAAGCAAACCACTATGATGCACCACTATAGTTATAAATCAGTCCTAATGAGTGTTTTAAAATGCTAGTAAAATCTAAAACAAGATTTTGACTACAAACCCTAGCTAATGTAAAACTAGGTTATATGGAAAAATGCACAATTTAAAGCAATTTTCAACAATTTAAGCATGAAAATGCAATCTAAATGAATAATGAATGAAACATTTCTGTAAATTAAATAATATCTGATGATAATGACATGCATTTATTGAAATTCAATGAAAACTACTTCAAATTATTTGAAAATGCAAGCTTAAAATGCTAATTTTTTCCAAAATTTTCAATTTTTTTGTAATTTTTCAAATGCAATAAGATGAACAATGATATGGATGAATAAAATGAATTGTAAATTTGAATAAAAACACTCAGCAAGGTGCCAAAAACTCCAAAAGCATGGGTTCACCAAAATGTTTAGGATGAAAATGAAGAGGATTTTTGTTTAAGTTGATTTTGATGGTTTGTGTTGATCCTTTTCACCACTAAACATTAAAGGACATTAAATCGAGCAGAAAGTCTACTACAGATCTCTTGTCACTTGGAACATAGGAGAAAATTGGAATTGTATGATTTTGTTGTTCAATTAAGTCCAATTATGTTCAAAACCCTAATTATATGAATTCGTGAACAAACAGACAAATTACGGAAAATGATCGCACACAGAGATATCAAATGCATACCAGATTTCAAATTTTAGAAAACAAAAAAGTCAGGGACTAATGAGAGGGCACCCTAGTCCAGTGCCACAGTTTTTGTCAAGATCTGGGAATCTTGTCTGCAACCTGTTCCTACTGTTCTGGAGATTTTCCTATTGTGGGATCTAGTGGACCAATGAGCGGGTGCCTGAGTCCAAGTCCCTATTTTCTTTTCTGATCTGCAATTCTGATAGTCTACACTACTCTCCTACAACTCCACTTCTTCTTCTTTCACAACCTGTAACCTGCAATCACAGAAAAATGGGTTGGGGGTTGTGGTGTTTAGAGGATTGCCTCAGTCAGGCCCCGGAGAGACATTCAAGTCTTCCAAACACCGTTGTCAGATAAAGAGTGTGTATTCCTATGGGATAGATGCAAAATCTAAATGATAAATGATAGAAAGCACAATTGATATCACCTTGTATTGAAGATCTCATGGAAGGAAGACGCTCTTCATGCCATGAGGAGATGGATGCCAAATCTGTAAATACAAACACAAGAAGAATGCTCTGCTCTACCACACAATGAATATATTGAATGCTCTAGAATCACAAGTATACATAAAATCCATCTAGTTTACAAATGAACCTTAATCATTCTTATACATGCAACTACAAACAATCCCACTAAGATTTTTTGTAATTCAAACTTACCGTGTCGGCATAGGACCTAAATAATGGTCATAAACTGACACTTTGAAATTGGTCTTGACCTAAAATAGGATAGGACTAGGGCATGGGCACCCATGTCCTCCCCCTATTTTAGGTAAGATTTATGTTAAGTGCCTCCCCTGAGTCCCATTTGCCATGAAACTTTAGGGTTTTCTCATCGGGAGTCATCAAAATCATGCAAGATGCTCTAAATGCATTCTAAAGGACCCGAGAGCTAAACGTTAAGAGGAAAAAGCCCCCAAGGTTACTTTTTCTAACATAGTAGTATCTTCCTTGGGTTATAGCCCTAAAACAAAGTTGTAATTTTGATTCTTTTGTGAGGCTAGATTAGGGCAGTAGCTTTTCTCACCGTGGTTTTTTCCCTTTGGGGTTTTCCACGTATATTTAGTGTTATGTCCAGTGTTGTGCATTGTGTTGATCTTTTATGTTTCTATTAATGCTGTAAAGATTAAGTTTTAGTTTGCTTTGGAGGGTTTGAGATTTGTTTGAATATTGATTCACCCCCCCTCTCAATATCCAAGTGTGTTCAACATAAATATGATGAAGGAGAATCAAGTACACAGGGTAATTCAATTTTAGATTTTCAGGATGCACATGAGTGGATACATTAGTTGCCTAAGAAAAAGTTTGAGCAGGTTGACAAGGTGATTGATTCCCGAGTGGCTAAAAGAACAAAGGGGAAGGAATATATAGAGTATCTTGTCCATTGGAAGGATAGACCAGTAGATGAATCCTCTTGGATGCAAGTTTCAGAATTGGTTAAGTATAGGATACCTATTCCACACTTACCAAAATGTTCATGAGTTTCCAACTTATGGAACATTTCAGTTACTCAGCGTGTTTGATGCAGGAGCATCCTAGGTCCATGAGCAATCCTCATTAACCAAAAATATTTATTTTCTTTGTTTGTTGGTTTTTTTCTTATTTTTTCTTGCAGGAGTTAGTGATCAAATTTATGACAATTCTAGTTGGTTCAAGGCCAAGTGATGACTTCACCTTGAAGAGGAGCCAAATGGGTGTCTACAGTTCAAGTTAGGAGAAGATATGATCACAATTGAGTGAGTTTTGCTTGTGCAGATGTTTCTAGCCCCAACCGATTGTTTCCAACTAGATGCCTTTGCCTTCCAATTAGATGTTTCCAACTGGATACCTTTGCCTCTTGATCTGATGTCCAGATGTCTTTGCCTCCCAACCAGATGTTTCCAATCAGATGTCTTTCCTCCAACTGGATATCTAGATGCACGCATGTCTTATTGAACTAGAAATCCCCAATCGAATATCATGTTGCCCACATGTCTTGTTGGACTTGAAATTCCCAACTGAATATCCTATTTCTCACATGTCCTATTGGACTTGAAATTCCTAACTGGATATCCTGTTTCTCGCATGTCATGTTGGACTTGAAATTCCCAACTGGATATCATATTGCCTGTATGTCCTATTGACTTGCAGATTTATGCAAAAACATCCTAAATTGCCTAGATAGAGTACACATGGAAAAAGATTCACCAAGGATTATGGTGTGACAGTTGAATTACTCTCTGATGGTTGAAGAATTGTGGCACCAAATTGTATATAAGGGGAGTACGAGAATGAAAGCACATGGAGAAGAAACATTCGATGTATTGGTGTGAAGATATTGGTATACTAGTTCATGCAAGAAATCCTATAATCGATTATGAAATTGTACTCCTATATTGGTTGTATTGTTGCAAATCAATAAAGTGTTCATTGTTATTATGTGAAATTGTTGTTTGTGCATGTGTAATCTGCTTTGCTGCTTATTTAGACAGATTGATAAGGCCCTTAGAATTTGACCTGCACCAATTATCATGGATTTATGTTCTTGCTTTATTTTTCTTCTCTTGATGTCTTCTTTTGGGTCTCTACATTGCTCTCAACTCCTCTAGGCCATCTTCTTTATAACTCTATTTTCTAATTTTTAATATAGTATGGGTGATCATCAC